>JAODUO010000094.1:422500-550000 GCA_025642075.2 Ridgeia piscesae | reverse complement strand
AATAGGCCTACACGTACTACGACAACAACAATACTAATAATAACACCAATTGAACTATAGCAATTAACTATGGCTATAAAACATGATGCAAATGCCAATTAATGCTGGTTTAGGTCGCTCTATTGCGTGCACACGACACACGTTAATTCCCAGCCTTCTACATAATTCGGACACGGCAGCGGCCCACCACACGTGGCTTCGCTGTTGTAGAAAAGGACGCCATTTTTATCCAGCCCACCGCCTTCGATAACTTCAGGTGCGTTGTCCATACAGACGTAGGTCGTTCGGCCTGCATGGTCGTAATGCTCCGCCATTAAGTAACCCCAGTATTCTTTTGTCCAACCGTCTGGACAGGTCAGTTTGGCCGGAATCATCAGTTTTGTAGGTCGTCCGTTTACGTGACACACGGCACACGGAACGTCGTTGTTATGCAGGGACGCCGCATTAGCCTTGGAGAACGGGTCGTTTGAAAGTGCTTCGTACTCAGCGCCGTACAAATGACCGCCAGATTGGAAGCCGTCTGTCGTTTTCGGACCCCACTCAGGGTCTCTGGGCATGCACAGGTAGTTGGAGCCACCGCCTTTGTGTGTGTGGTGCGACCCAGCAACAACACCTGGAACAACACACACCATCACATTACTCAACAGTTCAAAACAGTGGCGTAGCCAAGGAGGCCATGCCCCCAATCCCAGGAAATTAGGAGGGTAGGGAACAGAGGACCAATAACTGGCTGCCTGATGAATATAAGTGACAAAGTACCGAGGATATAGAGATGCCTGTGGCTGTGTAGGACATCCGGAGTAGCGCTTACATTTTCCCGGCTTTATAAACGTTCCGATTGACGTTTCTGCGCATGGGCGATATATGTAAAATCATCAATGTACAGCGAAAAGACAAAACATTTATGGTATAAATAGTACGGGTTGTTCGTTAGGATGTATATAACGTATCAGCAAACTTATGTGTTTAACACGCAAATACGGAAAAGAACAAACCATATGGAAACGGCAGCAGGGAAATTTGGGCTCGAATTGAGAAACGAAAGAGGCGACACCATGGTAGAATGGGCAACATCAAGAAAAAAAATCATGCAGGGAGTAGATGGACGTGTAAGAGCCCAAACGGTGTAACGAAGACTGAAACTGACTACATCTAAACAAACAGGCCACACATTGTCACAGACGTAACAGTCGTCAACCAAGTCAACATGCATTGGAAGTGACCACAGAATGGCTATGAGCAACATCAAACTGGACGTACAGATGTAAAGGAAAATACGGATGACCAAGAGGCCACCAAGAGTTGATGACACATAAATAGGATCAAAGAAGATCGAATTCCAACTCGAATTGAGAAACCTATTCGAGACACTACATAAACTATACGACATCGAAACCACGAGCGAAACCATCACAGACATGATCCAACAAAGCGCGTCAAGAATGGTTAAGGCTATCAACAAGCCACTGAAATCGAGGATATCGTCACCAACAAGAGCCCTGACGACGAAACGACGAGAAATGATGGGAAACGGCGACGATAAACAACGAATAGAGTACGTAAGACTATAAAAAAGGCAAGAGAGGAAATCAGGAAATACATCCAAGAGATCATACGAGAAAGGATCATGGCATCCACACTGACCCAAACGAGGTGCCAGAGATAATACTATGGGAGGTGGAAGCAGCACTATGAGATATGAAGAATGGAACAGCAACAGGCAACGACCATGCAAACATCGAGACATTGAAACACAGGAGAAGGTACCATCTCGAAGACACTTACTAAGCTGTACACTAAATGCCTATCAGAAAGACGAATACGCACAGCATGGAAGAACGCTAAGATGGTGATAATCTTCAAGAAGGGATGGAAGATATGTACATCGAACTCATGAAGGAAATCTACACCAACAGCTCGATGACAGTCCACATACACAACGAAAGCAACACGATCAGCATAAGGAGAGGAGTACGACAGGGAGATACCATATCGCCCATGCTGTTTACGGCAGCACTCGAAAGCATATTCCAACGACTGACTTGGGAAACCAGAGGTTTGAAAATAGACGGCGAATATCTTAGTCATCTTCGCTTCTCCGACAACCTACTTATATGCGCAAATACACCACATGAGATACAACAAATGCTACAGGAAGTAGCTGACGAAAGTGAAAATCAGGGTCTGAAGATGAACAAGTCGAAGAGAAAGGTGATGATGGAAAACGACACAACAATATATGTCAGCAACACTCAGATGGAGAACGTTGAAAACTACATCTACTTGGGACAGAGATACAGCACCAGAGACAAATAAAACAAGATAAGGAGATTCAAAGAAGAATCACGGCCGGATGGACAGCATTCGCCAATCACCGCGACATCTCCAAGGGTAACATTGGAGCATGCTTGAAGAGACAAGTCTACAACTCATGCGTACTTCCAGCAATGACATACGGCGTGGAAACATGGGCACTCACCACCCAAGCAAAGAACAAGCTAGCAACCCCGCAAACATAGATGGAAAGGAGTATGTTAAACATCACATATCGAGACAGAAAAAACATCTGGGTAAGAGAAAAGAAAAAGGTCACAGACGTGATTGAACAAGTCAGAAGACGACATGGGCAGGGCACGTCAGCAGGATACGAGTGTGTGTGTGCGCGTGCGTACGTGCGTACGTGCGTGTGTTGTATATATATATATATATATATATATATATATATATATATATAATATATATATATATATATATATATAATAGTTACACAGGCTTCCATATGCACTTGGTCACTGTATGAATCAGACAGCCAGAAATTGATTCTCAGTTCTCCACCATCCCAATTTTCCGAGATTGCTTCCCTTGGCCCACACAACCACTGGTGTAGATGGCAAAGAGTGGTGAACTGGTAAGTTCTCGAGCTCCTCCAATAAACGCCTGGTATAAATTTATGCAACTGGGTCATGTAGGGGTCACGAACTGGTATTCGCGGTAAACACGAGGTGATTGGATCGCAGCATAAGTTACACGGGCTTTCTTTACTTTTTTGGTGAAGCCGAGCGTATGAATACAGCATGAAACAGTCATGGCAAACGTCGTAGTTTCATAAATAGTTTTCTCGACAATAAATATTATTCTGCATCACTAAGATGCAGAAACTTGCCCCAGTAGAGCAGTTTCGTGCCATTTCCAGAGCACGTCTTCCGTCGCCACCGAGTGTACACGGCGCCTCCAGTCGATCCCTTGTCAGTCTCTGAAACGTACGTTCGGATACAATAGAGCTCTCACAGTTACGTTGTGCAGCACTCATTACGTGTGATGAAAATTACATTTTAAAACATAACTTGTTTCATAATTGAACGGTGTACGTTGACTGTCTTAAGACATGAAATCGATTGTTTGCTAGAATGAATAACATTTCCTCTAAACACACATACACTGTACGCCTGTCCGGCTGCGCGCGCGCGCACGCACGCGCGCACGCACGCACGCACGCACGCACGCACGCACGCACGCACGCACACGCACGCACGCACGCACGCACGCACGCACGCACGCACACAGTTAATAATTTGTATTCACTCGACACATGTTATACCGATTTTGTTTGTGTTTTAGTCCAGGGGTGGTGATTTGAGGAAAAATTAAATTAATGCAACAGTAGTCAGGCTTCGTGAAGGTCTATATTATTATTATTGATGTATAAGTAGATTTTAGGTGTGTGATAATTTAATCATCCCGCTGCTTCCTCACTGTACAATCATAGATACCTTGTAGAATTCAGACACACCTACATTTTGTCGTTATAACTTATTTTGCCTACAATCTGATTCTGTTTTGCGTTGATTAAATCATTCAACTTCATCGTTTAAACATTTTTGCATCTTATCACACTTTTGAGGCCGAAAAGACGGTGTGATCGGCAAAGACAGGGTCAGTTTTTTGCTCATTTCCAAGTGCATGGCGATGTAACACCACGCTTACGGAGGGGGCAAATCGGAGCGCTATTTTGGTCTCAAAATGTGTCTAATGCAATATATATCTGGGATAATGATGTATGGTTGTACAAATATCAAATTTAGGCAAATATATATTTATAACGGCATAACTGACGTCAGTGAGAAGTGTCCGGATTCTACACAAGTGCCTGAAGCTGTCACTGATAAGGTATTGTGTTAGAGATGACTCCGCTTACCCCCTGTCTCCTCTTCTACCTTGTCCTTTACGTCGTCGATTTTCCCTTCCAGTTGTTTCATGGCCTGCCTTAGATCGGGTATTGCAGCGACGACCTTGTTGAGCAAAGTGAGCTGCGCCTGTAGACTGTCGACGATGGCTCTCAGTTCCGTGACATCGCGCATGCGCTGACTGACACAAACGTCTCGAAAAGTATAGGTGCAGAGACCATCGCGGTCCAACTGTCCTTGTGTCAGCTGCCCATGAACACCGCCGCAACAGATTGCGACAAGAAACGCCAAGTGCACATAAGCAGACACCATGTTTCCAGCCGCTGGCTAGGCAAGTTCTGCTGCGTTTTCAGTGGCTTCGTCCCCTAAATATATCCCGCTGCCCAGTGCGTCATCAGCCCAGCGAAGGGAGGATGTTTAGCGATAAGAAATAGTGCGCTGTTGCGCTTGTTTGAAACATTTGCTGAAATACAGAATAGTTCCTGGACATGGAGTGTTATTGTATAATATGAAACGGCACGCATATCCCTACGGTCCGCATGTCAATGTTATGCAGAATGTTGTGCCACGTTTGCCGCGAGCGGTCGGCGCGGAGGCGTCTAACGGCGGATACAGACACACGTTCACTCACTCAGACATATTAATGGATAAATCAATACTTTTATATATATATATATATATATATATATATATATATATATATATATATATATATATAGTTTTTTTACAGTTTATTCGGTCAGAGCCCTACCAATACAAATCTAAGATACTAGCTAAAATAGTCTAAAACTAAGCAAATACAAGAACAATCGTAATCGACGAGACGTAATGTCTCGGCACTCACGGTATGTACCACAGTGTCAGATGTATATCAGAAATATACTAAAATAACCCTTCGTGTTTAGACGCTGAGGTCTAAACGGTGTAACCCCTACATTGACTTTTCTAATGTGCGTTAAAAATGGGAATTTAAGTCAGAATGCACGTAAGTCATAACACTTTGGAATTGAATTGAAAACTAGCTATACATTCTGGTGCATTACGACACATTAAATAATTATTTTAGTGTCTTTATCAATGTCCACAGTGAGCACAGTTACAGATGGTCGTTTTGCGTGTGAATGGAGATTTCCAAATTGTTCTTAGTGGCTTTCAACGCTGCACCCAGGAGAAACTGTATTAAAATCTTCGACCTGCTCCAAAATGTTCATTTGCTGGTCATTTTTCCAGGCGGGTTGTAGGCCGTGAACTTGAACCTTACAGAATTGATCTTCAACACAATTTGTTTTCACATATTCTCGTGAATAACTTACATCTCTTCTGATATCTCTTCTGACCAATGTCGTCTGCAGATTCAAAATAATATTACGACCTCTGTCTTAATACGTTTACTTCTTATTTTTGTGAATTTGAATCCTCACTCATACATGCAAACAAGCGTAGGCAGGCAGACACACTCACGCACGCACACTTTTACGCGAATTGTACAGGTATGATTTAGTGCAGGGCAAAAAGAGTGGTTTTTCAGGAGCGTCTACAATATAACATGTTTTATATTTTATGGTGGATTAGTGTATTTATGAACGACACTGGAAATTTATTTTTAATAACGTATTGCGACAGTAAATAGCAAACTAATGAATGCGTGAATGCGTTTACGTTTTCAACTCTATATTGCCCTCTTCATATGGCACAGCAACAAAACATTTTTGGGAATTTCTTTGTGCTCGAAACGTTTTTAGATTTTGAATGTTTCAGCATGATGATACGATTGACTGCGTAGTAGCGTATAGTAGTCACGACTCCTTCATGGCTTAAGATCAATGTAAGACACAACCACCGGTCCACGGACCCACGCGGCTTTTCATTCCACACGCCTGACTTCGCAATTGTAGTATCCAGGCGACACCAAAGAACACATCCAGGGATTTTTGGTCAGGCTGCGCGTATTCCGCATTGTTTTGAAGAACAATTCGGGCTTATTATCGCATATGCAGGATACCTTCACGTGATCAATGAGGAGCAGACGAGGTGTGTTAAGATCGTGCATGACGTCAGTATGTCAACATGGGTGGCGACGGCGCGTAGACAGAGAAGTGAGTAATTTAAGTGACATGTTTACGAGAATGGCTAAATCCAGAAAACTAATTTAGTGAGTGTTTTCATGAAGACGATTGCTGTGCAGCTGAGCTCAGTAAGAAGACGATATGTGTGGGACGTGTTATGATGAAGGTAGAGGCAGGGCGACTATCGAAAGAATCAGGGCGACTATCGAAAGAACCAGAGCGAGTATCGAAAGAATTAACCAGGGCGACTATCGAAAGAACCAGGGCGACTATCGAAAGAACCAGAGCGAGTATCGAAAGAATTAACCAGGGCGACTATCGAAAGAACCAGGCGACTATCGAAAGAACGAGGAAGCGGTGAAACAATGAGGCCGCGGGAGAGACATTCTGGAACGTGAAGACGAACATTAGGCTCCTGTAGCCCGATTTGTCCTGAATATTTATCTGCACCAACACGATTCAGGCATTCATGTTCAATCTCAAGGATATTACTCAAAAACAGTCTTTTTGAAAGCGCCAAAAATGATACGGTCTGTTGTGGGGCTCTCTCTATAATATAATTATGCCTACAATTAGTATGAGATGCGCATTTGCAGGGGCAGATATATCTGGAATCTGTGCACGCGGTAATATTGCATATAC
The DNA here is from genome assembly GCA_025642075.2 of Ridgeia piscesae. Taxonomy (NCBI): domain Eukaryota; kingdom Metazoa; phylum Annelida; class Polychaeta; order Sabellida; family Siboglinidae; genus Ridgeia; species Ridgeia piscesae. The sequence goes on along the minus strand of JAODUO010000094.1, from coordinate 543,108 downwards.
AAAGTTTGTGATTCTGCTCCACAATCATGATTCAGATGCAAACTGTCTTACCGAGTATTTAGATAAAGACCGTGCAACATTTATGATTTGTTCTGAATTCTGTTTCCCCCGTAGGCAATTGCTCCAACGAATTTGAAAGAGTCATCTAGCTGCCATGTTCCTAAATACATATCGTTGCAAGAAAGACATTAATAATCGGGATACTATAACGTAACTATAATCGTGTAGTGTATAACATGTAACATAATGAGGTGAACACGCGCGTAGTATTGCAGAGCCAGGCCGGGAAGACGAACACATTTTATTTCTTGAAACGGTTATTGTGAACGAATCACATAACTGCAAGACATGACCTCGTAACAATGTCTTCCAGACTGCACATTCAACCAGGCGTCCGCCCAGAGACGGGATCACAGGAAAGAGAAAGTTCGACTTCGTATTCACAGTACCCATGAATTGGTGCAAAAGAAACTACGTTCTCTTCAGTGTAGTAATTGATACGGTTCAATGTTGTACAGCGCTATACACAACAGAGTTTATAATATATATATATATATATATATATATATATATATATATATATATATATAATACTTCTCTTACCGATTGATGCAGCTGTAGGTTACATAAGACTTAACTAAACAAATCAACAAAGCATACTTTACGATTGTAATACTTTAATTTCCAGTTTCCATGCATAGTTAGGTGTTGCAGAATCTTTACAACTGCCTCTTACGTTGATGCACAGCTGGGTTTGACAGAACCTTTGACTTTACGTTCAATGTTGATCTGTGACAAGGTTTTGCAGGTAGACAGTTCACCAAACAGGAAACAGAATGGTCAATGATGACCACACAAATTCTACAGACATTTGAGCTTACGCAATAATTTGCATCATGAACACACTTCATTCATATCACAAAGACTCCCGCGAGTCTAGTAGCTGGCCTGGAATGTCACTAGTTTATTTACACATGACGTCGCGTAGCAAGTATTCTGTCTGAAACATTTCAGCTGTATCCCAGAATTGACCTTTGACTATAACATATCATATCTGACACATACAGCTGTAAATATCCATTGTATCTTGTTACTATTATGACTAGCATACCAGCAAGCATCTGCCGTCTTCTCTTCGTATACATGTTTAGCTATACACAATGGTTACACTATCGACACTCTATGCTATGCCTGATGGTGTCATGTCTGTTCCCAAATAGACCAGCAAGTAACGACTGCCACAGTGTGTGAACTACAATGAACTAAGTACAGTATCCTGTTACCTCTACACAACTGTGATTTAATCTTGAGTGTTGTTCTCAAATCAAACAAGAGATTTCCACACAACCATTATACCTTTCAATTTTTCCATGGGTTTTGGAATTAGTAAAACTGTTATTTTAGCACAGACTTTCACATATAAAACATTCTAGATTAATTTAAGATTCACAAGGAACATTTATTGTGGATTATTTTGTTAAGTATTATATCACTGGCAACTTACTAACCTAAATATAACGTACAATTTAACAGTTCACTTATCTATACATTCTATGACAGTATTTAATGTGTGGATGTATTAATAACTTTGCATTATACATAATTATATACAAGTGTGAGCATGACATCAGATTTAAAACTAGCATATCTCTGATGAATGGTACAGGACAAAACTCATGTCACATAATAAGAATTACATCATGTTATCATCTATCAGAAACCACAAATCACACTTCATAATATTCTTATATTAAATCACCTCAGAAATGGACTAAATTCACTTACGATTCCTGCAAAGCAGTCGATCTCGTTTAGCACTCAATTTCTTTATGACAATGGCTGTCCTGATGCCATCATTAAATAACATAAGTAACCAAACAATTTTAAATCCTTAGCAGATTAATAAATATTTCATATGTTATTACTCAAACAGTTGTCTTAGAAATGCTCTGAGTGCTCACAGATCAGACATGTTGGATGGTCGACTCCAACAGCTGAACATAAAACAGTATTTCTATATACACCATGATGGGTCAAATGTGTACAATATTTACAGGAAATTTTCCCATCAGTGGTAATAATTTTGAGACCAGTAATCTGGAGTGGAACGCTACATGAACATTGTAATATGAAATGAGAAGTCTGTGGACGCCGACGACAAACTACAGCAAACACTTGCTAGAAGTACATGCTGACAGGAACCGTGTGTTGAAATGGAACAACTTTGAAATCTCTGTTTTGGTCTATGCTGGTTTATATAGCACTGCATTTATGGATTACCAAATATATGGAAGAGTTGGGAGCCAAATTTGACTCATTGGAAGCATCTGCTGCTTAACCACATCACACAGAGCTCTCATCCTTTCCTCAGGTAATTCACAGATTTTTACGTTAACCAACAATGACATGATTCTTATGACACCTGATATAATATGAGATTCTGGTTGCTATAGCGTATGCTTGTGACATGAGATTCTGGTTGCTAGGGAAGGTGCTTGTGATGTGGTTCTGGTTGCTAGGGCGGGTGCTTGTGTCGTGTCCTGTGTATGGCATCGAGGATCTGTTGTCTTTGTTCCATGCCTGCCGCCACGTATGAGAACACACACAGCACTGCGTAGCAAATCTGGTCAGCCTGAAGACAACAGTTACACCATCAGGCAGTGGTGAAGACAAGAGATTGGTGGACCCATTGGTGAATGGCATTCAACATCCGTCTTCCTCTCTTACAACTAACAAACACTGTTACTCTATATTATTATACAAATTATAATGATTTAACAAATTATTTTTCAATATTTCCTGCGATACTCAGTAAGTTTGCCTTTAGCTATGTTAAACAAATTTAATGCTGGTCTAAGATAAGAAAGCAATTTTCATTAACTCATTGAACATAGCATACAACACATACACAGGCAGCATCTGTCATGTTCATTCAAACTGAAATGCAAAGGTAATCCCGTTTCATGCTGTAGTGTAAGCAAAACAACACAGCAAAGATGAGTGCAAAGTTCCATAACCACGCCTCAAACATGTTCTGTATTGGTGTACATCAGAAGGATTCAGTAATTCCAGTGTACCATTTAATGGTGGTAGTTGTGAGCTCCAAATAAAAAAATATTTGTTATCCACGAAAATAATAACAAATTTATCAAAGAACTGAAGTCTGACACCTGTAGGCAGATAGTAATTACAAAATATTCATCACTAAATAATTTGCAAAGCATTTATGAGAATATGACAAAACCAAATGACCTATAAAAGCCATTGAAATGTTCTACTCATTGAATTGATATGCTGTCTAATAAATGATAGGTTTGTATTGATGGATGCAAACAGTCTACAATGAATTGCTGTAATTCTTCTGAAGACCCAAATTATCGGCAGATTGGAACAATGACCATAAAAATGTGCATATATTAGAAAAGCCCAGTGTAGAAGTTTATTAGTAGCAATCTGTAGAAAGTTTGTTAGTACAGAGACACTCACACAAGTGTTTTGTTTGCGAAGAGAGACCCAAGCACAGTGTGGGGTAAGAAAGACTACAGCAAGCAGTCCAGTCCGTTATTGGTGAAGCTGAAATTGCGCACATAATGCATCACGAAGCCATGTAAGTTTGCATCAGTTAAAAGACAACTCGTTTTAGAAATTGCAATTCCAGTGCACCACAACGATTATTACTGACAAACTCATGCTGAAAGAAATCCAGTTAAAAGCAGCATTAGTAGGACCAAACCACTGAAGCCATGCCAATCTGCACCACTGAGGAGAGAGCTTACTCAAGGAAATGAGATATTTGTGTTCGAATATTTCAAATTAATTTGCCAGACTGCAAAGCACATGCCTTAGTGTGATTCTTATAAATTTGGCATATTTGTAAGAAATGAAAGCAGAGTCACCAAATTTGTGAGTCTGAAATATTAACTAGAGAATAACTACAGTAATTTTGTCATAACATTCTGGTTAGATATGGCTGCCAAAACTAAGACTTGTAACCTATAGGAGCTAAAGAATCACATCTGACATATCAGTGCCATTTTGTGCCAATAAAAAAGCCATATTTGAAACAGAAATAATGAAGAGTGACCCCAAACCAACTGAGAAGGATGTGGAGTTAAACAAAAGTGATCCGTACACAATGGTGCAAGTGACAGTGGCGTCACACAGGGGCTGCTAGTGGTACTGCGGCTACAGGGTTACTGCAGTCTCCGCCCACAGTCTCTAATTCTTCACCTGAGTCTCCATTCGTGGCTGCATTAATGGCCGCCAGTTGTATGCTAACAACGCGGTGAAAAGCCAAAGCTGCCTGGCTGGCCTAAAGGGGCAACATAATGTACAAATGAAACCAACACTACAAACTACAGTAACGTACACATAAAACCTATAATTATAACAAACATAAAATTTAATGTAATACACCTATATTGCTACACAACAAGAGTGTGAAAAAACAATAAGTAACGTACAAATAAAACATACACTACAAATGCAAAATTTAATGTAATATACATAACTATTACACAACAAAACAGTGTGATGAAAACAATAAGGGTTTTCAAGTTTTTCTAACTTATTTGGTTAAATCATACAAATACAACAAAGTAAACATAAAGAGGAACCATTACCATGGCAACAGAAAAGGTGTGGTAATATGAACAACAACATGCATACATTAGAGAAAACAATAACTGTATACATGAACAGTTTATAGTTATACCAACTATATCACACACCATGACGGATAATAACTTACCATGCTCGACTTGTATTTTCTTTGCACTATTTTTCGATTTTGGGGATCTAAAATATAAATTACGACACATCACAACAATGGATCACACACAAATCTGTGAAGGATAAAAACATTTGAAAAAGCTTATCTGCAGACTGCACATGTACATATCACATACAGGTATACACACAGTTCATAATGTTATCTACTATAATTTCATATTATCTACTATGGTATCTATCTATCTATCTATTTCCAATGAAATAATATATTTGCATACTATTTCATTGGAATAACAGATGAAAGTATTAGCCTACAATGTCTTATTTGATCAAATTATTTCCTGAAGAGAAATTAACAAACACAGATTGTCATTGGATTAGGTCTGTGCAATTTTAATATGAAACCAGAAAGAGTAAAACATGGCGGAATCTTATTTAGATTCTATCTTGCTTATACCATCAGTTACCACTGAGCCACTACATCACACATATATTGCACAAATTATAGAAAAACAACAAACACCGAAACCTGAAAACAGGTAATTTGGTGGCAGTTGCACCTGCAACATCACACAATAATACAGACTGTACGACAACACAATGTACAAATCCATGATTACAGCGAAAACACAATCTTTAATATTTACACAGCTTCAATTAAATAATCAATCCTACAAAAAGCCTTAAAGAAAACTGTAAATCCTGCTTTAATTAGCACTACTTATGCACACACAGGAAATGTTGTATAGCAATTTAATGAAATACATGTATCAGTATGTATTCAAATTTTGATTATTGCATTTTACAAATTAGCAAATTGCATTCACCATTAGAACTTCAAATAATTATTAATATATACATAAAGTATATAATATTATATAGAACTTGATCTCTCTGGCCAATCCCTGTCAAGTATTAACTGGTATTACATTGGTAAATGGTGTGGTTGTTTTCCTTTTCAAAGAACATAATCAAACCAATTTCAAAATAATTTTTTATCTATGTGATAACAAAATGTACACTTTTACATATAAAAAACCATTTATTACATAATTTTCTGAAGAACGTTTACCAAACCAAAAGTGGTGCCAAATCTCTTCTACTGGGTGGCTGGATGTATAACTAATTTCAACGTCATGTGGACAGTTTTGTCGAGTGGTGGGCAGCACCCACACACAGCAAGGTGACTAACTAACTAACAAACTAACATTCTTACCATCACAAACCATACCTTCTTCTCCTCTGTCAAATCCTGCAGTTCACATTTTGTAAATGCAACGAAGCAAGTTTCTACGTCAGATCCAGTGAGAGATGCTACGTTTGCTAGGCCACTAGCCACTAGGCAGACTAAGAGCACTTGCTTGGCAGAGCAAGAGGACACACAAACACAGCAAATAAACAGTTCTAGGTGCCGAAACTAGAGGCAACAAAACAAGACTAGAAACAAACGCCAACATAAAATAACAGAAACAAGAATGAGCAAGTTTGTGCCAAATTATCTAGTCGTCACTTGGTGAAGATCGCATGAAACAATACAAGTTTGGCTGTTGCCTAGTTACATGTACTAGTTAGCGACGTAAGCAATCAAAATGGTGTCAATGTTACCAACGGAAGCTGGTTGTGATCAACAACAAACTAATAACCACGTATATGATACTTTCGCATTGCATACCATTTAGAGGTTTACACATTGAGTCGAATTGCTTGCTTTAAACATGAAAGAGCTTTCATTTTGGTGCTGCTGCAGATGTAGGCAGCTGTTTGACTAGATAAAGAGACACAAACCGTAGCAAGTACAGAAGCCAGGAAATCGAGAAAGAAAATATGCTACGGTGCCTTACCAAATTCTTCTAGCACAAATATGCCGCCTTTCTGGGTGAAACATTTCTTGATACGACTTAGCTCAATAAACAACTGAAATTAAAAATGAGCAACCAATGAGAAAGGTGAATACACAGGAACTATAAGCATGGCACTTGTGCCCCTCTCAAAGCCGACCACGTGTTACCTCTCTACTACGAACATGTCTGGTTCTAAGCCTTTTTTAAATGATATTACTGGGAAATGGGATAAAACGTGAATGCAGTGTAACGGGAAATGTGTTACCCTGCGTTATGTGCACAACATGCTTGTTCCACTGGCGTAGCTAACCAGTGACTTCAATCAGAAAATAAAAGTTAAAGTTGCATCCTCAATTGTATTAATTCCCCTGTTTCTGTTCACATTAATTTGTGTTTAAGACTGAATCTAGCCCACACGACTACAGCACAACTATAACTCTTTTGTGTAAAAGTGTCATTTTATTTTTTTAATCACTGGACAAATTAAAGAAATAACAGTTTACTCTGAGTAAAACTAGTTGCTATAACACAGTGTCTCTTATAACAATCAAAGAATATACTGATGATGATTTTTAACAAATAACCAAAGTCCTTTATAAAAATCAACTTAAATTACACAAACTACAAATACACATATGTACTGCATTTGATTAATTTTAATTAACATGCTTTGCAATGGGCTTAATTAATTGAGGATGCAACTGTAATCTAGCGTGTCAACAAAGCTCAAGCTAATTGCTGATATAAAATGTTTGATTCTAAACTCAAATGGACAAATCGACACTTTTTGACCAGTTTTACATTTTGCTCTCTGCTTTACAGAAACAAAATTACATGGATGTAAATAACATGCCTTTGTTAGGATTACTTTTAAATGATTTCTCCTAACTCGAAACTACTTATTCATATTGATAGTCTACTTACAAAAAACAAAACACAAATTGAACAGTTAATTTGGATTTTTAACATAAATGTTAAATTGGCATAACTATTCAAGTTTTATTTATTCACAATTCACAAGCAGCTTAGACTATTTTTTTTCTACATTACATTACAATTTTTTTATTACCGGCTTTTGCTGAAAGTGAAACTCTTGAGGCACTTCCTGCAGTTATAAGTAAAAATAAATAAAAACGTGTTTATACTTTAAACAGTAGCATTTAAGCATGTACACAATATACAAAACATATACCTACATTTTGCAGCAATCACAGTTACCAACAAGATATTTTGCATTTACAATTCTGTGAAAAATGACGGAGAATTACTGAAAGAGAGGCATGGTGATTGGATGACTGGATGTTGGAAAAGAGACAAATATGGTAACAAACATGCAGACAACCATGTCCACCCCAATGGAAATGTAAGGACAACGGAAGAGTTTGTGTGTATAAATATGCATATTAGGTACACATTATACCGCAGCAACTTACAATTTACTTCAGCCAAAATAAAATAAAACACATGTGATACTTGACACATAGCGTGAAACAGATGCTGAAACCCAAATGCGATGATGCAGAAAATGTTTGCGCAAGTAGCCATTGTGGTGCTGGTAACTGTAATTGGCGAGAAACAGAAACGAAAATGGCACACAACAAGTACGAATGTTTCAAGCACAATCTGTTTTGTAGCACAACATCCGAACTTTAGAGATGGCCATGACTAGGTACGACTAGGTATATACATCTACGTTACAAATGCGTTACTCTAACTAGGTCATTCATGTGCGTGCAGCGAACCAATCACAGAGCAGCAAAAATCACAAATACCTCAAAATCCTAAACATCAGTGGCCCAGCGTGGTGGAAAAAAGAGAATAATTTGAGCGTTATTTTATTTCGAAAACATCAGTGACGGTTTCGCAACGAAAACTCAAAACAGTAACTAAGCATGTGCATGTATAACTGGCTGCTGCAAAAGTCTACGCCTGAGACCATCTCATAAGTTCACACACCATCCACTGACAATACTCCATGCTTGATTGAGGACAGAGAGAGCGACAGAATCAAAATGTTACATTTGAGTGGCGACAATATTGGATATATTTCACAAAATGCTGCACATCGTTTTTGAATAATTGTTATTACGGAATGTAAGATCAAATTTTTTGCCAAAACTTTGGAAGAAATAACAGGACGGTTTTTAATCATTTCAGTATTCTGTTAAACTAAAATGGTCTTGATTTCAGTAGGAATTACATGGGAATTCAATTAAACTAACATCGTTATACAAAAGTTTACATCACGTCACCAGTCAGACAACAAGAGTTATTAAGGTAGATATTAGTAATTTTATTTGAAATGAACCTTCACGGTTTATTATGATATATCATAAATAAATATTACTGAATAATTACACAAAACGAACAATGAGAAGGTCCCAGAGCTGCAGCATTCAGTTATTTTGCGATGGAATTTGTTAGTGTACGAAGAATCAGTTCCACCTTGATAAAAGGGCAAAAAGCAGGTTGAAACACTACCAGAAAACAGTTGAAGAAACGTCCACACATGTGACAGCAGAGAAATGAAACGAGTCACTGAAATGGTGGAAAATAAAGCAGTTAAGAACATCAAAATTGTTACCCAGTAAAACCAACAGAGGTCACCAATATGTGCATATGAAGTAAATCTTAATGTTAAGGTATTTTAACAAGGTGCTTGCTAAAATATGGCAAGAAATGGATGCAATGACGCCACTGATTTTAGTTATAGAAAAATTTGTAAAACTTGACTAAAAGTTCAAGTTATGTTCACATGGAATACTAAGAAATTATCACTGAAAAACCTCTAGGATTTCCGGACAAAAACACGAGAGGAAAGACAATTAATGTCTTTGAGACATCATCACTCATAACAATGAGAATGCATATTTTGGTGGCTTCTATTGGCTTGGAAAATCACATGACAGTGTCACAGCTGGTCACAGACGAGATCTCGTGGAAGCTGGAACAACCGAAGTGGGTTAGATGGGAATAGATGAAATGACAGTCAATAGAACAACAGTACAGAGGCGGGCACAGTCCAGTCACCATGTCATGCAAATATGACACCTCAGCAACTTGAAGGAAAACTAAAACTAAAAATACACTCTGTTTGACGTTTTATACATAATTATAGCAATATCGATTGAGGAATACTTGGAGACATATTAGAGAAGAAAACATCTCAGAGAACTATTATTAAATGAAACACAAAGTTATTCCATTGCATCAAAAATACAATACTACTCATAAAAACTGTTTATTCTGTTCTGTATCTAATCAATATACGACAAGGCGGATTTTACAACAAGGGTATTTTTCTCATATTTCTTGACATTATATGCCATACATCAACAGTTTAAAATAAATCAATGTTATGGATGCATGATACCAATAAATCTTCAGCTACAATTTTGAAAGACTGATAAAAAATCGATGTAATTAAACATGAGAGGATGCTAAGTGATTAAAACAAACTACTGAAAAGATGACAAGTGGAAATGCTAGCATTATGTGTTAGAAGGGAATTCACAAATAATCCATCCAGAGTTAGAGACGTCACACATATATAAATACAACTGTAAGACTCAATAGTGTGTCAACGTGCCATCAGGAGAAACCAGGTAGTTGCTTGGGAGAGAAAGACAAACAGCCAACAACATGACAATACAATACAGAGCAGTAGGGGCCAACACAACACATGGTCACACTGTCACAAAGTCATCAAGCAAGAGTCTGACAGGTAATAGACTTTAGTGGGGGTTCACTTGAAATGTACAACAAAAAACAGGGAGAGTACAAAATATGGAACGGCTTTACAAGTCACAGTAACCATATTGAGGTCATTTGTGTAGACATGGTAAAATTCCTACTCACACGGTTGATACAATGTGATACATGGTCACTTAAGTAGTCTGGTATATATGGACTTATTCACATGTACTATCATGACTATTCTATTGTACTGTTTTGTTATAACAGTTACATCACGCACATCTCATCACAGTGTACTTTATACAGATCGTGTCACAGTGGTCATACTACATACAGAGGTCTTTTCACAATGGTCCTTTTACAGAGCCTTATTACAATGGCCCTGATACAGAGCCTTATCACAAGGGTCCTGTTACAGAGCCTTATCACAACAGACCTGTTACACAAGTCACACCAATGGTTGTGTTACACAAGTCTTGTTACAGCTGTCCTGTTACAATGGTCTTGTCACTGTGTTACAGAGGACTGATCACAATGGTCTGGTCTGTTACACAGTTTTCATCAGTGGTTTTGTTACATAAGTTTTGTGTCATCATTTTGTTACACGTATTGTTAAAACATTGTTACACAATATAACTGAGATGGTTCAATTTCACAAATCATGTTAAATGCTCAAGTTAATATGTGCATGTGTAACTCACGTGCCTTGCCACAGCAAAGTGGGTATAAAGATGCAAAACTGCGAAAGATGGTTTTGTATCTTTTTGAATTCCACAGACCAGGAGCTTTAAAATGATACCTCATTTGTTGAGCCATTTTCAGTGATAACACTGCACTGGGTGTGGAAATGCATGCATGTTTTTACTGGTTGAGGAAAATAAACGGGATACTGAAGAAAAAAAATTGAAATTACAATATATGCATTTGTACAAAAATCACAAAACAGCTACATTTAGCTCATCTGCAGAATAGGCCTGTGTGACTCAACACCCACGTTTCTATGTCAGGTCACATATTATCTGTGTCAAGTCAAGTGTTATCTGTGTCAGGTCACATTATCTGTGTCAGGTCACATATTATCTCTGACAACATTACTGTAAGTTACCTATGACTTATGTCCACTTTATAGTCACTGGGCATTACCTTTATCTGACATAATTATAAACGTCCTGCCTGTCTCCTGCCCTGACCAGCAGAGACAGAGACAAAGAGAGAGACAGCAGTAGGAGGGTGTTGTGGCTTCCCAACCTTACCTTGCTGTTGGCAAAGAGCAGGCCGATGCCCTCCATGCAAACCTGCAGGAGTCCTCCCTCCCCTGTCCTCAGGTCCTGCACGGGAAACTCCCCGCCCAGGTCTGGCCCTGGCAGTCACAGAACACACCGTCAGAAACCTACTGTCATTTGATGAGTTTTACACAGCAATCTCTTTTGTTGAAGCCATAAGTCACATTTTTACAATGGAAACTGTTCAAAATTACTGTAGTTGCATGCAATGTCAGGGCAGAAGAGGACGAATTTCTGATCATTCATGTTCAACATACTGGATGTTTTCTCAAATGTATCATTTTCTTACCGGAACTACTTTTGATACTTGCCCACTTGCACACACGCACACGCACACGCACACGCACACGCACACACACACACACACACTGTAGACCAACCTGGGATCTTGCCATTGTTCCTGGCTGCTGCCTTCTCCATGGCATCCTTCACCGTGAAGTACAGCTCCTTGCACTGTAGACACAGTCAGTGTCAACCACACCCTCAATTTACACGTTGTCAGCTGTTCTTATAACAACAGCCGTTCTCTTACTAATGAATTATCTTTCTAATAATTTTACAAACTGCCCAACTATAAAATACCATCTTTTTGCAGTACCTGCTTGACGATAACTGTTACATAACATAATTATTTTTACACTGGCAATATGTGCATCCAAAAAAGCTGTAATGACGAGTTACATCACACACTCTGATTGTACACGTTGTCGTAGGTAACGCAAATACTATAATACCATCGTTCATTGTAATCATGAGTAATTGTCTGCTTCCAGAATAATATTTGTGAACATAGAAGTAATCATGCAGTTTTTTGTGGATGTAGAATGAATGACAGAATAAAAAAACACCTTCTTTGTGTAGAACTTGTTGAGTTGTGTCATGCCCTCGTGTTTGCGCCACAGACATAACACCCTTGTCTTGGGGCAGTAGGTCATGTTGACTAGCTTCTCATACCACCACCGATCACAGATGGCGCCAGTAACACTCCGCAGGATCAGACAGTCATCACAAACCTAGCGAGACCACACAGGACAATTATTAGTTTAGATGCTTATGTCAGACATGCACCACATTTACCAAACATGAGAAAACTCTACAGTTAAAGAATGACAGCAGCAATACAAAGTGATTGTAATAATCTAAGGATGAAATAAACAGTATGTCAAGAAAATAAATTGAAAAGGTTCATTATTTATTTGAACTAGGCAGCAAAGCCGGTTTACATTGGTATAAATAACACTAACTACTACATTGTTCTATGATTGGTACATGTAAGTACAAAGATGCTAACTCACCACCATAAAGAGCCCATCTCCACAGAAGCACCAACTCACCTCCATAAAGAGCCCATCTCCACAGAAGCACCAACTCACCTCCATAAAGAGCCCATCTCCACAGAAGCACCAACTCACCTCCATAAAGAGCCCATCTCCACAGAAGCACCAACTCACCTCCATAAAGAGCCCATCTCCACAGAAGCACCAACTCACCTCCATAAAGAGCCCATCTCCACAGAAGCACCAACTCACCTCCATAAAGAGCCCATCTCCACAGAAGCACCAACTCACCTCCATAAAGAGCCCATCTCCACAGAAGCACCAACTCACCTCCATAAAGAGCCCATCTCCACAGAAGCACCAACTCACCTCCATAAAGAGCCCATCTCCACAGAAGCACCAACTCACCTCCATAAAGAGCCCATCTCCACAGAAGCACCAACTCACCTCCATAAAGAGCCCATCTCCACAGAAGCACCAACTCACCTCCATAAAGAGCCCATCTCCACAGAAGCACCAACTCACCTCCATAAAGAGCCCATCTCCACAGAAGCACCAACTCACCTCCATAAAGAGCATGTCGCCCGTGTTGTCGGGCCCCCAGTGCACTGTGAAGGACTGCTTCTGCATCATACGGCTGGTGAGAGGGTGGAGGTCTATGTCATTGCCATGCTGCGACAAACACAAACACAAACAGTTTACTTCACAGTGCAGTTTAGGCAGAGCAAGTAAAGACAATCTTATTGTGCAATTGTTCTTATCAATTCTGGATGTAAAATTTATTACTAAACAAACACAAAGATAAAGTTTTAAGCAAAGTCAATTTTCATTTGATGGTATTAAACCAAGATATTTATAAAGCTTAAATTGCTTGAACTCCGAACAATCTTAATACTTATTTACTCACCTTCATGATATAAAGGAACATAAATATTCACAATGAAAAGACACAGAGATGAAATCTTTTTGATGTTTTTCTTTTTTTCTTATAACTGCTTGTTATTTTAAAATTTACTAAGAATGTTATGCCCAGAGAATTTGAAAATAAAAGGTGTTTCTAGTCATAAGATCAACATATCAGAAATGAGCAGAAACTGAATGATGGACTAATATAGAACAGCTCTTGTACATACACATAGAAACACATAAACATAAAATAAGTGGAGAGAGAATGACCTAAATTAGCCAAGTGGAGGAGAGACAGAATATGACAGTACGACCTACCAAGTTATTGATCTGATCAAGAACGTTGTTGATCTCCTTGCTGGCCGCCAGGCCAATGTGCGACTTTCCCAGTAGGCGGCGCACCTTTCTCCGCAACTCGTTCTTGCTCACACGCATCATCACCATGAAGGCAACCATATTGAACAACATGGCCGACAGCAACTGATCCTCGTCGTGCTCCAGTCTCTTCCTCTCCACGTCACCAAGGGAACTGTATCTATGGTAACAAGACATGACATACATTACACCACGTCACCAACGGGGAACTGTATCTATGATAACAAGACATGACATACATTACACCACGTCACCAAGGGAACTGTATCTATGGTAACAAGACATGACATACATTACACCACGTCACCAAGGGAACTGTATCTACGGTAACAAGACATGACATACATTACACCACGTCACCAAGGGAACTGTATCCATGGTAACAAAAGAAAAAACCACGTCTCCAAAAGGGAAAAAATGTAAATTTACGAATTTAAAAAGACATGACATACATTACACCACGTCACCAAGGGAACTGTATCTATGGTAACAAGACATGACATACATTACACCACGTCACCAAGGGAACTGTATCTACGGTAACAAGACATGACATACATTACACCACGTCACCAAGGGAACTGTATCTATGGTAACAAGACATGACATACATTACACCACGTCTCCAAGGGAACTGTATCTATGGTAACAAGAGATGACATAAATTACACCACGTCTCCTAGGGAACTGTATCTATGGTAACAAGACATGACATACATTACACCACGTCTCCTAGGGAACTGTATCTATGGTAACAAGACATGACATACATTACACCACGTCTCCAAGGGAACTGTATCTATGGTAACAAGACATGACATACATTACACCATGTCTCCAAGGGAACTGTATCTATGGTAACAAGACATGACATACATTACACCATGTCTCCAAGGGAACTGTATCTATGGTAACAAGACATGACATACATTACACCACATCTCCTAGGGAACTGTATCTATGGTAACAAGACATGACATACATTACACCACGTCTCCTAGGGAACTGTATCTATGGTAACAAGACATGACATACATTACACCACGTCATCAAGGTAACTGTATCTATGGTAACAAGACATGACATACATTACACCACGTCTCCAAGGGAACTGTATCTATGGTAACAAGTCATGACATACATTACACCATGTCACCAAGGGAACTGTATCTATGGTAACAAGACATGACATACATTACACCACATATCCAAGGGAACTGTATCTATGGTAACAAGACATGACATACATTACACCACGTCACCAAGGGAACTGTATCTATGGTAACAAGACATGACATACATTACACCACGTCTCAAGGTAACTGTATCTATGGTAACAAGACATGACATACATTACACCATGTCTCCTAGGGAACTCTATCTATGGTAACAAGACATGACATACATTACACCACGTCTCCCAAAGGGGAAATGTATTTTGGTACAAGACATGACAAAACAATTTAAAAATTTACTAAATTTCAACCCAAAAGCACTTATTATTAAAAACTGACATACATTTGTTAAAGGCACTGTATCTTAGGAAAAAGTTTAAATTAAACCCTGGCACCCAAAACTTTCAAAAAAGTTCATCTACAATTCCCCTGTCTGGGGAAATGTAAACTTGGAACAAAAGAAAAATTTCCCACGTCTCCTAGGGAATGTATCTATGGAAAAAGACATGAAAACATTACAATGTTAAGGGAAATGGATCTTGGGCTACAAGAGTTTGTAATTAACCCCCCTTTAAAATGATCAATGGGAACAAAACTACTACAAACAACGTTCCAGGGGGTTTAAACAAGACATCATCATTACATCGAGCATAAGGTACTTTTTAACTATGGTAACAAGACATCATACATTACCCACGTCTCCAAGGGAATGTATCTATGGGCAAGTCATGACATAATTAAAACCAAGGGAAGTTTAGCCTAAAAACCTGTCCATCATTACCCCCGGGAACTGGGATCCCATGGTCGACTCTCTTACCCCCACGTCCCCAAGGGGAATGCATCCTAACAAGAATGCATCATTCCCACAGCCAGGAACTGTCTTCCCTGGGAACCATGACAACAGTTAAAAGGGCTCCTAGGGAAACCTCAATGGTAACAAAACAGACAAAATTTAAAATCTCCAGAGGGAATTTTTATGGGCACCAAAATGACATACATTACACACGTCTCCTAGGGAACTGTATCTATGGTAACAAGACATGACATACATTACACCACGTCATCAAGGTATCTGTATCTATGGTAACAAGACATGACATACATTACACCATGTCTCCAAGGGAACTGTATCTATGGTAACAAGTCATGACATACATTACACCATGTCACCAAGGGAACTGTATCTATGGTAACAAGACATGACATACATTACACCACGTCTCCAAGGGAACTGTATCTATGGTAACAAGACATGACATACATTACACCACGTCTCCAAGGGAACTGTATCTATGGTAACAAGACATGACATACATTACACCACGTCTCCAAGGGAACTGTATCTATGGTAACAAGACATGACATACATTACACCACGTCTCTAAGGTAACTGTATATGTTGTGATGAGATGTGAAAACAATTTAAAAATTTACTATTACAACAACAGCACTTCTTATTAAAACTGAGAGTATATTTGTTACGGCACTCCTCTTAGACAGTTATTACCATGGGCACTAAACTTTCAAGAGTTCATCTACAATCCCTGGTCTGATCTGTAATGCTTGAATAAAAGATTTCCTCAATTTATAAGAGATGTGGTATGACTGATTGATTGTTGACAATGTTATGTGTGAGTGGGAGTTGTCTACAATAGTTTGTAATTACATAACTGATCAATGGACAGCTAGCTCACAAACAACTGTTCAGAGTTAAACAATCCTCATCAAACATCGAGCATAAATACTTTGTGAAACTATGAGCACTTATGTACATCTACATTACCCCTTTTGAAAGACGGATAGTTTTCTGTAGTTTAATGAATTAAAATAAGACAAGTTTGAGCCTACCTGTCCATCATTTCCCCCGGTCCCTGGTCCATGCCGATGATGTCTCTCTCTTGAGCCACCGCGTCAAGGAATGCATCCTCCCAGAACTGCATGTGGTCCCACAGCCAGGACCGGTCCTTCCCTGTAACCATGGCAACAGTATGGTCTGTCGTGGACCTCAATGCAAATTCACCAGACACATAAAATGCTCAGAGAATATATGTCACCCAAATGAAATCTTAACACTAACACCTACTGTGTCTGTGCATAGCTGATACTGCTGATTTATAAATCAATAAGCTAACATGGAACCATTCCCTCCCAAGTGAGGCCTCTTTCTGGGTTCATTCATGCGCTTGGGTCTTTGACCTCTGACATGCCGATTGGCATTGTGTTTTAAAGCACACAATAGTGATTATTTATGGGTACAGGTACTTTTTTCTATAAACTAATTGAGTAATCAGCCAGTCAACAGGGGACGCCACTGTCTATTGTCTCATGGCTGTGTGTAGGATAGTACAGAGTATTACTACATCAACTACTAATACATTAAAATACTGAGAGTTAGCTATGACTGGAAGTCAGGAAAGTAATTTGAATTCCATGAAACAAGTCATTTATGTATACAATAATTACAGTCATACACTGTAGTTTGAAATGGTTTCCTAAAAAACTTGAGATTAATTTATATTAAAATTAATCGACAACCATGTAATTTGATCTCAACTAGTCTTACTAGAACAGAAGACACCGTGTGACTTTGTGACTCACCAACCAGGAGCTCAAACAGGTAGGTCTTGTTGCTCTCTGGACTCGGCAGAGACAGATTCAACAACTTGCCATCGTGGTAGCGGAATCCTTTGCTCATGTGACTTTTGGAGGTGAGCAGACTGTTCAGTCGCTTCTTCCTGCTCGTCATCTGTCACAGACAACTCACATCACTACCACTACCGGTGCATGGGACAACTCTCTTTGGAGGGGGTCACATAAGTTCACAAATTCTTAAAATATGGTGGTTTGGTTGTAACCATGTGAAAAACATATTGATGTGCTGGCTCACCTGGTGAGTCAAACTTTTTAATGCGAAATGATGCTAATGGTAACTCTGAGTCATAAAATAACAAGGCCCCAAAAACAATTGAGCCAATTAAGAAAGCTTAACTTTTCTGGACTTCATAAACTTATGAAAACATGCCTAAGCTTCCCCAATTACTGTTATGGGAATACAAGTCTTTCCAGCATAGGTCATGATTTAGTGCATTTGAATGAGTTTTTTCATTACAGAATATGGCCTGCATTTGGAAATGCAGTCTACTAATATGTCAGCCATTTGAAACAAATCAAGAGTTACTCTGGCAAATGGTTGTTTAACAAGATTTTGCTGAAAACACTGGGGATGAAATACAAAAGTGAGTTCACCTCAAAACCAACAAAACCTATCAATCGCATTTTGACCTAAACCAATTGTTCGTAAAAGTTTATTTATATATAGCACTATACCCATACAATAAAATTCTGTGGTGTTGTATAAATACAAGAAAATGCAAAATGGTAGTTAATATAAACATTCGACATGCCAGTAACACACATATATTAATATAATGTAAGAATAAAATAAATAGATAAACAGATAATTTTATAAATAATAATAAATATTTTTAATAATATAAAATAAACATTTAAAATTAATAATTTAAGTACAACTATGTGACATATTGAACTACAACAAGCAGTCACCCACCAAAGTGCTGCCATCCGACAGATCCGAGTCGACCGAGCTACACTTGGAGACGTTGTTCCGTCTGACAGACTTCAGAATGAGTTCCTTGTTCTTCACAAGTTCCCGCAACATGTCACCACTCTCACTGCCATAGCCGGAGCTGTACTGGCGGTCAAACTCTGACCCACTGACCGGCTGACTCTTCAGTGTGTCGTCCCTCACCGTGTCACTCAACTCTTTTGTCTTCGTCTGTGTCTTTGAGTTATGTCCGGTGCTGTCATGGCCGTTACTGTTGTTACTGTCACTCCCTGTGTCTATCGTTATGTTGTGAACCTCGATGTTCTCAAATTCATCACCGTTGACAATCACTGGTGACCCTGGAATGGAGATATTTCTCTTTAAATTCACACACTAGAAACACAACTGAATATCAGGAAACTATATACTGCAAAACAGATAATTATATCTAATGGTATTAACGTATCCCCTTAACAGAGAAATCTTTCCAGGCTATAAATGTTTTTCTGTCACAAATGTTGCACATTGTTTTGGATATATTGGTAAATCATGTCTGACAGACGATTTTTATTTCCCCAATATATTTTGGCACATACATCCACCTTATATATTTGTGTATTCATCTTTTGGCTTTTGCCAATTATTACAGAGACATAGACATAGACATAGACATGCATTAAGCTCAAGCAGAACAACGAAATCCAATATGGCCGAGTGATTGATATCAACATGAAACAATAGACAAAAATAAAGGAAAGCAAATAAGTGCAACAAGGTAAGCCTTTATGTACAAATCTGTTTCAGATCTACGTCATACATAACATGATGAATTGATTCATTACGATGGCATATATCCCGCTCAAATCCATACCTCAAACAGGATTACTGTCAAATGGACTGAGAACAGGTCAAGGAGATAGACATAGATGTAGACAAAGCTGAGTTGTAAGCTCTGGCGAGAGAACAAAACTTGGTAAAACCAAGTGTCAATAATAGAGTAAGTGCTGTGAGCTTTAGTGCAATGGTGCTTTGCAGTTCAGTGTCAGGGTATGACAACAATTAGTGCAAGCTGTAAGTAGAACAAATAACAGTCATTCATCTTGCAGACGTGCTTCTGCTGTTCAAACTAAACTGTCTAGATAACATGCAATTATTTGGATTGATACAATTCCTGTATCAGCCAGCAACTACCCAAAAGAGTTGCAGCCTTATTTTTGATAAATAATTTGTGATTATACTGTAGTGTACTAAAACAAACAGATTGTTCTAAAAAAACATGCCATGGGAACATGTAAAAATAATTGCTAACATAACAATATTTGGGTGTTGATATCCACCAAGGTGTTGACATATTTGTGACAGTTTCACAGAACTGTACGATTTACATTAAATGTGATGTTTTCGTCAGAGGCAAAAATATGTGTATATGTTTACGTAATAAAAACCAAGACAGAAATTACACAAAAAAGTACATATAAAACACACTAATCACACAAGCCTCAATGACGTGAACTCATCAGGTAAATGACAACTGTCTGTTGACACCAAAAGATGAGTTCACTTGCCTGATTCAGTCGTGCTGCTAGAGGAGGTGGCATAAAGACCACCGTAGGAAGATATAAGAGGGTCTAATCGCCACCCAGGGGTATGACCTATTCAGGGCAAAGTCAAAGGTTACAAAAGTGTGGCCATAGTCCATGTCCTCTACAACTGTTAACATGTTCTCTTCAAGCGTCATTGGAGTGTCATTTTCAAATAATGCCAGGTGACCAAACTTATGTACCAATTACGCATCCACACAGGGTAGCATTTGAAATGACAAGTTTTTAAATACCATACATTCAGAATTTAAAACGTTATAAAATATCCAAATCTTTCAGTCTTATTTTATTCAGTTAGAAATAACAACAAACACTCACCCATTGCCAAACTTCATACAAGTAACACTGACAATTGCATGGCCGATACAAAAAACATATTTGACCTGTTTTCTGATCAAAGTTCACAAAAATATCCAAATATCCATCAAGACCAAATGTGTAAAAACCACTGTACATTATTGACTTCTCCGAAACATTAAAAAAATAGCGGGAATATTAAGATTTTACAGTTCACCTGAATTTAGCTTTGTCCCTGTCTGGTCTGGTTTTGATATTAAAGTGGAAATGCAAAATTCTGTTGCACTGATTTGATCTTTTATTTTGTATAACCTCACAGAACCAAGTACGTTTTGTCAATGGTGAAGAACCAACCAAGCAAGCAAGTAAAGAAATATTGGTTGTGCATCAAGGCAGTGCATCTAAGCAGTGCATTTAAGCAATGCATCTAAGTGGTGCATCTAAGTGGTGCATCTAAGAGATGCATCTAGGCAGTGCATCTAGGCAGTGCATCTAGGTGGTGCATCTAAGTGGTGCATCTAAGAGATGCATCTAGGCAGTGCATCTAGGCAGTGCATCTAGGTGGTGCATCTAAGTGGTGCTTCTAGGGAGAACAATTAGGCAGCCTGACTTGATAATATCAGGAACTATTTTGTCGTAAAAAGAAAGCACAGTAAAAAGCCAACCTAGTGCTGCCACCATGTGTTCTTCATGCAAACTGCGGCTGTCAGGCTTCGAGTCAGCGACGGACGACAGACTCTCCCGACTGCCGTAGGGAGAACTTGCCTGCAACAAACACACAGCATTCTGCAAGAAACTTTATGGTAATTTCTAAACGTCAACAAATATCTATGGCCAATAACGTATGCACATTTGAGTTTATAAATCTCATGCATACTTTTCACTAGTTTAATGGAAAAACTAATAATGCAAATACAACCCCACTGGTAAATTTTTATTTGTTATTTATATATTTTGATAGTGCATATTTTAATGACAACTGGCAGTAGGCAAACCAGTTGACGGTGATCTTTGCCTAACCTGACAACGCTGATGAAATTCGATGCCAATATTAACTGTACAATTTTCTGACAACAACTGGAACTATAGACGCCAGCAAATTTGTCTCCACTGATAAAAATGTAAGTTCTTATATAGCAGAGTATCCAATCCCCACGGTTGCTCAAAGCACTTTACATTTTACTCCCTGGCAGATCACTGGGAAAACGTCTCTTGGACTG
Source organism: Ridgeia piscesae (assembly GCA_025642075.2). Classification (NCBI taxonomy): domain Eukaryota; kingdom Metazoa; phylum Annelida; class Polychaeta; order Sabellida; family Siboglinidae; genus Ridgeia; species Ridgeia piscesae. The sequence continues at coordinate 521,141 of JAODUO010000094.1, read as the reverse complement.
ATCTCCAGGTGGCTCTGGTGGCAGCATAACTAGAGCCATCTGGTGAGTGCAGATGAAAGCACCGTGTTTCAAATCAGCTAATGCATTCAAAGAAGTTCTCATGACTTCACATTCAGCTATTTAACATACTGCTCCACCACTGCACTCCATGACCCAGAAGGATAACCTTTAACCCAAGAGATGCCCACATGAGAGCAGCCACCCACCAGAGAAGGGTTGCTGGTATCACTACGCCCACTCTCCCCCGACACTTCCTTCTCCCAGTAGTGAGTGTGGAGGATCTCGAGCACCATGAAGGCTGACCCCATGCCCCCGATGCCGTGGTTGTGGTAGGTGTGCTCCAGGCCCGCACTCAGAGCCTTCATCATTGTCAGCATCCCCTTGAAGACTGGCTTCGTGACGGCCTGCGGACAGTGAACAAGACACCCCATCAGTAAACAGTGGCTTGTAATGGAATGCTGGTCATTTCAGAGAGAAATACTAGCAAGATAAATTATATTGGTCACTTCAGAAAGATTTCTAATAGGATACATTAAATTGGTGACTCAAAAGAAACTTATGACTGAAAACATTACACTGATTGATCGACTTCCAACTGAATACATTACACTGGTCACTTGAGATACTTCCAGCTAAATACATTACACTGGTCACTTGAGATACTTCCAGCTGAATACATTACACTGGTCACTTGAGAGATACTTCCAGCTGAATACATTACACTGGTCACTTGAGAGATACTTCCAGCTGAATACATTACACTGGTCACTTGAGAGATACTTCCAGCTGAATACATTACACTGGTCACTTGAGAGATACTTCCAGCTGAATACATTACACTGGTCACTTGAGATACTTCCAGCTGAATACATTACACTGGTCACTTGAGATACTTCCAGCTGAATACATTACACTGGTCACTTGAGATACTTCCAGCTGAATACATTACACTGGTCACTTGAGAGATACTTCCAGCTGAATACATTACACTGGTCACTTGAGAGATACTTCCAGCTGAATACATTACACTGGTCACTTGAGAGATACTTCCAGCTGAATACATTACACTGGTCACTTGACAGATACTTCCAACTGAATACATTACACTGGTCACTTGAGAGATACTTCCAGCTGAATACATTACACTGGTCACTTGAGAGATACTTCCAGCTGAATACATTACACTGGTCACTTGAGAGATACTTCCAGCTGAATACATTACACTGGTCACTTGAGAGATACTTCCAGCTGAATACATTACACTGGTCACTTGAGAGAAACATCTGAATAATTGCACTGATTTGGTCTTGGCGTGATGAGAAAGAGAGAGAGAGAGAGAGAGAGAGAGAGAGAGAGAGAGAGGAGAGAGAGGAGGCAGGCGAGGAGAGGAGAGGAGAGGAGAGGAGAGGAGAGGAGAGGAGAGGAGAGGAGAGGAGAGGAGAGGAGAGGAGAGGAGAGGAGAGAGGCATGGGAGAGAGCAAGCGCAACAGTGTGCATGTCTGCGAGAGAAAGAGAGACAGACAGACACACAGAGAGAACAGACAGAGAGACCATAACAAGTGAACAAGAAGCAATTGGGTCATATGTCTCTTAGTGCATTGTCACAGGTGACTTGTCAACTTACCACGTCCTCAATGTAGGGATTGTCCTCAGTCAACTTCTTGTCGAGTGACGTGTTCAGTCGACTGACGACAAAGTTGCGATAGTTCTCATCCTCCATTAGTTTCTTCACCCGACTGATCTTGAGCCAGCCAACCCCCTGGCCCTCCAACACCTTGCTGATGATGTCCTTCAGGAACTGTTGGTTGTCACTGCGGAACATTGTATCAATTGTTGTAACCATTGTTTAAATATATGTCAGGGGTAAATCGACACAAAAGTCATTGACTTCAAATATTGTATATGTTAACTTGTAATATTGTAGTTAAATTTGCTTGTTTGAACTGTGTTTATTATTGACAGTGTTCTGAATAAACTTTTGTTCATTCATCTCTCTAAAGCCTTCTCATGTAATGCCAGTTTAATAACTGTTGTGTTTCGATTGGGCTGCCTTCAAATAAATAAAATTATCCTGCTAGACATTACAATATATTTATCACAACCGTTAAATAAAGCTTTCGTGGTTTTATTTTCTACATTCTGCATTAGCATGACTGAACTAAACATTAAATGCTTAACACCTCATAATATATATTACGAAAACAATTATGATAGAAAAATAATCATTATGGACGGTAGGTATGTATTCCAAAAACGTCTAAAAACATTACTGTTCTAGATTTTTAGGGTGTATAAAACATACTGTGTCCAAATACAAACTATCATTACGATGGGGAACATTACCACATTAGCAACCACATTTGACTTAGTCAGAGTCTCCTATCCCAATTAATTAACAGAGTTATAAGTTTACACACTTCAGTGCATTACTGGCAGTTTAATGACTTCGTAGCGAAGGTTTCTGCATAAGATTACTTGTTATCACTGGAAAACTGAATGCTTTTTTACATGTTTTGTAATAGTCTACTAAGTGTATTTAGGTACAGACATGTACTTGTAAACATGGTGCCGTTCTAAACGATAGCTACTGCATCAAAGAAACAGAATGCCACCTGGTGAGGCATCTGTGAACCACCCACCTTCGCGTGTTGTTTCGCCGTTCCTTGATTGGTTGTTTTGGTGGTTCTCGACCCTTCTTATTGGCTGAATGTTTCACTAGACCCGATTTCTCCACAAGCGCTTTTCGATTACCTGAGAAAACAAACAAGCTATGCCTTTGTAGGAATGTTTAATTATTCAATTTTAATGCACCATTAATACCGGTACATTTAAAAATAAAACTGTTCCATTTATATAAAACAGATCACAGAATCGTATGTAAATTTTCTATTAAAATGGCAGTGATTCCAATATTTGTAAATGTACTTTGATTAAAAATACATTAATCATCAATTACAAAACTGAATAATGATATATTTGATAGGTACCATTAGATCATGGCTACTTTTTGACAAATTTTATTGGGCGTTTGAGGTGAAACAACAATGTCACTGTTTGCCCTTGAGTTAGCCAGGACAAGGTCATTGACTTGTGGTGCTCAACACTCACCGAGTGGTGCAAATGGCCGCGTGGACTTGGGCGGCACGGTTGGTGTGTTCTTGGCATTTCCTGGAATAACACAGAAAATGAGTCATAAAAAAGGCATGCACCATGAATGACATCTCCATTAAAACTGATATTTCGGCATGAATAAATCACTCTCTGCACGCAGCTCAGGAAGATTAGGAAACTGTGATGCAAAAGATAAACAGTAATGAGAGAAACCGTAACTACATAAATTCACAGAAAATTCTCTAGATCTATAAAAATGAAGAAAATCTGTAAAATTATTCTCACTATGTGAACAATAAATATAAATTGCTGCAGAAGCAACAAAACTTGGGCAGAAGTTAAGCAATTAATTTAAAGTCCCTTAGTGGTACCTACTACACAGGAATGTCACCCACAGTACCATCACCCCACTTGCGACTAACCAGCACAAAAGAACTGTGATGCCACTGTGAGAGTTGGTAACAAAGTTTTATCACAAACGTGTCTAAAACTGTCTCTATTCAAAACAGTTAACAAGACATGTCACTACTAAATCTAATAGATACCCAAATCCACTGAAACTGCCTTGAAAGCAGACATAAGAAGCCTTCAATGTGTATGGTGTATACACATTAACCTTGTCCATCCACAAGCTGTATCAGATATATGTAGCATCTACTCTACTGAAGGTAAAGTGCATTGAAAGAAATGTAAGGATTGCTGAAAAGTCAGGCCATTCCAACCATGTAGAAAGTAGGCATTTATGTGAAGCATTCTCTGAACCAAAACCATAGAGGCAGACCTCCTCAACAAGCACGTTCTACCGTAACCATGCCAGTTTTGATTTGGTGCCGTGTGAGACGGTTTACCCATGAGACTGATGGAGGAATTTGTATATTAGTCTACATCAAATACGTGCTGCATTACCAGTCAGATTTATCTTGTCTTCTTCAGTACACTCAAAGGAGACATCACATAACACAGGGAAGATAGTCAAGACACACAGACACACATAACTAAGACATATTGTTCACAAGTCTTTTACATTTCTGTTCTTTTACAGAACACATGAATTAATTGTAACATCTTGGACCTGGGGTTGTTATGATTTCCTATTCCCCATAATGCACATTCAAAGAAATGTGTTTTTAAATGGCATTACCTCTAAAATTTCAAACATAAAGCCTTAAAATTATATGTAGTGCACAATTATCAAGTACGTGGAATGTGAATTTTTGGGCAGTTCAGCTGAGATCCACTGGCTGCAGGCAGGTGGGGTCTAAAGGGTTAAACATCTGGAAAACAAATATCAGAGGCAAAATGCAAGTTCTTAGCCATCTTACACGATTACTCGTGTTGTTACTGAAGACTGTAGGGGTCAGAGAGACAGGCTGGGAGGGAGGGACAGAGGGAGGGAGGGTTAATCATCCGGGTTAATTGGTTAGTGTTAACAATCCTGATTAAAGAGTTAAGAGATTAACAGATAAGGGTTAATCCGAAATCGATTTAAATCAGATTCACAACAATAAGAAAACATAGTATTACAGCAACACTGGTGACAGGATGGCCATGGACAAACAACACATTTGACACGACTTCAAAGACAGAAGAATTAATGCCACAAAGTAAGTGGCTCAACTGACAGACGTCACAACAGATAGATTTCTGTACATTTCAACATCCAATATTGATCAAGATAGGAGATGAAGGAGTCAGTGCGAAGTCATCATCTCCCTTAGCAGTCACAGAGACGGTATCTGTCATAACAGCCAGCACCACAGCGCATGCACAGAGATCTTGCCATGACCATGCAATACGTATGTACGTAAATATAATACGGAACATTCAAACAAGGTAGCTACCCTTTCTCCTCACTGTCTTTGGAGATGTTGCTTCCTCCAAAGTCTTGGGTAAGTTGAGTCCATCTTAAGAGGCAAATACATTGCACCTTTCATCTCATCTTAATTTATCACAACCTTTTGTGTTAAAATTTCAAAAATGTATTCATAGTAAAAAGATGTTCCTTATCGCAAGAACCCACTTTATATACATTCCATCGTCAACATTTCTTAACAAATTATACACGACGTTCAAAACTCAACAGAAATGCAAATTGAAAGAACGTAAAGAAATTCTAATAACAACATTTAGACATGATGACATGTTTTTAAAAATCATAACAAAATATAACACAAATTAACATGATTAATAGTATTTGCAAACTTGACCTATTTCATGACAGAAATGGAGGAATTCGAATTTTAGTTACTAACTAATGACTTTTATATTTGTAAACCATAAACATTTAAACCAGTTGTTATGTAGTGCATGTGTTCGGACGACTATTATTTCTACATATCCAAATACATACAGTACATAATGACAGGATGTTTTGGACATCAAAAATAATTTTTTCATACTCTGTTTTTGGTCAGCCGAGAATTTCATTATATTTGATCAGAATACACAGTCATTACAGTGCATTTTCATAACAATGACCATGACAAATTTTGACATATCACTTGAGCAAGGATGGTGACATGCATGAAACTAAATTGTTTGTATATTTTAAATTGTTTGGTCAAATGTCTGTAACAGGCACAGCTTCATCAGAAACAGACAGTTACCCGTGAGACGTTGACCGAATGACCTACCAAAGAGCTCTGACAAGGTGTGACTTGCTGTCTGGGCGTAGCCATTGATCTCGTCAATGAGGTCTGTGATATTTGGCACTTTCTCTGTGTCCCCAGTCGTGTCACGGTGGCCCAGGGACTCCTGGGCCTCTCTGTGCGCATGCGCCGTGTCTCTGCCGACAGGTGGAGCCACCTCCTGGCCCTTTCCGTGTCTGTCCTGACCTGTGGGATCCTTCTTCAAGAGAATCGTGTCTCGACTTGCGAATATGACGTCCTTGTCAATGGAGACAGCCTGCAAGTTGGGAGACGCGGTCAGTGTGTGTGTGTGTGTGTGTGTGTGTGTGTGTGCGTGCGTGCGTGCGTGCGTGCGTGCGTGCGTGCGTGCGTCGTGCACATGTGTGTAAGTCACCGTCATTACAGAAAGGTGGTTTAAAATTCATGATTCACTGGTGAAGTCATCGGCAGTGTTAAACATTAAACTATTGACCATGTATTTAACCAACAAAGCTGTTACTGGACACTTGTCTGTATCGATCCAGTTTTATAGCAGCCATGCTCACGTATGTTTTCATGGATGATGTACATATATTGTTTTATAAAAATTAACTAATCAGGTACTTTGCCAAAGCTATCTTGGGTCCACAGACAGTTCTGTGAAATGTTCATACTCTTTAGAGATTCCTGCGGTGGCATTCGATATAAATTACATAACATGAACTATTCATAGAACACACACAGGGCATGTGAACAAATGTACATAACTATGTCAAGTTCCTTCATAAAGACATATTATTTGTAAAATCAAGTTAGTTTGAAATATAAAAACTGCAACATTTGACCAATTTACCATGGTCAAACGTTATTCAAAATCATCAGCTTCCAATACATTTTTGAATAACATATTTGATTTCAGTATGATATAAAACACATCGTTTGTTTCAAAGATCATTCAAATTGGGTCCACGAGATCAATGTTTATGCTAGTTATGGCATTCGAAATCCCAAAAAAACACCATTTTTCAAGATGGCAGCCATTCTCAACATAGATCTATGCAGAGAATGGCTGCCAACCTGAAAAATGGTGGCCATTTTTAATTGGCCAATGAGCTTTTCTTAATAAATGACCCAATGGGGAAACATAGGCCAACATTAGTTCTTTTATCATAGACTGAATGATTTTTCACCTATCTGCCCCACTACGGCTAGTGGTGTAAATCTATTTTTGGCAGATGTAAAAACACAGATCAAGTGGTACCTTGCTGAGTGCGACAGGACTGGGCGGTGGCGGCCTCTGGGGAGGTATTCGTCCACTATTGCGTGTGACCTGTCGTTCACTCCGTGCTCGCAGGAAGGACCTCTGGCGGGCAGTGCCAACGTCAGACTTTTTGTTCAGCGTGTCGTAGGCAGAGTCAATGCTCTTCAGTGACGTTGACTCGGAGATGTTCTCTATCCTCCGAGAGTCTGTCAGCTGCGGCTTTGTCCTGGTCAGAGAACAAACACAATCAGTCTCTGGAGACAACTAAACACATCATCTCAGCATTGACTGTGTAAGGAAAGCTGACTGGGTGGAATAAATAAACAATATTCATAATATCTCAGAATTATATTATAAAGATTTAGTTTTGTTCTCTGTAAACCAATGGCTTCCATTTTGTTTTTGCTACACTGCATACTCTCAAAAACAAATTTACTCCTCAAATACATTTACATCACAAACACTGGTGATTTGCCCTACACTGTTGCTGTAATACAGTGGTCAGGGCTGGTCACTTGGCAACCAAAGTGAGGACAGAGAAGACCATCAGGAACTCCAGACACTCATCTTTAAACTGGCTGAATGACCATGGCATTGCACAAGGACAACACTATTGTCATATATTATATCGATGTTTAATGCATTTAACTAGTAACTGTTATTTCACTGCTACTTCTTCTGTAGCCAGTGTCCAATCCTCAGGACTGTTCAAAGTGCTTCACACTTTACTCCAGCACTTCTTCAATCAGACACCATCTTGGTTTTTCTGGGAAACATCTTGCCACGCTTCAATTACTGTGCGAAGACTATTCATTCACAAATACCCACCTCTGTCTATAGCCAGGTACATATTCATATAGTGGGGTGAACTGGAGTAATGTAGAGTGAAAAAACTTGCCCATGGTTAGAAACGACAGCACAAGATTTGAACCCGGGTTCTCTTAGTCGAGAGTCCAAAGCTCTACCCACAACCGTACCTACTACTACTACTACTACTACTACTACTACTACTACTACTACTACTACTACTACTACTACTAGTAGTAGTAGCTACGTCATAATATCTACGTGTCACCACCGTACCTTGACTGTAGCTTGGGTGACAGTTTTGGAGACACATTTGTTGCGTCATACTTAAAATGCCCGTCGACCCGCGCTGTTGTTGGGCTGAATGAGAAATGTGAATCCTTGCGCGTGGGTGTCACATTGCCCGAGTCATACTTGAAAACGGTCGTATCATCCTTCCGTGTCGGCGTGATTCGACCTGAATCGTAGCGGAAAACATGTCCTTCTATGCCAGCTTTGATAGCGCCCTCCTGTGGACTCGACTGAAGGTTGTGACTGTTCAAGTCATTGCATATGGCGCCAGTGTCGACCTTGAAACACCAGAACCAAGAGGTGTGAGAATGAGATACCTCAAGGAAGAAACTGAAGTGGCACTTCAAACTGTCACTAGGTTCATGTGAATGCTGTCTTTAATGTCCACAGAGGGTGTTTTCGAAGACTCACATTTTGATGTAATATTCCACAACCCTATATTCTACAATGTGACATCTTACAGCGGTTGCACATTTAAAGTTAATTTACTGTAAAACTGTAGAAAAAATATTTACTTATTCAATGTTTTTCCCATCTTTTTGCAATATTAAAGCGTAAAAGAAACTGCAAAATAATGTTATACCCATAAGACATAAAGTTATGTTTGGAGTTCAAAAACATACAGTAACTATATACTGTTTCAACAAAAAACAATAGATGTTCAAAACAATGATATATGAAATAATAATTTTTGTATATATTTAGGGTGTTCAAAACATATAGTGCCTAAAACATATTGATGTAGATGTAAAAATAATTCCAGTTTTCAATCAAATACCATCAACATAAATTTGATCTTCACCTTGGCAAGAGTAGGTTTGGGAATGTTGCCTGCGTAAGGGGGACATGGTCTGGGAATGTCCCCAGAGTACGAGGGACTGGACTGGGTTACATCCCCGGAGTACGTGGGGCTGGAGGACTCGGAGGAGTCGTCTGAGGATCCATCGTCACTGTCCGGAGCTGAGAGGGCGGAGTCAGTGCCGGAGAGGCTTGTGTCAGGCACCTGGAGCTTGCTGGGAGGGGCGAATACACATGCCTCGTCCACCATCAACATCAGACTCCCGCTGTGTAGATCTGGCACACAAACAAACACTACTAATTATGAACAACTACCGACCTGCAGAAATAGTCAAGAGAACGTGTTCAAATAAATCAGTTTGTATACAATTTATTTAAACAAGGTCAGCTTAATAACTATGGAAAAAAATGACTCAAAAAGTAATTTATAATACAAAATAAAACAACTATGATTAAAGTAATATATACATGTATATACATGTATATATATATATATATATATAATATATATATTACTATAATCATAGTTGTTTTATTTTGTATTATAAATTACTTTTTGAGTCATTTTTCAGTTCTTAAATTATATATATATATATATATATATATATATATATATATAAAATATATATATATATATATATTACTATAATCATAGTTGTTTTATTTTGTATTATAAATTACTTTTTGAGTCATTTTTTCCATAGTTCTTAAATTATATATATATATATATATATATATATATATATATATATATATATATATATATATATATATATATATATAACAAATAAGGAAGATATATTAAAAAGTAAAACAAATAAATGGTGTGTCTAATATGAAATATTCTTAAAAGTTTGAGAACATTTATTTCACCCCTGACAATGCTAGCCCCACCTGGTGTCTCGCCGTTGATGTCACTGTTCTGGATGTCAATGACGAAGTCACTGAGAGAGGAGTAGGATGAGCTTGTGCTCTCTGCACTCTCACTGTCACTGCCACTCTCATCTGTAACCACGACGCGTCACTCTAATGTCACATCATGAGGAGGGTGTCTTTTGTGGTTTTATTTTATTTTATTTAGTATTATATTCTTATGATTAATAAATAGACTGAATGTATACTACCACCAACTTGTGTTTTGTTTCTTTATATAAGTTACCACAAATTGTGTTTTGTTTCTATATATAAAGGTGGTAACAACGTTCTCAATTAGAAAGTTTCCACTGTGCAAGATGTTTAATCTGTAAACAAAAGAACCGTGTCAACCGCTGTGTCCTGTCATGGTCACTGTGTCCACCCTCCAGACTTCCCATTACAAATGACTATACTAAGTCTTGGTTGTATAATTTTTTTTATTAGTTCACAAGAAACTGGTTTGATATAGCTCCTACTATAATTAATAATATGCTATCTCTTTTGTGAAAATGTCCAATTAGCTTTTGATGAAATCATTGATCAAACTACTATGTAATTTTCAACTACCGGCATAGGCCCAGTTAAACGCTACACATAACACAGACCTGTTGGTACGTCGTCGGTCCTTGACTCCAGCGACATCTGGAGAGCGGCTCCTAGGGTAGAGCTAACGTCGTCGTACACACAGAACTCAATCTTCTTGAGGGCCTGGCTGTACCACTTCGCCTTGTCTCCTATCAGCAGAGGGTCGTACACACCTGTCTGTACTCGCAGGAACACCACGTTCGTCGGACATAACGCCCACTCAGCAAAGAACTCCACTGCCTGATGGAGAAAAAACAAATTAGGTTAATGTGTGTGTGTGAGTGTGTGTGTGGTGCATGTGGTGCATGTGTGGTATGTGTGTGGTGCATGGTGTGTGGCGTATGGTGTGTGGAGTGTGTTATACCTGTGTCCATGCGAGCTGTGTGGTGTGTGGTACGTGGTGAGTGGTGAGTGGTGAGTGGTGAGTGGTGAGTGGTGTGTGGTGCTTGGTGTGTGGTGTGTGGTGCATGGTGAGTGGTGTGTGGTGCTTGGTGAGTGGTGCATGGTGTGCGGCATGTGGAGTGTGTTCTACCTGTATGCGTGCGAGGTGTGTGGTGTGTGTTATACCTGTGTGCGTGCGAGCTGTGTGGTGTGTGGTGTGTGGTGTGTGGAGTGTGTGTACCTGTGTGTGTGTGAGCTGTGGTGTGTGGTGTGTGGTGCATGGTGAGTGGTGTGTGGTGCCTGGTGTGTGGAGTGTGTTCTACCTGTGTGCGTGCGAGCTGTGTGGTGCGTGGAGTGTGTTATACCTGTGTGCGTGCGAGCTGTGTGGTGTGTGGTGTGTGGAGTGTGTGTACCTGTGTGTGTGCGAGCTGTGTGGTGTGTGTGATGTGTGGTGTGTGGTGTGTGGTGTGTGGTGTGTGGTGTGTGGTGTGTGGTGTGTGGTGTGTGGTGTGTATTGTACCTGTGTGCTTGCGAGCTGTGTGGTGTGGCGTGTGGCGTGTGGCATGTGGCGTGTGGCGTGTGGAGTGTGTTCTACCTGTGTGCGTGTGAGCTGTGTGAGCTGTGTGGTGTGTGGTGGATGGTGTGTGGTGTGTGGTGGGGTGTAGTGTGTGGTGTGTGGTGTGTGGTGTGTGGTGTGTGTGGTGTGTGGTGTGGAGTGTGTTCTACCTGTGTGCGTGCGAGCTGTGTGGTGTGGTGTGTGTGTGGTGTGTGGTGTGTGGTGTGTGGTGTGTGGTGTGTGGTGTGTGGTTTGTGGTGTGTGGTGTGTGGTGTGTGGAGTGTGTTGTACCTGTGTGTGTGTGCGAGCTGTGTGGTGTGTGATGTGGTGTGTGGCATGTGGAGTGTGTTGTACCTGTGTGCGTATGAGCTGTGTGGTGTGTGGAGTGTGTTCTACCTGTGTGCGTGTGAGCTGTGTGGTGTGTGGTGTGTGGTGTGTGGTGTGTGGTGTGTGGTGTGTGGTGTGTGGTGTGTAGAGTGTGTTCTACCTGTGTGTGTGAGCTGTGTGGGTGTGGCGTGTGGCGTGTGGCGTATGGCGTGTGGAGTGTGTTGTACCTGTGTGCGTGCGAGCTGTGTGGTGTGGTGTACCTGTGTGCGTGCGAGCTGTGTGCTGTGTGGCGTGTGGAGTGTGTTGTACCTGTGTGCGTGCGAGCTGTGTGGTGTGTGGTGTGGTGTGTGGAGTGTGTTCTACCTGTGTGCGTGTAAGCTGTGTGGTGTGTGGAGTGTGGTGTACCTGTGTGTGTGCAAGCTGTGTGGTGTGGTGTGTGGTGTGTGGAGTGTGGTGTACCTGTGTGCGTGCGAGTTGTGTGGTGTGTGGAGTCTGGTGTACCTGTGTGCGTGCAAGCTGTGTGGTGTGGTGTGTGTGGAGTGTGGTGTACCTGTGTGCGTGCCAGCTGTGTGGTGTGTGGCGTGGCGTGTGGTGTGTGGCATGTGACGTGTGGAGTGTGGTGTACCTGTGTGTGTGTGAGCTGTGTGGTGTGTGGTGTGTGTGGTGTGTGGTGTGTGGTGTGTGGCATGTGGCATGTGACGTGTGGAGTGTGGTGTACCTGTGTGCGTGTGAGCTGTGTGGTGTGTGGCATGGTGTGTGGTGTGTGGTGCGTGGTGTGTGGTGTGTGGTGTGTGGTGTACCTGTGTGCGTGCGAGCTGTGTGGTAAAGAGGGCAGAGCTGGGCCGTGACTTGAGGAAGCTGTTGAGTTGGAAGGCGACCACGGGGCGAGGGTAGAGACGCAGGGTGCGGGTGTGCTCGCTGAAGTTACCCAGGGTGTTGCTGGAGTTGAAGAACCGCACCTGACAACAACAACAGGACAAATGACTGCACCTGACAACAACAACAGGACAAGTTACTGCACCTGACAACAACAACAGGACAAGTGACTGCACCTGACACACCTATAATGACAACTAAATAAAACAGCAATAATTACAAATTAACTCACTTATTTTCCTAACTTAATCTTGCTGACAACAAATTACAAAATTATGTCATCATTACTGTCCAATGTACATAACAAGAACACATTACTCGCACCGAATATTACCCATAATGCACCGGGGAGTGGTACACCCCTTTTATCTGTGTAAGTAACATTGTGATGTGCCACAGTAACCCTGTGACCTACCACAATGACCTTTGACCTACCATTGCAACCCTTGTAGCCACATCCACAGAGTCTACATCATTGCCATAGATGAGAGGGTTGAATCCGGTTGTTGACACAAAGTTGTCGTGTCGATGCAACGTGTCAGGATTACTGGTGAATGTGTCGAGGTTCTTGATTGGTTGCGGTGTCATGCTCATACTGGCAAGGGCCTGTCACCAAGAACATGGTCGTGTCAGAAAGGTCAACGTGTTTAGTTTGTACAGTGAGCTACTTTCAGGCCGTTGATGAGAATGTTGCAAGATGGAATGATTTTTTCAATGTAGTTGTAACTGATTATGAATGATACTGATCAAAGACTCAGTTGCTATGAGCAATTTGTAGGATTAATCCCTAAATAATATGTATCTTTTTAATCCTTGGTATGAATACAGATAATTTTGATTGGTTAATTTTGATAGAGAGGTTGGATTATCAACTTGAACAAATATTTAAAATATTTTATATTTCAAGAAAAATAATACCAAAATAGTTTACAACTTGATAAATGCATAAAGTAATTTTACACACACACACACACACATATATATACATTATATAGAGTTTATGTTAGCTTTGTGTCATCAATATATATAGTGTGTACACGGGCTGTCCTGGGAGACTGACACACAGCAATAGTCTGTCACAGCCGAGTGACAACACATGGAATAATACAATTAAATGGCCCAATTTACTGGTATAACAAAGACAATCAATCTGTCAGACATAAATCAGTAATGAACTAGATTCAAGTAGACACCATAACAACTGTGATCATATTAGAGGTGACAATGTACAGCTAGAGTATACACACATAAAACCACCGCTACCACCGCCGCTACCACCGCCGCCACCACCGCCGCCACCACCGCCGATCCACCACCGCCGCCACCACCGCCGCCTACCACCGCCGCTACCACCGCCGCTACCACCGCCGCTACCACCGCCGCTACCACCGCCGCTACCACCGCCGCTACCACCGCCGCTACCACCGCCGCTACCACCGCCTACCACTACTGCCACAGACTAGTGACCCCTGTCGCCAACCACCCTAAGCTAAACACCCCAGTGAACCACACCCTACTCAGGCTTGTTAGCAAATACATCATCATCAGCAGTCTTTCCATTTGTTGTATGTTCCCAATTATAAGTCTCGTCTTTGCCGACCACATCTTCCCACTGCGAGAACATTTCTAACCAGAATCAACAAATGCTACTTTCATTTGAATGTACATTTCAATGACGACATTTCAATGTGCAATCAAATGTACTGGTCATGAAAATGCGAGTGCATTTGTAAACCAAAACATCTGACATCTTTACAACTTATAACAACAAAGATAGAAAAATACAGTTATACCTGACCTTAAATGAGACGTTACTTTAGAAAATGTATTTGAATAAACCAAAAAATATGCATCTATCGAACATGACATACTGACATGCATTTGTTAACAAGCCTTCCACACACTACATTAAAATACATCTGCTACGAGAAAACACCAATTGTGCAACATAACTCACTGGTATTTCACTGGGTTAGTCCAGCATGGTTCCCTTGGACATTATATCACTACAAGACTGTGATACAGCCCCTAACGCCCATAAACAACTCCGCAAATGTAAATAAGCATTCACACCCAGCAGTGTTTTATAACATCCCGGGGTTCCCTTCTTCCTGGAAATCTCATAGTCATTCTTGTGGGTGCAATAAAGCTACAACATTTATTTATCTCTCTCCTGTAGACCTTTTCTATTGTTATATTCTTTTCTGGTTATCTTTGCATTAAACTCTTTCTAACAACACACTATGTCAAACACTGCCCTGGTGACTATCCACTGAACTGCTTTGCCCCCTAGGGACCATATCTCTAATTACCAGTTAAAACATCTGCAGAACAAACAGCTTGATTGAGATTTCTGTGCTGCCGCAAGTGTTGATGCTTCGCCAACTCATAATGCAATTTATGGTTGTGGCAATTATTTATGACAAATGGTCCTGTCAAAGTCAATATGTCTGTATTAACGACCTCTGAAGTAATCACATCCGCACAAATCGATAGCCAAGTCTTTCAGCTGTTACGAAGGATGTTTACAAGACAAAAAAAATGTGTGTGAAGTAAAGCATGTGTATGTCAAGTTAACATGTTTCAATCATGACGACATCATAGAGAATGCTTTTTTATATTATAAGCAATAATGATAACCTAGCTTTTAACAGTAGTGAAAATGTTAATCTCAGTTCTCTATACAATGGGATTTGTAGCATATTTTTAGCCATTGATCAAACTTGAGTGGTATCTCGTATTATAGTGATTACAAATTTGTCGCTACTTTATGTCTTAATAGATACTTACAAACGTGAAAAAGAATTAATGGAACAAAATGTTTGTCCTAGAGATTTGTGACAGTGTACAAATATTCCATATACATACATGACAGAGATATAGTTTTAGGTAGACATATGTCATTTTATGTAGATTTTGTTTTTGTTATTCATATTTCATTTGATGTCTAGGTGTGTTTCTTTTGATGTATATATGATATATATATATTCTTGATATATATATATATATATATATATAATAAATAAATATATATATATTTTATATATATATTCATGTTATATATTATATACATATATATTCTAACTTTATATATATATATATATATATATATATATATATATATATATATATATATATATATATATATATAATAAATAAATACCCCATAGATATACCTCATTTTATATAAGTATATGTCATGTTATATAGGTGTAGCAAGGGACCAGATAAATGTCTACACTTTATCAGACTAGGCAACTAAACATTAACAAGGCTGATGAAAAAATTAATACAGATTCCTGCCAGCTACTATACATATCCCCTGGTACTTAGAATTTCAAATCTAAATTATGGATTTTTAGCCTAAAATGTGGCAAGCCTAGAATTGCTATCAGGCTTGTGACACCCAAGAGATTTACTGATGTTAATTATGTTGTTGGGAATTACATTAGCATTGCTATTAAGACGTCAACCAAGCAATGGGCATGATGGAATTAGCTGATGCAGCTGGGAGCAAAACTGATTATCTTCATAGACATGATTTATCTGTGATTGATGGCTAAAACTGATTATCTTGAGAGATAATTAGTCGCTGAAATGCGAACCCACTGCCTTAAACACGGATGGTTAATAGGTCAACTTCATTAGGATTATTACTAAAAGTAATGAATTACTATTATTAAGAAACAGTATGTGGGCAGGTTAATGTTATATTTGCCAAGGTTAAAATAATAACAAAGAGTGAAATAATGACATAGAGTGAAAGTGACCAGAATGTCACACGCAGTAAATGTCTAGTCCCAAACCTTGGCTGCACGTTGCTGTAATGTTCTTTACTGCAGACACTATTGATTTTCTCATTGAAACCATTCACTAAATGCGAGTCACACAATTCCACACCCAATGTAGAATTGGAATTCAGCTGTAATAAAAACTGACAGTTAGGTTTTTGTAGAGCCCTACAAATTTGTTTTCGACAGGGAAGATGTTTCTGCCATTTGTCCCCAAACAAATTGGATTCTGTCTTTGCTATGCAGGGATCCTTTCCAACCAGGGATCCTTCCATATCTGACGTGTGCCACATTGCGCACAGGCTGCCAGCAACCACCCCCTGCATGGGTAGATATGTTGTTCTATGCTCAAGCTCGCAAACATGCCCTTTATATGTACCAGTTTATGAATATTTCTTAACAGTGGATAAACGTTACTGAAACATCATTCACATACCACGAATCAGGAAATATAACAATGATTTATATATGGTGAGTAAGTTAGTACTAAGTTTGACTAACGTTGTGCCACCTAGTGGCCAAAGACACACGAGTCAGCTACAGTGCCACCTGGCAGCAGACAAGTTAAGTTGCGAGCAAAGTTGAGGAGAGAGGCAGACTCAGCCCAAAGCATCACTCACTATTGCTTGGTCGGGAGAGACCGGCTCCACACATACATAGCTTTCCTCCAGCACCTAGAAAAACGCCCGCATGCATGCATGACACACACACACACACTCACACCTACCTACCGCAACAACAGCGACACCACAACAGGCGGGCAACACCTGGGTCCAATTTGGGCCAAACAATTCACGTGCCATTAATTCGACAAGCAGTGCAGTGTTCTCCACACACGCGAGGTGATTCAGTTGAGTTGTATTGTGCTGTTGTACCCCACTTACCAGTTACATTAAACATTTAATTACATCGAAATGTGGCAATTTTAAATTTATTAATTCAGAAAAAAACAACAGATTTTTGCATAATGCATCGATGCACAATGCTTAACAAAACAGCTGCTTTGTGACCAATGATAGTGTTACACTTGGCGAAAATCCCTTAGTCATCAATTTAGTTCCAGTTTTGTTAATGTCAAGTTCAATAAACATATATTCTGAGAGGAAATCAATAAAATGTGACTCATTTCTTTACAGCTCGTTGATACTATTAAATACTTTGTCTGTCATCACGTGTGTCTATGCGTGCGTGTGTGCATGTTTGGCATTATATGCATGCATGCATTCATAGTGTGTTTGCTTAGATGAGTGTTGGTATATTAACATAATTTATTCTGTTTGTCATTGACAATAACTGAATCACCCCGTCTGTAACTGTAAGCAACATCTAGTGAACATAATACTAGAAATAATAACACAGCAAATAATGGTGAATACAGTTCATGCAATTAACCATGAAAAACACAAAATCTTGTCCACGAAATACAAAACAAAACTGAAAGAATTAACATAAAATATTGACCAATAGATCTGTTCACCCAAACTTGTGTAACAATTTCAGGTGATTAGCATCAATGAGTATTTTGCAGTTTGTACACACAATCTGAGCAACATAATTTTGTTGCAAATCTCAAAGTTGGAATTCATGCATTGGTCAAGAATATACAATCACAAATAATACAAAAGACAAGAGAATATAAGTCACAATGGTCATTAACGACAAATGTACAGTTCTGATGAAATAATAATGAAAACAAAACCATGTGAAATATAGCACTACAACAACATTTAAAACTTCGAAGTACAGATCTGCGACTGTGGGAGATGGAACAGTTACACGACAGCGCCACCTGGTGGAGGGAGTGGTCTCACCTGACAGAGGTGGTTCTTGAGGACGGAGCCCTCAGGTTCTGGCAGAGGGGGAAGATCCTCTCTCATGCATGTTGGCTTTATGATCTGTTGACGCAAATATCACGGCCATTGGCACACGAGGAACAGTGGCACCAGCATATGCAGCACAAACCGGGGTGTCTTTACCATAACTAATGACACCCAATTATAGTATGTATGTGTATGCGTACATGGTAGGCGAGTGTGTGAGTGAGTGTGAGTGTGTGCGTGTGCGTGAGCGTGTGCGAGTTTTTATGTGTGTGCGTGTGCGTGTGCGTGTGCGTGTGCGTGCGCGTGCGCGTGCGCATGTGCATGTGTATGCACAAAGAATTATCATACATTATGAAGTTGTATAGTGAAGTATGAAAAATATAATAAAAAGTATGAATGTTCTGATCTATTCCTAACACAAGGTTACTGTAACATCTGAAGTACAATTACTATCATTTAATAGACTGACAAATAAACCATACATCAATTACTTACTAATATTAGTTGACAATTCTTGATAACACTGACCTTGCTGGAATCAAGGTCAACGACCCAGACATCATCTGGACACTGGAAGTCTTTCTTGTAGAGGAAGAAACTGGCGGGGACCCCGATGATGTAGGGTGTGGGAGACAGCAACAACTACAACATGTGATGTCTGCTTACACACTTGCAGAGATCTCAGATGTATGACATCAAAAAGCATGTTTTCAAAATGTATTGCAATCATGCTCTTGCTGGTGATAAAGATGGTTTATTATGATCATATCTATGCATACCATTTTTTATGATCACATGCATTTCTAAGACATCCTTGTTTTGATCATAGACATTTCTATAGCATTGTTGTGGTAGTGCAAATGTCTAAAATCAGTTTGTAAGGATGGTGCGCATTTATTTTTGGCATGCCTAAAGAACATCTTGAAAAACAAGGTTACTGAGCATTTGAAACTGTCCTTGCTACTAAAATGACTTTATTAACAATGTTAACAGTGCATTGTCTAATAGATGGGTGGATTGATGGATGGATGGATGGATGGATGGATGGATGGATGGGTGGATGGATGGATGAGTGGGTGAATGGTTGGATGGATGGATGGGTGGGTGGTCGGATGGATGGATGGATGAAAGGATGCCCTACAGAACACAGACTGACCACATGAGACAATAGATAAAATACTGGCAAAGATCAAACAGCGAATAGAAAATGCCATGGATGGAGACATCAGTCAACTGGAATGACAACATTTGCACAAGAAAGTGTTAACATAAAATGTCATTATCACCAGATGCATATAAAAGGCGTCCTTTACCAACAATCAATAGTCTTGTGATAAATTACTTGTGCTGTGTCCCGCCTGAACCAAGTAAGTCACATCAAAATGAGTTTAATGCAACGCTGGGTTTGTGTGTGGCATAACAAACACATAAATGGCTACTTAGAAAATTAACTGCCACCACTAATAATGAAACTTACAGTGTTTAAATCTTTGGGGATCTCAGTTCAGACACACAGGAAACCCAAATATTTCCACATGATGCCATGAAGAAAGACATTGGAGAATTAGGGTGGGTCTGAGAGGCCACATGGGATTTCAAATGATTTTTAAATGATGGGAACGTGTTGGAGATTTAATGCTGTAGAAAAAGTGCACTTGCTTAGATTGCAAGAGTTGTTATGCAGCAGATGATGTAATCTCCCAGGAGACATTTGGAGCACACAGGAAGTTGGCCTAACAGGATAGCTGGGGCTGTGAAGGAGTACCGTGGTAGACTAGTTAAGAGTGGGCAGCTTCACCTTCATTATCCACAACCATCAAGCAGACGTATTGAAGGAGGTGTAACGATATTTTAATTTAACAAGACTCAGGCCTTTAATGGATACAATTTTTTCAATAATAACACATTTCGTGGAAGACACGTGCATGTTTACTCACACACATACCATCCAGTCGAGACATGTGATACGTATTTCCAAAGCATAGCTGACAATATCTAAGATTTGTGAAGGCCTTTATTATGATCGCTTTTAATGCATCATCCAGTGAAATTTTTACTCCTACTTCATCCAAAACGTGTTTGACCCGTCCAAATGATGGGTCTCTGCATAAAGACACAATAGATATCAATAGCTAACCAGATTCAAAAGAGTGGAAGACAGATTTGTTTGAGAGAAGACAAGAAGGTAAAAAAATGTGAGAGTGGAACCTGCGAGAATTGCAGCCACTTTTTTTAAATAATCTCATTGGTTGAAAATGTCACACACAAACTGCATTTGAAACGTACTGTAATGTAGGTTTATCATTTCAGCAAATAACATTCAGAAAATAAAATAATGTGTATATTGCATGTTATTTAAATTTCTGAAATGATATATATATGACACATTTTCTTGGTTTATAAGATACATAACCAGCTAGTTTATAACAAAATATTTTCACTTGCTACAGTATCAGATATAAGATTATTTGTGGTGCTTCACAATAGTTCAATAAGCCTCAAGGCATTGAAAGGAAATGCCAAAATGCCAAATTAACAAATACAGTAAAACACTAAGATTACCAATCTTTAGCATATAAATTTAAATGTAACACATCATGTCAATATAATAAAATAAATACAAATAAAAAAACAATGATGATATTGCAGGTATGTTAAGAAAATATGTGTATTAGCTTAAGTTTCTTATGGGATTACCTGTTCGGCTGAGCTCATGCACGTTGGAAGCAGTGGAATGATGGGAAACATATACTCGAGGGGGTACAGCATCGCTACAAATGCCATCACGCTCATTGAGAGGGCGTTGTAGTCACGTGACATCAGAATCACCTACAACACACAAAACACAACCCTGCATTTTCGTTTCAAAAATTCGTGCAAATCTCTTAAAACGGCTGCCTCAGCCTGACCTTGACTTGAGTGACCCTACGAGGATCCTTGTCTGTGAGTTGCCGCTGCTACTGATAAGGTGATCAATCAGTCTGATTGTATAATTGATGACCTGTTATCTGCTGTTTGGTGACATCATAAAGGCTGTAACCTTTCGTTTTCAACAAGAGCCATCGCTCACATGTCAGGTTTTGTGTGTTACTTTATAAGGATTTATCAACTTGGATAAACTAATGTATTGCAGGTTGTACATTATTTACTTTAGTACATTACATTACATATGTTGTAAACTAACACCACTACTCTTACTGATAGTAGCAGCATTTTCATTAACACTGCACTGCAGTAATAAATGAGTATTGTAGTGAAATTACTTCTCTAAACACTGCATATTGTTATATATATATATATATATATATATATATATATATATATATATATATATATATATGATGCTTTAATGTTCTGATAATAGATGGTTTACCCACAAAATGCATATTGATGCTTATATATATATATATATATATATATATATATATATATATATATATATATATATATATATATATATAAGCATCAATATGCATTTTGTGGGTAAACCATCTATTATCAGAACATTGTGTGGAAGATACTACAAATAAAAAGAAGTATCATTTAGTATACTCCTTGCTCCTGCATTGTAACTGACTGTATTTTGTAGTAGAGTTTTGTATTTTCTATTTTGCTTAGAATAAGCATTATTTTATATTACACTAAAACTACCGGATACAAATGTATTTTAAAATACTGGATGAAAAACTGGATGCAAAACACTGACTGACAGTCGTTGACCAGTGCTGACAGCCATTGACCAATGCTGTCAGTCATTGATCACAAAGTCATGGTCTTGAGGCGAGAATTGCTAAGGGTCCTTTATTGTATCAAGGCTTTATGAGACAGACAGAGTGAAGTGGACACATAAGGACGACAGCCGGTCAACCAATAATCTAATAGCCAGTGGCTATCCATCTAGAATACCACAGATGTTAAGTGACCTGGTTGACCTTTACTGACCACCAGTAGATGTGAACAGAGATTTCATACACTGAACAGTACAGGTCAAATGTTCATGTTTTCATGTGAACTAAATCAAGGTGTACTTTTTTTGTCTGTCCAAATATGGGAAATTTACATAACTACTTATATCAGTTATATGGATTCACAGGCATTTTAATTTAATATAACCATTTTCCTGGTTGGAATTTTCAAAGCAGACATGAATGTCCGTTGAATTCATGAGAGATCATGTGTTTAGTTTGCATACACATATACCTGGTGGATCTAGTAATGCTGATGTAATAAATGTCTAATATGTTGGGATGTTAAATATTAACAAATACATCGTTTTAGTTTTGAGGTATCTTTACACCCCTTACTGGTGATGGCTCCCAAATGAACAGATGTAACCAAGACAAATTCAAAAGTACAGTTATTGTATTGCTTTTAATTTGTTAGCAAGCAAAAAATTCCGTTTGCTACCACAATTTCTACCAAAATTGCATCAGATGAGAGATTCTAATGACACCCACTGATACCATGGATCCTGTGGCAAGTGATAGGACAGCTGTGTCCATTGCTGTACCTGAACGACATTTACAAGCAACATTCCATCTATTCTAGGAAGATGGTACGCACGGCAAAAAAAATCACTTTCTATTTTATCAGGCGAACATCGTTGCCACATAAAACAGCCTATCCTGCCACGGACAAATGATCGACATTTAAAATTGACATCAGCCACAAATGTCGCCACTCGATCAAATAACTCCAGCACGCAATGACGACAGTGGCGGGGAGGAGTGAACTGACATACACGCATCAGCACCGGTCTGAAGGGCAGGGCTAAATAAACGCGTGTAATTTGATGATCGCCAGACAGGATGCGGGATATAAATATGAGAGTATGAGTGTGGTTGGAGTGGGACGGGCCAGAGATAATGATGCACAGTTATAGACACAATCAATAGTTGTGTCTCGGACGTCTTGCTGAATGCGTGTCATGTGCGGTATCTGTCCTCGTAGGATGACAATATCGTCTCCTCCTACGCACAGGACCACAACCAGACACACACTGGAGAGTCTCTAGGATGACATGTCTAGTGGGAGGGCCAATTATCCCCAAACAGAGGGTATTGATGGCAAGAGAAAGGTATATGTTTATAGAAATAGGGCAGCTTCAAGAGAGGGCATTTGTTCCTAGGAAGGGGGCATGAGTTTCAAGGGAATGGGCCTCAAATGGACGATGGATATGGGCATCATCTATCTTACAGGCATGAGATGGACATGGGTATCATCTGTCTCACATGCATGAGATGGGCATGGGTATCATCTGTCTCACAGGCATGAGATGGGCATGGGTATCATCTGACTCACAGGCATGAGATGGGCATGGGTATCATCTGTTTCACAGGCATGAGATGGGCATGGGTGTCATCTGACTCACAGGCATGAGATGGGCATGGGTATCATCTGTCTCACAGGCATGAGATGGGCATGGGTATCATCTGACTCACAGGCATGAGATGGGCATGGGTATCATCTATCTCACAGGCATGAGATGGGCATGGGTGTCATCTGACTCACAGGCATGAGATGGACAGGGGTATCATCTGACTCACAGGCATGAGATGGGCATGGGTATCATCTGTCTCACAGGCATGAGATGGGCATGGGTGTCATCTGACTCACAGGCATGAGATTGGCATGGGTATCATCTGACTCACAGGCATGAGATGGGCATGGGTATCATCTGACTCACAGGCATGAGATGGGCATGGGTATCATCTGTCTCACAGGCATGAGATGGGCATGGGTATCATCTATCTCACAGGCATGAGATGGGCATGGGTATCATCTGTCTCACTGGCATGAGATGGGCATGGGTGTCATCTGACTCACAGGCATGAGATGGACATGGGTATCATCTGTCTCACAGGCATGAGATGGACATGGGTGTCATCTGACTCACAGGCATGAGATGGGCATGGGTGTCATCTGTCTCACAGGCATGAGATGGACATGGGTGTCATCTGACTCACAGGCATGAGATGGACATGGGTATCATCTGTCTCACAGGCATGAGATGGACATGGGTATCATCTGTCTCACTGGCATGAGATGGACATGGGTATCTTCTGTCTCACAGGCATGAGATGGACATGGGTATCATCTGACTCACAGGCATGAGATGGGCATGGGTATCTTCTGTCTCACAGGCATGAGATGGACATGGGTATCTTCTGTCTCACAGGCATGAGATGGACATGGGTATCTTCTGTCTCACAGGCATGAGATGGGCATGGGTATCTTCTGTCTCACAGGCATGAGATGGGCATGGCTGTCATCTGCCTGGCATACATGAGATGGGCATGGCTGTCATCTGCCTCACAGGCATGAGATGGGCATGGCTGTCATCTGCCTGGCATACATGAGATGGGCATGGCTGTCATCTGCCTCACAGGCATGAGATGGGCATGGCTGTCATCTGCCTGGCATACATGAGATGGGCATGGCTGTCATCTGCCTGGCATACATGAGATGGGCATGGGTATCATCTGTCTCACAGGCATGAGATGGGCATGGCTGTCATCTGCCTGGCATACATGAGATGGGCATGGCTGTCATCTGCCTCACAGGCATGAGATGGACATGGCTGTCATCTGCCTGGCATACATGAGATGGGCATGGCTGTCATCTGCCTGGCATACATGAGATGGGCATGGCTGTCATCTGCCTGGCATACATGAGATGGGCATGGGTATCATCTGTCTCACAGGCATGAGATGGGCATGGCTGTCATCTGCCTGGCATACATGAGATGGGCATGGCTGTCATCTGCCTCACAGGCATGAGATGGGCATGGCTGTCATCTGCCTGGCATACATGAGATGGGCATGACTGTCATCTGCCTCACAGGCATGAGATGGGCATGGCTGTCATCTGCCTCACAGGCATGAGATGGGCATGGCTGTCATCTGCCTGGCATACATGAGATGGGCATGGCTGTCATATGCCTGGCATACATGAGATGGGCATGGCTGTCATATGCCTGGCATACATGAGATGGGCATAGCTGTCATCTGCCTCACAGGCATGAGATGGGCATGGCTGTCATCTGCCTGGCATACATGAGATGGGCATGGCTGTCATCTGCCTCACAGGCATGAGATGGGCATGGCTGTCATCTGCCTGGCATACATGAGATGGGCATGGCTGTCATCTGCCTGGCATACATGAGATGGGCATGGCTGTCATCTGCCTCACAGGCATGAGATGGGCATGGCTGTCATCTGCCTGGCATACATGAGATGGGCATGACTGTCATCTGCCTCACAGGCATGAGATGGGCATGGCTGTCATCTGCCTCACAGGCATGAGATGGGCATGGCTGTCATCTGCCTGGCATACATGAGATGGGCATGGCTGTCATATGCCTGGCATACATAAGATGGGCATGGCTGTCATATGCCTGGCATACATGAGATGGGCATAGCTGTCATCTGCCTCACAGGCATGAGATGGGCATGGCTGTCATCTGCCTGGCATACATGAGATGGGCATGGCTGTCATCTGCCTCACAGGCATGAGATGGGCATGGCTGTCATCTGCCTGGCATACATGAGATGGGCATGGCTGTCATCTGCCTGGCATACATGAGATGGGCATGGCTGTCATCTGCCTCACAGACATGAGATGGGCATGGTTGTCATCTGCCTCACAGGCATGAGATGGGCATGGCTGTCATCTGCCTGGCATACATGAGATGGGCATGCGTTATGGTGATGACGTATCAAATGGGAGACACCTGATTTTGGTGGCAATCGCAACAAGAGACCTTGTTCTTCTTCCACCTGGTCCAAATGATTACTTGATCTGGCCTGCCCTCTCACATGTTTCACCTACTCCTACTCTCTGCAATTTCTTCCCCTCTTAGTTGTTCAAGCCTACCATCTTGAGATATCTTCTTGAGATTTTTCTTAACACCATTTATGTATCTCCATCTAAATTCCAGTTCTCCTCCATTTCCTCTTTCTACCATACCCTTCTGTTGTCCAAAGCCATGCTCTCTTTTCCATGAGTCCACTGTCTACCTGTCCAGCCTATCACTGCGCCAATGTAATTTGCTGCGAGACTGTCACGACATGACGCAGAGCTGCATCAGTGACAGTGGAGGACCACAGCACTGTCACCAACATTGGCCGTGTTTTCGACATCTCCACTGATGCTGTCATCGCCAGTAATTGCCCCCCCACTCTCACATATCAACGAGGTATTGATTCCCGTCCTCACACCGACACACACTCCAGCACATCTCTCAATCACTCATCTTCTGACCCAGCCTCAGGAACAACCATCTACCATCCAATGGATGATTCAATTCTAATCAAACTCCTCAAAATGGTTATTTGCTACACCAACTGGTAACTTAAATAACAATTCTGATACCAATTTAAATTACCTCATTTATATTATTTTCATGAATAAATTTCTTTTAAAAAAAATTGTGTTCTAAATTACTGCCAGTTCAGAGGCCAAACACCGTAACCAATTTGATCCATATATGTGAACGCAGGAATTGGACCAAATATCAAAATTTGGTTGGTTTAAATGGTTTTGATGACTTTTTTTAGATCTGTCTGCATGAAATCATGCTCTGCCCTGATAGAGTATTTTAGAAGTTTTCCATGTCCATCAGCTGGACTAAGACAATTCCTCATGTTGGAGCAGGACTAAAAAGCTTTAGCATAAGTTGCGTTATATCAATTCATACGTGTCTAACAAATTCAGAACAAATGGTGGAATAAAAGCAGAAATAAATGCCTTATTTGTATCATGCCGACCTCAACAGGAGACAGACGACTGTTTCCTGTCTACCAGTCACCTGCACACTGGGCACCCAGACGTCAATGTCATATAACAATGGCAATCATAAAAATCTATTAATATCTATGACATTTATAGCCATGAGACTAGTTCAGGCGAGTGATCAAGTATACAGCCAAGTCCCGTGAGTCTGGGCCAAGGAAATAGACTTCACCATCAAGTCTATTGGTCATTGGCTCAGAAATAACATAACGCTCTCAAATATACAGATTTCAATCACGCAGATGCCACAATGACTATTTTTTAACCCTAAAAATCTACAAATAATTTTGCATACGTATCACATTTTTGAATATGCACAGTATATAATGAATGTATATTATCTGTACTTGATGATTACGGACAGCCAGGAATGTAATTGTTTTTGGGTGTTTGAATACACACATTTTTGGGTGTCTGAATACATACATATGTAACTCTTGTCCCCCCATCTGCAGGAGGGGGCTCAGTTCTCACCCCTAACTCACCTTCCCCCCCCCACTGGCTCAAGGGGGCTGAGTTCCCACCCCAACTCACCTTGTTCTCGAGAACGATGCACATGAGGACCCTGAGACACGTGTCCACTCCCAGCAGCTCTAGGGGTAGATGCAGGGGGAAGTCAACTAGGGTGAAGCGGGTGTGGTCGGGCAGGGCAAACAGTAGCGGGGGCCTCAGTTCCCGTGGCAACACACTCACCTGTAACACACAACACACTCACGTGTAACACACAACACACTCACCTGTAACACACAACACACTCACATAACACACAACACACTCACCTGTAACACAAAATACATTCACCTGTAACACACATCACTCACGTGTAGCACACAACACACTCACCTGTAACACAAAACACAGGGGTTTGTTTAAGGGTCTCAAATGCCCAGTGTCATTGTCACATTCATCTGTTTGTCATGTGACCGTCATCAAACTTTTGAAAAATGGATGCTGAATACGTGGAGTTTTTAGACATTCTGTTGTATATATTTTGTTGAAATTCTGGTCACAAAAATATTTATTTATGACAAAAACATAAAGGTAAATTTTTGGAAGAGAAAAATGTATGTGAGAATGTTTTGACTGATGGTATGTTGACGGTTGAAATGTTGTTAATAAAATAACCATTATCAAAAGGTTTGCCATTTTTACGGAGGTCATGGGACTAATTTTGTTATACTTGCTGCGATTAATCAGTTGTATTAGTAGTATTAAATATATTGTGAGAACTGGAAATATGTATATAGTGTGTGCACTTATTTACCTAATTAAGGCCATCAAGCATTGCTTTTACTAACTACACAGATGCCTTGTGACATGTAGATCAGGAGAGGTCTCTGCTCCTGAGGATTGGGGAGTCCATTTTCTATCTGGCAATGTGGCTGTTTGACTGAACATGTCCACATCACCCAGCAACATCAGCCAATTAGTGTCCAATTAGTGTCTCCTAGCAGACATCACTCAAAGCGCTATGAGTCCCTTAATTGGACACAACATTTCTACGGAGCATTAATAAGATAGATGAACATCAACTGTCCTAGATTGCATCGTTTTATGCAATATAATAACATGTTGTTATGGTGTTGATTGTATGTGAGTATTTTAAGACATTTCCCATGTTGTGTTTTAGAGACTATCACATGATTGTAAATGGATTACCCCGGGATAGTTGTTATCACATACAAAATATGACAATGCATCACCCGTTTGAGTGTACACATTTGTATGCACATGTATATGATTGTTCACATACGCATATGATTGTATTACATAATAATAACGTTGCTACTGCCCAATACATAACTGTGACAACTAACTGATCAATGATTCATTTACTACAAGCAATTCAAATTAACCGAATGTGTTATTGTAATAATAAAAAATTATAATTAACAAATAATTTCACAATTTTATTATGACATTATCAATGCATCAGTACATTTTTATTACTGCAATCATTATCACACTGGTAACATATTTTAGCATAGGTTGGTTTTGGTGGGAAAATATTTCCACTGGAATACAATATGTTTGGTACATGGAAAAATGTCCCACGGTACCATTGGTGATAAAACGGTATCACATTAAATCACTAAATAGAAACTGCTAGTCAGATTGATCCTTGATCAGCATGTAATAATATATTATGGATCATTGATTTATACAATAATAATATCAGTGCAATGTCAGTTGTGTCACTGCTGTGTAATAATAATAGTAAGATTAAGTGAATGATAGTTTGCAATTTGTGAACAACTTAATCAGGACTGCAGCTTTTTGATCAGGGTCACTTTGAGGTCAAACCAGTTCTGAAGGCAGTCATTGTGATTTTTTAGCCTCAAGGGTATTTACGATTGCAAAAATTCATACACGATACAAATAAATTTACCACACAAATTAACCTCTTGCCATATGTTTTTGCTCTAGGTGGCAATGCTGTTAAACTCAGTAATTCCTTCCACTTAGCGAAACATTATCAGCGAGATCCTTTTTACTACAACTACACTGCGTGCGTCATCGATGCTAAACATGTACATTTATCATCAAAATCAGCATGATTATTTATTTATTTGCCATCAAATGTCCCGAGGTCTTATTGGATGAGCGCAGAGTTCAGTGAATTGCGCAGAATCTGCAATGTTGAGTGTTAATTATACAAGAATCTGGCACATTGCGATGCAACCATGGCGACAGCAGTGGAGCCCGGCATCAAACGCCAGTGGTCTGTGAGTCGAGTTATTGATCTGCATTGACTCTTGGCCCAGCCATTTCCTGGTGCATGTTAGGCACCGTCACCTTGCCGCACGGCCAACTCTACATGAGGCTAACTTGTTCCAGTTACAGCGTTGCAGTGGACCGTGTGTGACCTGCCACAGTGGACCGTCTGTGACCTGCCACAGTGGACCGTCTGTGACCTGCCACAGTGGACCGTCTGTGACCTGCCACAGTGGACCGTCTGTGACCTGCCACAGTGGACCGTCTGTGACCTGCCACAGTGGACCGTCTGTGACCTGCCACAGTGGACCGTCTGTGACCTGCCACAGTGGACCGTCTGTGACCTGCCACAGTGGACCGTCTGTGACCTGCCACAGTGGACCGTCTGTGACCTGCCACAGTGGACCGTCTGTGACCTGCCACAGTGGACAGTCTGTGACCTGCCACAGTGGACCGTCTGTGACCTGCCACAGTGGACCGTCTGTGACCTGCCACAGTGGACTGTCTGTGACTAGCCACAGTGGACCGTCTGTGACCTGCCACAGTGGACTGTCTGTGACCTGCCACAGTGGACCGTCTGTGACCCGCCTCAGTGGACCGTCTGTGACCTGCCACAGTGGACAGTATGTGACCTGCCACAGTGGACCGTCTGTGACCTGCCACAGTGGACTGTCTGTGACCTGCCACAGTGGACCGTCTGTGACCTGCCACAGTGGACCGTCTGTGACCTGCCACAGTGGACAGTCTGTGACCCGCCACAGTGGACTGTCTGTGACCTGCCACAGTGGACCGTCTGTGACCTGCCACAGTGGACCGTCTGTGACCTGCCACAGTGGACAGTCTGTGACCCGCCACAGTGGACTGTCTGTGACCCGCCTCAGTGGACCGTCTGTGACCTGCCACAGTGGACAGTATGTGACCTGCCACAGTGGACCGTCTGTGACCTGCCACAGTGGACCGTCTGTGACTAGCCACAGTGGACAGTCTGTGACCTGCCTCAGTGGACAGTCTGTGACCTGCCACAGTGGACAGTCTGTGACTAGCCACAGTGGACAGTCTGTGACCTGCCACAGTGGACAGTCTGTGACTAGCCACAGTGGACAGTCTGTGACCTGCCACAGTGGACAGTCTGTGACTAGCCACAGTGGACAGTCTGTGACTAGCCACAGTGGACAGTCTGTGACCCACCACAGTGGACAGTCTGTGACTAGCCACAGTGGACAGTCTGTGACTAGCCACAGTGGACAGTCTGTGACTAGCCACAGTGGACAGTCTGTGACTAGCCACAGTGGACAGTCTGTGACTAGCCTCAGTGGACAGTCTGTGACCTGCCACAGTGGACAGTCTGTGACCTGCCACAGTGGACAGTCTGTGACTAGCCACAGTGGACAGTATGTGACCTGCCACAGTGGACAGTCTGTGACTAGCCACAGTGGACAGTCTGTGACCCGCCACAGTGGACAGTCTGTGACTAGCCACAGTGGACAGTCTGTGACCTGCCACAGTGGACAGTCTGTGACCTGCCACAGTGGACAGTCTGTGACTAGCCACAGTGGACAGTCTGTGACCTGCCACAGTGGACAGTCTGTGACTAGCCACAGTGGACAGTCTGTGACCCGCCACAGTGGACAGTCTGTGACCCGCCTCAGTGGACAGTATGTGACCTGCCACAGTGGACAGTCTGTGACTAGCCACAGTGGACAGTCTGTGACTAGCCTCAGTGGACAGTCTGTGACTAGCCACAGTGGACAGTCTGTGACAGTCTGTGCAAGGCCTTTGTTGGTCCGTTAAATTTTCACCCATTAAAAACAAATTAAGCCAATGCAAATGACCCCAATAGTTCTCTAGAAACGTTACGGTGGGGGATGCCCAAGAGAGATATTACTCTAGAGTGCTGAAGAATACTTACTGGTACATTGCTGGAAAAAAGAACATGACCTACCTCAACCTTGGTTTTGCCGGGCACACAGACGGGAGCACTGAGGAGTCGGAGGATCCACATCTCTATCTCCCTCACCTCGTGCATCACCAGACTAGGCACTCCCTCCGACACCAGGCCTAGCAACACACTCCACACACTGTTCCTGCAACACACAAGACAACACATCACCAGACTGGGCACTCCCTCCGACACCAGGCCTAGCAACACACTCCACACACTGTTCCTGCAACACACAAGACAACACATCACCAGACTGGGCACTCCCTCCGACACCAGGCCTAGCAACACACTCCACACACTGTTCCTGCAACACACAAGACAACACATCACAAGACTGACACACCCTCCGACACCAGGCCCAGCAACACACTCCACACACTGTTCCTGCAACACACAAGACAACACATCACAAGACTGACACACCCTCCGACACCAGGCCTAGCAACACACTCCACACACTGTTCCTGCAACACACAAGACAACACATCACAAGACTGACACACCCTCCGACACTAGGCCCAGCAACACACTCCACACACTGTTCCTGCAACACACAAGACAACACATCACAAGACTGACAACCCTCCGACACCAGGCCCAGCAACACACTCCACACACTGTTCCTGCAACACACAAGACAACACATCACAAGACTGACACACCCTCCGACACCAGGCCCAGCAACACACTCCACACACTGTTCCTGCAACACACAAGACAACACATCACAAGACTGACACTCCCTCCGACACCAGGCCCAGCAACACACTCCACACACTGTTCCTGCAACACACAAGACAACACATCACAAGACTGACACACCCTCCGACACCAGGCCCAGCAACACACTCCACACACTGTTCCTGCAACACACAAGACAACACATCACAAGACTGACACACCCTCCTGTGAAACACACCTTCATAATTTGTATATGGTTTCTCTTCTATTAGTTGTTATACGGTAATGGTAAATATCTTTGTATCAGTATGACAAAGACTCAAGTAGCCGTGTGTTTATCTGATCACGCACTAACTACTGCTCCAGGCCAAGTATTACGTCCTGAACCAGACTTCCTGGTTCACAAGACTTGCAGCAAAAAAGTGCACACATACTCAAGAAATTACTCAGTGGCCCAATCAGTGGCCGTGTTTACTTCCTGTTCTATGGCTCTAGGTCATTTGGCTTTCACAAAGGTACCGTTATACTTTGCAATAGCCGTGTACAATGTTATGAAAGGTTGCCAAACAACTTTAGAGTTTCTTTACAGTAACAAAATAGCTCAGCCATCTCATACAGTTGTGTCCACGTGTGTGCATAATGCCATCATCTGGCAAAATAAATCTACACATGTATACGTATTTAAGTATAACAATTGCCCTAAATAATATTGCTACGCGCTAAGTCACTGTGTGTTGTTGAAATACAAGAACAAGAACATGTCTATGAATATTTGTTACTTAACGCTATGTCTAGATTGGAGATGTGATAAAATTATGATACTGTAAAATAATAATGACAAGTTCCCCACAGATAGCTACAATCCAACTATATAATGCTACATTGGTGTTTATTGCTTGGCAACCATGCCAGAAATATCTTGTTTTCACCCTGTGACTGAATGAATGCTGAAACGACATGATGCCCATTCCTTCAGGTTCTGTGAACTCAGTCTACAATCCACCACAATGGTCCATTTGGCTCACTAGATATCTAAAATATTCAACCCCATATTCGTTAAATTTACAGATGCATTCAAAAAAATGTATAACCAGAAATCCATAGTCTTTTTATAACAGAGAGACAGTATCTGTTTTCTCATACACAAAAAGAGCATCACTAAGCAAAGAGTCTGGCTATTTTTTGACTCAATTTCCCAGAATCCTCCAGCCCACCTCCCACCAGAGGCACATATTTCAACTGGCGCCACTGATCAATAGTGAATCAAATGATAGCAGCTAACTGTGTAGATAAGCCTTAGAAGGGAGAGAGATGTACAATGAGACCTGACTGCCGGGCCAGGCACCCAGCTAACTGCATTCTGCTCTGTTGGCCATTAATCTTGTACTGTGTCTCATGTAACAAGTCTGATATGAGGATGAAGGCAGAGGTTGTAAGCTGATGGCTGAGTTATGTAGCAGGACAGACCTACAGATTATAGGTCCCAGTGTGTGTAACTTACTAACTACAGCGGTCCTATCTTACTAGTTACTACAGCGCTGGTGGTCTACCTATGTTCATGCAATATCAACCATGACAGTTTGCTGTACCCTCCACCAAACATCTTTAGAGTTGGCACAAGCTTGCTTGTTAGATCCCCTTTGTAAGCAATTACCTACGACATGAACACCAGCGCGACATAATAGTATCGTTGTTATTACAGAATGACTAATTCTATGAACATTTCATAAACTGTGAACAGCAAAATGAGTGAATTGCACGTGTACATATACAATTGTCGTACATACATACATGCACGCACACACGCACGCTGCACGCATGCACGCACGCATGCACGCACGCACACAGTTCACTACACGTACAATAATGCACAGTGACATAAGACGTGTTTACAGAATATGCAACGACAACATCAAAACTGTAATCCATTAGTAAGCCAATACTGACATCTAATTACACTTGGTCTATTAATTTAGCCGGTGTTTATGTCAAAGTCTGCTGAATATTAACACAATACGACAGTTGTAACAAGTCAAGGAGATATAGTTACTTGAGTCACACGAGCACAGTCTGCAGCTTGCTGTGTGTGAATTGTTACTGATACACAGAGACAGTTGGCTTAATGATCCATACAGACAGTTGGCTTAATGATCCATACAGACAGTTGGCTTACTGATCCATACAGACAGTTGGCTTAATGATCCATACAGACAGTTGGTTTAGTGATCCATATAAACAGTTGGCTTACTTATCCATACAGACAGTCGGCTTAATGATCCATACAGACAGTTGGCTTACTGATCCATACAGACAGTTGGCTTAATGATTCATACAGACAGTTGGCTTACTGATCCATACAGACAGTTGGCTTATTGATCCATACAGACAGCTGGCTTAGTGATCCATATAAACAGTTGGCTTAATGATCCATACAGACAGTTGGCTTAGAGATCCATAAAGACAGTTGGCTTGCTGCAAAATACAGCCTAGAACTTTTTTTGTCAACAACTTTGAGGATTCCACACATAATATGCTTTGTGTGGTTAATTAAAATTATTCCTCAGAACGATTATTGGATGTATGATGACCTGTCGAATTTCTATAATAGTTTATTATGAGAAATTGTTGTATTTGTTTGAAAATGATGGCTAATTAATTAATTTAAACAAAATAATAGTTAATGTATATTGTAAAATTCCTCAAATAATTCCTCCAGACATTTCACACTGGCACACACATTAGGTCTTTTTTATTAAATAAAACTTGAGTGTAATGTATATTATTATCTGCAATGATTATAAATAAACAAGTGGAAAACATATATATATATATATATATATATATATATATATATATATATATATATATATATATATATATATATATATATATATATATATACATACACACAGTATATTTATATAGTATGGACATTAGTCATTATTTAATTTATATTCGTCATAATAAATGCAAACTATATAGGCAGCTCAGGTTTTCAATTCTAAATGGCAATATTGGTTTGTACAACAGTGCTAGATGCCATCATGGCTTGGTACACTGGTCAGTGCTGACTGCCTGCATGGCACTAGTGGACACACCTTACTGACCTCCAGGGCAGCATCAAACATTAATACTCAATCAGAACTGTGGTGACAGAAATAATACGCCAGTACACCCACTCCAACCTTCTACCACCTACACTAATGTACATGCACTTACAATTCTACTGCGGCCATTTCAACCCACATGTAATGACAGCAGTTATATGGCAGTTATGGTCAGGTCTCAAAACAACTCTGTTTACATGTGTAAAGTTTATGCTAAACACAAACTACATGTCTGGCGGAGTAGTCATTTTAAATGTCATTAAAGTAATGTTGACTGTCATCAAAGTAATGTACCGAGGAGTTTAACGCAGCCAGTGACTGTGAAGCAGCTTTGTTGTGCTATAAATAAATTTCAGCATAGAAAAAAGAAAACATGAGACAAAATAGGAGTGAAAGTTGGTGGTGGGAATTTACTTTGCCTGCAAATGTCATTTAACTACGTACACTGTAGTACATATTTTTTTGGTCATCCAAATTCCAAGATGGATCCAAATTCATCCAATTGACCAACATATTTGACTTCACAACTGCACTGGGGACCTGTCATGCATTACCCAAGATGCAACAAACCAATTGGATAAAAGGAATCTGACAACGTCTCACATGTAAAGACAAGAAACAACAGTTTCAATAAATGCTGAGAATCCCAGGTAGACATGAAATGGTCTGGTTAATGACTTGGAATCGTACTTTGCTCTTTGAAACAGTTATTTGTTGTTTCTGTGTTTAGTGTCAAAATGTCAGAGTGGCACGTCAGACAATCACAGCTAACTGACGAGGATGAGAGGTGTGTGTCCCTGCTGCGTGTCTGCCATCTGTCACCTACGCCTTGTTCCATGGACACGCATTGACATTACTTAGGCTTAGGTTATTTACCTGTTCTTAAAACATGGCTGAAGTAATCAAAACTGAAAACAACTCAGCAACATTGTCTCCACGTTAGAGACAACCTGAACAACATTCACCTAAATATCAGATTATACATTGTACAATATTTGTTAGTTTAGCCTTTCATACATTTGCTGTAAATTAAATCACCAATTGTCATAGCTGGTGATCAGAATAATAACCATAAAGCACAATGACATGAACATAACATAATGCTTTATCAGCTGCCCAATTTTATATTAAAATTACATATTATGACAAGTTTTTAATCATGGTTTTGAGAAAGGTGACATATAGACTAGTTATAAAAGCATGGAGCAGACCGATTCAGTATAATTTTTTATTTAAAAGATGGACAGGACAACCTCTAAATGTAACATTAATCAAAGTAATTTAATGTTATTGCTATATAGTATATTTCATTTTTTATTTACCCGGTACTTACTACAAAATCTTAAATATATTTTATGCTGGTGCATTTACAAGCTTGATTTATGATTTTCTAAACAAACTGAGCAGAATAGATTTTTCTTTTACTGTAGGTATTACCAAAACTTATACACAGTAGTATTACTGTACTACTGTTTACAATGCGTTACACTAAAGCCAGAAAACAGACATAGTGCACTACTCTAACTCGAGTCTAAGTCATTATCTGTCAGCTGCCATCAATTTGAGGTATTTTAGCTACAACTGAATTATTAATACTCATGAATAACAGTAATGTGAACCCAATTACACTGGCACTTTGTCTGCACTGAGCATAATTAATGCCTTCTGTCACTGTTAACTCCCGTGTAATGGTTCTGGCAGCAAGAACGAGTCTGGCGGAACTTAAAAAAAGGATTTTGAAAACCATCAAACATGAGAGGTGAATCTATGGAGGCCAACCGGCATATTGACTCGACCCCAATCACTGCACAAGGCACAATGAGCTCATATTGATTGGCTCCACGGTTTGGCTAATCAAGTACTGCAAAGGCAAATACTGCTCCAGCTTGTGTGTCCAATTTGAGTTGACATGCAAAGTGTGAAGGAATCTATCGCCTTCACACTGGACAACAATACAACAACAGCTTGGGTGGGTTACAGTCTGTGTCATGTGGCGTTGATCAAATGAAGCCTCTATTTTGATCAGCATTTTATATCGTGTTCATCGAAAAATTTGTGTGTCGGAATCAATAAACTGAGAAATGTATCAAAATTAAGTGTCGTGCATCACCATATGTAATATAAATAAATTGATAAAGAAGAAAAACAAATGTGGGGAAATTAAAATGTGTCAAAAGTGGACAGTTTATTACTTGAAATAGATCTGTGTGAAAATGTATTGATATACAGGTATGGAAGGAACTGACTACTGAATAACTGAACAAGACCACAGGTGTGGAACAGGATTAAAGCAGGTGTAGTGAGCCTTCTACTAAAAGCCTGGAAGATGGTTGACATAAGGAGCTATGCAGGTGTGGACAGGTAAGTTAAGGTGAGGGCAGGTAAGTACAGGTGAGGACATGGAATGAGGTCCTGGCCTGTGGAGCCAGGAACTACAGATTCATATACAGACCTGTATGGATTAATGGGAATGGATTTTGATGTAAATATGGAAAGTCCATGGTTGAAGGGAATAAACATACATATGTGTAGAAATAATAAAAATGCTTAGGTCTTAGGTCTGCATACTCCACACAGCCCCTTCTGGGGCTAACCTACAAGTTGTTGTACAGAGCAAAGGGTGCATGAAAGTGAATTTGGAAAATAAAAAAAAAACCGCGAAATGACTAATTGTATAAAACAAGTGTAATAATTGTGCAGATTTAAAAACAGTCTTTGTCTGAGTGTCTGTATCTAAGCTATAGTCTGGTGAGGTCGGCTGGAGTGACGAAGTGGGTGGAATTGAGAGCTTGTTGAGATGGGTGTAGTGTGGTGGGCTTATGACTTCTGCGGGGAGTAGATTCAAGGCTCTTATTACTCTCGGGTAAAAGGAGTGTGCATATGTTTTTAACTTGTTATGCGTGCACGTATTTGTATGTGTTTGTTTGGATTGCTGTTTTATGTACGGGAGCATGGGGCTATGCTGAATACTGACTATTATGGAAATTGGAAATGGACTCAAATGTTGGATGGGGTTCAACAACAGGCCACCACAAACAGAAGACAGCATTGTTGTATTTATGAATGTTGTGCAACCGTTTTTATGCCCTTCCAAGTATATATATATATATATATATATATATATATATATATATTATATATATATATATATATATATTTACACATTTTATACACAATAAATGTAGCCACTAAATGTGTTAAGTGTAGTAGCAGTAATTCTGTAAATAGCATCTCTTACAGTGTGTTTGATGTAGTTTGCTATGCATCAGTAATTGCACTTAGCATCAAAGAGAGTCAGTTGGCTACGGCCAGACCTGACTTATAAACAAGATGCAAACTACTTGCATCAGGTAACTAACATTCATGTAAATAGTTTTGACGTGACCCAATACTACAGTCAGCACAGTGTACATCGTCATTATTATTTATCTGTTAATTTTATATAATCTACCTGTACATTATATCCTTTGAAATAACTTTTTTCTAAAATTGCTGAGACATGACTGAAAAAACTATAGGATAGGTTCAGCGAAACACTGTTTGAACAGGGCCATCCTGTTTAGAATTAGAGCACGTAGCTAAACAGCTACACATCAATCTGCAGACTGGGACATTCATCAAAACAGACACACATGCTTAGCTTTATGTAGAGACCCGTCCACCTGTCATTTGTCAACGAATATGGATGGGTAGAAATATGGGTGGGCGGGTAAAAAAATGATGGAGCAAAAAAAGGTCTTCCAAAACCATAGATATTGTTAGTTATGCCTTGAAAGTGAGTGAAAATGGTGTCACATGTGTGTTTGTAGTCCATTTCAGGTCATCAGAGACATTTAAAAGTTTGTAAACTGTCTTAACAGTTAACATCAATGTGTCCACCAAAACATGTGTGACTGGCAATGATTTGGTCCTGCATAAAGCCCTGCTGACACATGATACATGTTCACACACATTCTGCCTGACATGTACACACAGACGCACACACAACTCTTCACATGCTACACATACACAAATCACACACAAACACTTTCTTTGTAAAATACATTATACATTATACCAGTATTTTACTAACGTTCCTTTAGTGAAGCAATTAAAAGTGTACATGACTACCTTTTCTATGATCACGTGATATTAATAATTGATTTTTGCCATTAATTAGCATGTGTGTGTGCATGCACTTGTGTGGATGCATGTGTGGCTGGGTTGGTGCATGTAAATAAATCTGTCTCGTTCATTTCCTGTCTTTTTTGGTAAACCACATCTATACTGGGCTGTTCCATTAATATAAATATGAGCAATATTATAATAAAGATCTTAAGATTTGTTTGTGAAGTAGATCAATACTGTTATCTTCTGCCACTTGTTTATTCCAAGTTACGTACAAACAAATCGGTGAACAGGTTGGTTTTCCGAAAATACTTGCAATTTTCATACAAAAAATGTTAGGCCCTGGAGTCCTTTGGACTATAGTGAGTTGGTAATTATGAATGAAATGTGTTTTGGTGAATCATAGTCACTGTGTCAATATATCTTTAACGTTTAACCAGGAAACCAAAAAATTGATCTTCAATGGTTTCCGAGATCTGAGAGCTGAAGGCAGACAGTAGACACAAAGTGATGTCATTAGTTTGCTGGTCGCTGGAACTTCAGCCCAAAGCACTAAAAAACCACTGTTCCATGAAATAACTTCCACAGAATGAAAAATTGCTAACCACAGAACAATAGCTGTTAAGTTCTAACATAATCGTGCACAGAAGTTACGCTCAAACTCATAAACATAGAGTGTAGTGTCTACACGGAGCATCTAGATCTGGAGACTGGTGAGACTCTGGTGAGACTCTGGTGAGACTCTGGTGAGACTCTGGTGAGACTCTGGTGAGACTCTGGTGAGACTCTGGTGAGACTCTGGTGAGACTCTGGTGAGACTCTGGTGAGACTCTGGTGAGACTCTGGTGAGACTCTGGTGAGACACCGGTGAGACTCCGGTGAGACTCCGGTGAGACACCGGTGAGACACCGGTGAGACACTGGTGAGACACTGGTGAGACACTGGTGAGACACTGGTGAGACTCAGGGGACTCTCAGTGAAGGGGAATATCACTGACCAGCTGCAGAGGATATGGAGGTGAACAATTTGTATACATTGTATCTGTCAATACTGTATGTGGACAGTCCTTTAACGATGTGACTAGAAGGTCACCTGACGTACCTGATGCTGGCCCGGGAGCCTCCGATTCGCTCGCTGCACGACCTCTCGTTGCACGCCTCAATCAGCCTCCGCAGCACAAACAGACACTCGCGGAACTTGGAGAAGAACGGGTGATGACTTATGAGACATAACGACGTCAGCGTATTGTTCCGCACTCGTCCCGCGGTTTTCTGTTTCCGTCGAGTGCGCGGTGACTTTGGTGCGTCGTCTGTCTTTGGTATGTTCAGCACCATCTGCTCGCTGCCACTGGTCGATGTGGACGCAGTCGACAGAGTCCTTGTCGCAACTTTGGCACGCTTACTGTTTAGACTGACCTTCTTCTCAAAGGGCCTGTAGAAGTTCACGCAGATGCCGTAGCGCATGCGCCCCGAGTCCTTATCGGTGAGGGTGAATACAAACGATGTCGACTCCTGTAGCCCCACCCTCTTGTGGCCAATGCTGATGCATCCCTCTGGCTGGCAGAAGAAGACGACGTCGGGAGGAAGAAGGAAGTCTTTGTGGTCCTCCAGTGGGTAGCGTCGCAGCAGCTCCGGGGTCTGCGCGACGGAGTTGTTGCGACTAGGATGACGCGACCCGACGATCACGATGTAATCCACCAGGCGTGGACAGAAGAATGGCTTCCGTAACGTCATCGTTACAGGTTCACGTAAACCGCCAAAGTACGCTGTGTAGTCTGTGCAGAATGTGAAGTCAACAACCAGGGGTTATCACCCCTCAGGTAAGTTCCTGTGTGTCCACTTTATAATCATGTAGCGTTTTACTTTGAGAGTGACATCTTGGAGTGTGAAAGGCAGCATTGTTATATTGTCACTGGCTGCATGCTTTCAGCTCATATGACTGACACCTGAAACAGGACAAAGTATGAATTAAAGACATGTATCAAATGTTCTGCAGGCAAGAACACACAACATAATATTATATTATTTTCCAGCAATAAAGTTCTAATGGGGTTATCAAAGCATAGTATTAAACTGTTATACATGGCATGCATACAGTGACTACCTTTTTAAACACCCCTGTATTTCCAGTAGCTATTCAACATAACCAACCCAAGAAAAGGTCTACCAGCTAGTCATCCACACAGAATATTTGTATCAAGACGTCCCAAGCTAAACTTGCAGTAGTCAATAACGTGAAACTGATCAACTGGAATCTTCAAACAAGTTGTCACCCCTCATTGAAACCAACTACCCACTTATCTTTTCCTGAGTTGATGCTGCCATTATTTCACACCCTAATGGGGTAGACTTGACCTGTGGGGCATTGACAACATACTGGTGCAGTTGTTCGGTGTTTTGTTCTCGCAGTGGGAGCACAGGGTCCTAAATCAATGAACTGACTTGCCAACTTGTTTCTAGATACAGTGCTTCTGGTATATCAGCCCTAAAAGCCCAGCCAGTCTTTTTATTTTAGTAGTATCTTATTGTTTTTAATTACTTGTTTTTACTGTCTTTTTTTACATTTTATTCATCGTGTACATTGCTTTTGAGCAAACTTTTAACATATGAAGAGTGCTTTATAAAGCTGGTGCATAATAATATACAATAATAAATGTGTCATTCAGATGAGACGACAATGCTGGGGCTTATAGAAAACCTTACAAACTACATTTCAACCTGTTGATTGATGGGTGAATGTGTAACCTGTTGAGGACTTATTTTGCTAAGACATCATGACTATGGTTAAATAACTACACATGCAAGAATGCATGCGATGGCAAGGGTCCCATGTGGAATACTGCCTTTACTACTATTTACACAAAGCAAAGCATCATTAAGTTCCCTCCCTGGTGAGTTCTGCGGTGTCTGCTCAAAGGACAACATGCAGACAGTCAGTGCCTCGGTGGCACGTGCAATGAACTCTGACATTTCAGTTTACCAACAACAAGTTTATAACACAATGCATCAGACGATTTGCATGCAAATGTGACTACATGTGAATAATCCCACATGACTGACGATGTGCAAATTTATAGTTACGGGGACACATAAATAGTGTTAAATATTAATTTCAGTTAAATACCACACCACTGTGTGAGCAGTTATGTGAAATACGCCCAGGCACTAAGTCCCAAACACAACACGGAATATGACTGACAGCTGATAGGATAGGCCTACTTACTGGCAACACAATATACCTAATACATAATATAGGAGTGTTGCTACATTGACAGTCATGCATAATGCGTAATACACAGCAGATACACTTAGCCTAGTACAAACCTGCAATCAACTGCATTGAATGCCACATTAAACTTTATAGCCACTCAGCCAATCTAGGCCACAAGGCCAACATGGTATTGCTCTAGAGAACAAGGCCTCCTGGTAATGTCAAAGTTTACAACCC
Source organism: Ridgeia piscesae (assembly GCA_025642075.2). Lineage (NCBI taxonomy): Eukaryota > Metazoa > Annelida > Polychaeta > Sabellida > Siboglinidae > Ridgeia > Ridgeia piscesae. Next base: position 478,224 of record JAODUO010000094.1, on the reverse strand, counting down.
TTAGCAGAGTAGTGGCTTTTGGGTTTTATTCTGAATCCATTAAATTAAAGTGTTGCTTCTCACATTTAATTCCTATGTAACAACACAATCTGCATAGAGACCAAATGTTAATTAAATATGGATTCAGTGACTGAACTATTATACAGTAACCACAGTATTTTATTTCTATGTACAATACTTGATTTATATATATATATATAATTTACTTTGGATATTACAAGTAATGTATGATTTATAGACAACACTCTTAAAGAAAGCATTATCTAAGCCATTGTCTAAGCTGCTTTTTAGCATAACAGTTTAAAAATGAAGTAATATTTGTTGAATACTGAATAACTAAAGATGGCGAACAAGAGTGTGGGAGATAGTAGTGGCCCAACGACTGCCTGGCTAGTGTGTGAGTGAGTGTGTGTGCGTGCGTGGATGGTTGGGTGCGTGAGTACATGAATGTGAGAGTGAGCATGTATGTGTGAAAGTGTGTGTGTGTGTGTGTGTGTGTGTGTGTGTGTGTGTGTGTGTGTGTGTGTGTGTGTGTGTGTGTGTTGAGTGTTGAGTGTTGAGTGTTGAGTGTTGAGTGTTGAGTGTTGAGTGTTGAGTGTTGAGTGTTGAGTGTGTGAGTGTGTGAGTGTGTGAGTGATTGAGTGATTGAGTGAATGAGAGATTCAGTTCAGCATAAAATCTTTGCAACACAGAAGTGGTTGTCCTGTTTGTACGCTTAAGTGCAACTGACATGCTCTGTTAAGCTTTTGAGTACTGCACTTTTTTGGTTATCTTTTAAAGCCAACCACTTAAATCCTAAATAAAACCTCAATAAATAACAACTTGTGTATACATATAATGTGCATGGACCAGTCACATGAAAAAGAAAGTCTGGCATAAATATTTAAACATGTTTGTTATGATTAGTAATCCACTCTAATTATAGGCCAGACTAAATGTGCACGAGTTGGTATTGGTGTTTTATTCTACCAGATATATTATGAAATATTAATTGACATTGTAATCAGTCACGCTGACCATCGAATTCTGTTGTCACCATATGTAACATTGCAGGTAGCTGCCATTCATTTACTAGCAAATCAACATTGCCAGTGGTACTGATGTCATAACATAAATAAATCTAAATAACTACAGCCCTGTGTTTTGATGCACTACAAATTTGACAGACCAGAGGCCAACTGATTGTCAAAGGAAGCAGCAAACGAAGACAGAAAGACGCTGCAGCTGACCTTGGCTGCTGGACACAGATAGGTTACACACTCCAGTGACTCCACCCAAAATTATAATGAGATTTGTTACTGAAATGTTGCCTTTTCAAACAGAGGACCCCTGGTCAGCCTATTTCAGATCTATTTAGGTAGCACTGCCTTTGTATTATGAAATGTCTCAATATTAGGATAAGGTAACACTCTCATGAGTCACAGTGAACTGGTAATGTTTATTTAATGCCTGGACAACTTGGGATGCTCCTGATATCCAATTTATACATTATGGTGTTGAACACTGCATTTCTGCATCTCGTTCAACCAATCTTAGGCAAAACAAATCTATTCACCTATTTAAAGCCTGCACACAAACAATTTATATTGGTGAACAACTGAACTCATGTTGAGGCAGAGCTATATTTAGTATCTTGGAAAGGGGTGGAGAGACAGAGGCCAAGCTAATTAGATTACCGGGTACATTGCTATAATTTGGTTGCACAAGCTAGTTATTGGTGAATAATATCATATCCCAAGGCCTGGGGGTGGCCATCCCAGCAAACAGTGCCCCGTGATTTCACATGTTCTCTTAGTGAATTCATGAGTTCAACTGGCTCAATTCATGTGTTTCCGTACATGAATTCACCGGATTATGTGAACAAATTTGGTGTGTCGACACGTGTCTACCGTGAAATCACGAGTTTTTCACGTGATGACATGTACCAGTGAAACCATACAATTAAGTTCTGACCCAGTACGACTCGTGTCAAACTCATGACAACAGGCAGAACATGTGTATTCAAGTGAATACACAAGAAAACACATACTGGTGGAGCGGTACCAATTATGAACCAGTATGACACATGCCAACTGGTTCAGATATGGTTCCTTGTTTGCTGAGATATGGCCCAGTCTCGCTCCCATTAGTTCAGTGCTGATCTTATAGTCCTTGATTAGTTTAATTCTTTAAAAATACAGACTGTTGAATTGCATTCTGATACATGAAATGATATCACTAAAACGTTGTTGAAACAGAATTCAGTGGTAATTATATGACAATGATAAGACAGAAATAGCAATGCAATTCAATACATCAATAACGACTAGGACTACTTAGAAGCAGCTATCTGCAAGCAAGGTCTGATAAACACTCATGCATTATTCCACCTCATATCAATGGCTTGACTTTCCAATATGATGATTTCCTGCCCTGTATATCGTATCTCTCGACAGCAATTAATGGGTTATCCCAATGAATGCGTGTCTAATTGTCTATATAGCTAAACCACAGACTACAACAGTCGTAGAGTTAAAATACAGGCTGCCTACTCCACTAGGCACTATCCTAATTATACCATACTAGTAATGAATTTCCAGGTCACTCGGCGTGTATTCAGACATCGTCATCTCATCGACCGTAATCCAACATATTGTCTCCGTCGGTAACTGCTACTTGCGTGTACCAAGTACCCACCACCGCGATAACGTCGATGGCGATGCTGTCTTGTTCTGTCAACAAGGACCGGTGATTGGAAGTACCTACGAAACGTGAGCGCGACCTGTCAATGGCGTCGTGAACGCCGGACCAAGTGTAACGCTCGGCCGAGCAGTCGACGTCAACATCAGTCAGCAGATCCGTGGACACGACCAGCGGCACCGCATCAACTGATAGTGGGGCGCCCACCCAACTACGCCCTCTATGGGCTACCGTATCATGTCACTTACCGGCGTATCCTTCTGCGAACAGCGACAAGTTACGTTCTGAAAGACAAAATGCACATACTTACTTGAATTCCACATCCCCGAAGCACTGCTCCAGTAATGAAATTATAATCTATGATTGACGTATTGGCGCACAATAAGCCTCGTGACGTCAATGCGGGCGGTGGCGCGTGGGCGACAATACGTCGATATGGCCCTAGCGGGGCTCGGTGTCTAAAAGCAACGCGACTGTCAAACGCGCTCAGTCATTCAGCGTAGAACTTGAAAGGCCACGCATTTCCTTTAATTTTATCTAGCCTTCACCGTGTCTATTATCATAGTTGTAATACTAAGATGAGTCTTCCTGGGAAACACTGCGATTTAGGGAACAGTGCACACATTTTGGTACCCACATTTTAGTTGTGCCTGGTAAACTAAACTAAAGAATTATCTTGCAGTGTAACTGTAGCTGTAAATATTGGCTTACAGGTTACAGTTACTATTTGGAAATGTTACCAAATTTTTTTTAATGAATAGGTTGATTCAGTAAGGCAGCAAATATGAAGAACTGTACGATTGTGTAATGAGGATACGTTTCAGTATTTACAGACAGACAGAAGTATAATTATGGAACCACATTTGGACTTCATAGTGAAACTTGGTGGCAGTGCCATAACAAGGAAAGAACAACTAGAATGTGCTATAACTGAACACATACAATTGGTAGCAAACGTCCTAAGTGCTTCCCGACAAGCGGGCAACACCTTTCTGGTTGTTCACGGTGCAGGGTACGTATTGCAATTGTCTCAATCAAAAACACTTCATTCTCTCAATTACATTTTTATATTAATGAAAAGAATTAAGGGTTCTGTAGTTATAACTGGACAACATACAAGTTTATAATTTATTGAAACAATATAAGGAATCATTTGTAAAAGTTTATTACAAGGATAGCAGATGTAATAAACACTGGTCATCAAAGGTTTAAACGTAAAATGATGTCAAAACAAATCTGTTTTACCCACACAAAAACCTTTTTGAATATAAGGAGCAACTGCTGTGACAACAACACATACCATGCACATATATATATATATATATATATATATATATATATATTATATATATATATATATATATAGACCGTACAGTGTCTCTACATGTGCACACACACACACACACACACACACACACACACACATCGCACGACAGCCACACACACACACACACACACACACACACACACACACACACACACACACACACACACACACACACACACACACACACACACACACACACACACACACACACACATTGCAATATCACTGTTATGTGGACAGGTCATTAGTTGATCATTGAATGAGTGACTGTCTTTGTAAATTGGTAGTTCATTTGGCCACCATCAAGCAAAGGAGTTTGGCGTAAACAAAGGCTATGTTGGGTGTTCAGCAGAAAAAGAATCCTCTGTAAAGCTAGGATTCTGCAAGACACGTCTCTCAGTATGCAAGGTAAATACCCTAAATTGGAAATCTGTGCACTGGAATATAACCATGTGTTGTCAGTTGAACAGCACTTGATGTCTGGCCTGCTTGGTAGATCAATGACACTGCCCAGTGGTAGCATTAGTATGAATTTGTGCAGATCAATATTGGTCAATCAGTACAAATGAGTGGATAATATACAGTAAGTATATTTAAATGTGTATTTGCAGAAAATTATATATACAGTACGTACGTGTGTGGGGGAGGTGTGCTTGAATGGATGCATACACACATGCACTAAATTTTTAATAAATTGCAAAGTATTTAAAAAGTAATTTCTTGCATAACCTGCATGAGTTAATTAATGTTGATTCATATAGGAAAATTGTAATGTAACGAAGATTTGTCGATATTTGTTCATCCAGTTGAACCAGCTGGTGGTGAGTGAGTTTGTCACGGCTGGTCTTCCTGCTGTTTCACAGTCGGTAAGTCACAACCTTCATAAACACACCAGCATCAAAGAGGTCTAATGTAGTTTCTATGCGCAAATGTAGTGATTTTGTGGCCAAAGTATAAGTAATTTTATGTAATGCCTGCTGCTGTCTATGAATACTACGCACGTGTTCTATGAAGACCCTACATTGTATTGAGCAATTAACTCATTATCAGCCGTGTGTTATATGTGTAACTAAGTTACAGGTAGTCTGTGTGTGTGGGGAGAGGTCAGGGTAGAGTTATGGTTTACTGTAAGGAACCCAGTTCTTGTTCCTCTTGCAGCTGTTTTAAAACTTGGGCAGTTTCATTTATTCCACATCACCTGGATCACTCGGATGTATAGTAATCATCTGTACAAGCATAATCTTCATGTAGTGAATGTAGAATAGCGTAATTCTTCCCAGACCCATGGTGACAGTGTTCAAATGAACATGTCAGTTAGAGGATGATGCAATTATACAGTTGACACAGTATTTGACGCAAACCTAAGGATGGCATGTAATCTATGACAGTTTATTTTTATCCTTCTGTAGTAGCAGTTCTGAACCCATGGGTCACGACCTAGAATTGTTTTGCCGAATAATTTTGAGTGTGTCACCAAGAGATTCCAGTGACCATCTCAACTGTTCTGGATTTTCATGCACACATGTTGTGTTTGATACAAATTACTGGAACCCTTCCATGAGAATCTGAAGTGTCAGTGGACATAATACCATGGAACATTTCAAACTGAGGCAACATTTGACAAAAAGTATTCGTTTCATATGCATTTGGTATAGGCAAGATCAAATCGTTTGATGCTGCCATTTTTTATTCTCTCAACACTGAAGCCTTCAGATTACACCGTTATAACAGATTGCTTTAACGCACATAAGTCCATCCATATGTCGGATTGTCCAATACCTGACTGTCACCAGTTGGAAATAAATTACTGTGATAACCTCAAACATTGTCAAAATTGTACAATCTTCCCAACTACGTCTGCCATCTTCACATCAGTTTTCTAGGGATGTCAAACTAATAAACTGTGCTGATTTTGCGATGCATTTATTTATATATCTTTATTTAACTGTTTGACGGAATGGGGTACCAACATTTGAGTGAAGTTTAGAACCACTGGTATACAACAGTATGGCGTGTTGGAATACCCTCTTTGATGTGGCTGTGGTCACTCTGTGTGCCTCTCTTACCTTGCAGCCGTGCGGTGTCTGGCAGACGACCAGTGGCCAGGTGACAGTTGATGGGTGTGCCACAGTCAAGGCGCTGCTGTTGGCCAACTTAGTCCCAGTTCTACACGGTGACTGTGTCCTTGATACCACCAAAGGCTGCAACATCCTCAGTGGAGATACCATCATTACAGTAAGAACTTAAACGTTAAACTCTAGCCTAAGATAAAGTGCTAATGAGTAGTCAATATATACACCTATATGTTTCAGCGGTGTCTTCCCATTATAGCTACATTATAGCTAGTTTTTATTCCCGTTATAGATACTAATTAATTTCACAGTTGAACTAGCCCGTCATAGCTACTTTTCTATTTCTCAATTTTACAATGTAACAAGATAAGGGAGCATTAACTATTTTATCTCCATCCAGCTGATGTCCATGAGGGGTGGACAGCTTTGATATAAGTGTGTCCCACTGAGGAATTTCAACAAAATCAAGTGATATTTTTTAACGAGTACTTTGTGGAGACATGGTTTGATGATGATTAAAAAATCACCATGGACATGTGGAATGTATATAAGTATATATATATATATATATATATATATATATATATATATATATATATATATATATATATATATATATATATATATATATATATATATATATATATAACACACACATACACATACATACTATTTTATTTTAACACCTAAATATTTGGACCAGTTTAAGCACTACTGTGTCAAATTTAAGTGAAACAATGGCTTGGATGCTGACTGAGATTGACCTAAAAATTTGTGGGATGCATAGACTCATGATCATAAACCGACACACCAAATTTCCTAAAAATCATGTAAATTTCATAATTTTTGATTGATTTGACATGGAATGCCCCTACACAGAAACTGACAAATGAACAACTAACCATGTTGAGGGATGGAATTCCAAGTTTGCGAAAGTGGTGAGGAAACATAATTTTTTTATAAATGCAATACTGTACTTAGTACAATTAACGTAGTTGTCTTTTGAAAAAAATGTTTTGCACATTGGTCTGGCAGGTGATTATGTGAGGGAAGATTTAAAATATCATACTTAGGATGGGTGTATTCTCTAGTCGACTCACACAGTGGTTGCTTTTCTTAAATCTAATCCCATAGACCTACACTGCAGCAGAAGTGTCCACCAGGGTATATAGCCAAGTTGACCGGTTCTCACTGATTCAAAGATGCAACAGAACGATATCAAGCAAATTACACCCTGCATGTCTCTCACGTTCTTGTCTGTACTTCCAGTTGTAATATACCCATTACCCAGATCAAATGTTTTCATTTTTCATATCCAAATTAGGATGTTTCTATTTACCTCTAGAGATCTTTGTTGGACTTCATCAATACTAATGTTCTTGACTTCCTCAGTACTGATGAAGGCAATGTATAACATACAATGACACTCTACAGGTAAAAGAAACATATAAATTTGGATATGAAAATGGAAACTTTTATTCTGAAAAAGAACTATTCTGAGAAAAGGTGTATACAGTAAACAAAACATGGATCTGTGGAGGTAAACATGGGTGCATCTTGCCAACAATCTGACACGTTGTTTATAGAGTCTCTGTGCTCAGCTGAAGCCAAGATGGGTCGTGTATCTCACTGACGTATTGGGCATCTACGACAAGCCTCCTCTTGCACCAGGTTTGTGACTTTTGTAAGGACTGGAATTTCCACTTGTATTTAAATTGGACATTATTTTAACGTGGAGTTTAATTAATAGCAGACACCTGAGGCAGAAAAGTGGTCATTGAAAAAAAACAGGAAAAAACAGAAGACACCCTCATGCATGCCGCTTTTTTAATTTGGTTAGACTTGTATGGGTTGGTTTTACAATTCACCATTTTTATTTGCTGTGCCTATCTGTGGAGAAAGAATTGGCAAGAGAACATGAAGTCAGCTTATTGTGTGTGCCTAATTAACAAACGTAAAAATTAAGAAATAAATGTTTACATGGAATGGGACAGTTTTATTTTAAAGACAGGAAATCAGGTTGAGGTGTAAGACGACATTTCCTTACTAAAAACAGAACAATTGGCACGTATTCACTGTCTGTTGCAGATGCGAGATTGCTTCCTGTCATCAGAGTGTCACCGGACGGGACCACTGACGTGTCAGTCTCCACGAGTGTCGTCAGTCACGATGTGACAGGAGGAATCGAGACAAAGCTGACGTCAGCCATAGACATAGTTCTCCACAGTCAGGGCTCCATTCCTGTCTTCATATGTGCCATAGACTCACCGGCCTGTGAGACAACTTGTCTGCATGGTCACTTGAACAATGAGTCTGGAACAATGATCAGAATGCTATGAAAAAGCACATATGAGGCATTGTTAACCGAAGTTTAAATTTTTTTTGGTATAATGTCAATGTTATTATTCTTATTTTTTTAATAAAGGAACAACAACAACATGTTTAATCTAGACAATTGTAGAAATTGATATAAAGATTTCAATTGTGTTGGTGTCATCACTATTAGTTAGAGCACTGAACTAAATTGAGAAAACCTGGGTTCCAAACTTATGCTGCCATGTCAAACCTTGGGCAACTCTACAGGTATGTCACTCCAGTTCACTCAGCTGTATGAATGAGTACCAATAGACCCTGTACTTGGTTGTATACAGTTGTAGTTATTTGTGTGTGAGTAATCATTGTGATTTAAATAAACTATGCCAGAACAATTCCCAGAAAAGGTAAGATGATTTTGCATTAAACAGGCCTGCAGATAATAAAGTGTATTGCGGGCAAATCCTTTTGAGCAGTGCAAGACTGGATATTACTGGATATATATATATATATATTATATATATATATATATTTATTTATTTCTCTATATTTCATAGTGATATAAAATCCTATGCAAATGATGTGTATAGTGTAGATGTTCTTTGTAAGTGTGATTGATTGATTCATTGAAACAGTATAACAGTTCAAACCCATTAGGAAATAACCTGGTGATTGATCACAGCTAACTGTAATATGCAAAGCTTAGTAAATGTGTTAGGTCACAGTGCTAGTTCTATACACGCCAATAACATCCCATGCAGAGATGATGAAAATGCATAATAGAGATTGATGAACATGCTTCACGTCAGCATGTGAGAATGGCATTATTATGGTTAATACTTATCCAGTCATAAATCTAAATAAAACGACCAGACTGATACCACAGTGCACTAATGTATTCTGATACACACTGCATGGCATGGTATGATACACAATGTCTGTATTGTGATACACACTGCATGGCACGGTATGATACACAATGTATGTATTGTTATACACACTGCATGGCACAGTATGATACACAATATCTGTATTGTGATACACACTGCATGGCACGGTATGATACACAATATCTGTATTGTGATACACACAGCATGGCACGGTATGATACACAATGTCTGTATTGTGATACACACTGCATGGCACGGTATGATACACAATGTCTGTATTGTGATACACACTGCATGGCACGGTATGATACACAATGTCTGTATTGTGATACACACTGCATGGCACAGTATGATACACAATATCTGTATTGCAGTATGCTGCGATATAAGATAGTGGTAGCAAAACTGTACTTGCACCATCTTTGTGAAGCAATAAACAAATAACAGAGAAAGCATACTATTAAGATGAAGCTGACGAAGACAATCCCCTCAGTGAAACAATAATAACAACTGTCATTGATATTGGTTATTCCTAAAACGATAGCAGCAACTTGACTGCAGAGATTGTTAGGCCTTCCAATCCTTCAGTGGTCCGCAAAGCTTTTTGAATGCTGGCCTGCTTTGGTTAGCCTTTGTCATTGTAATCATTAGTAAAGACGGCTTGCCACAAGAACAGGAGGTAAGGGGATATCTGACCCCCTGGAATTTCAGTGTTGGCAGCTATATGGTTCTGCTTTCCCAGTAATTCAAAATGATGATGAGATGGCTGCGAGAAATTGTCAACAACTCACATGTACATTCGCTCTCTCTCACACACATACACACACATATTATCGGTGCAAACACACATTGTGGTTCTGCACCTCAGTAAATCAGACATTATGACGAGACAGCTGCTATAATTTTCCAGCAGCACTCTTTGTCTTCTGATGATCTCGATAAAACGCTAAATATTGAATACTTGTGTCAAATGTGTGTGAACAGAATATTACAAACTTAATTGTTTGGAGTGAACCACTTATGTGAAAATATATACTGGTGGAATCAAAGTCTTGTAATACTTCCCACAAGTCGGCAGTGTGGAAGCACTTTTAAAGTCATTGGGTTTGAAACAACGACTTTGAAACAACATACTACTACTTATACTAGTAATTCGTTTAAATCATTCACATTAAATATACAGGTTTTTAGTCCTTTGAGCTGAAGGTGCAATGGATTTATGGCGTCACTCTGTGTCAGCCATGTGTCGTGTGCCATCCACTGTTAGCTCTCATAACTCAAGACATTTTTGAGGATCTTTTTTATAATTTCAACAAGAAAGTTTTATTTGATTGGATCGTTCTGAAGGCCCCAAAGGTGGTAACAAAGCTTTTGTCAAAACTCAAGTCACTTTTCCTCAAATTTGCCATAGACACATGTTAGGGTACACAAGAAATTATTATTTGATTGAATACTCCCTAGCAGACATTAATTTTGGACACCATCTCTGTTTCTATTGGAAGCATCCAGCCATGCTGCAGTTAATATCTACTATATTATGCAAACAAAGCAGTTTTATCTGAAAAATACATAAACATAAGAACGTATTAATCTTAAAAATATAACTGTCAAAATGTGTGTGATTTGAAGTGAAACGTGTAGTGAAAATTGGAAATCAACATCGTACAGTAAGTGGCGCCACCTGTGAGATTAGATCGATATGTTGTGAGGAAGCGCGGAACATTTGTCCCCCTCAAACTCGCCAGGTGTCGCCACCGTCTTGTATGTTGCTGTCCGCCATCGTTTGTCGCAGTCCAATAATCAGTAAATGGAGGTCTAGCTTATTATCCAAACTAACCCGCATCATAAAGTAAGCAGGCAATGCCATGCGACATTTGCATTGTCGCTAAAACACAAACATTTATAAAGTTTAAAATAGTATAAAGCTATGTACAGGTTATGTATGTCTTTGGCACCTGTCATAATGCTCAGGGATGCTACTGTCATGTAGAAACAGAAGTAACGTGCTTCAAATAAATACCCGTGAACAAGTTTATCAGTGTCAGTGATTTTATCTTCAATAAAGTAACGAATGGTGTCTATTGGCGTTTCAGTGTAAAATAATAATATGTCATGTAATTTTAATGATAGACGGATACAAATGAAAATCATTATTACTATTGGCAGGACATGTCGAGATAGTGCGTGTGCTGTTTGCTCGGACGGGTCTAGACTGTGGTTCTGATTAGCATGACAACAGGTACATGGTGTGGACAAAATCAAATTTGTTCTGACAATTTGTGCCGAGACGTTTATTGGAACCAAGTCTGAATTTGGTGGCCATTTTTTAAATGACCAAAACTATTTTTCTCCTCATCCGAGGAACTGCTTAACAAACATAGAACCGTAATCTTGAGCTCAAAATAGACGTTTTCGGGGTACAGATTTCAAATATTTTACATTTGACTTGATCCGACATTCTAACATATGACACATGGCTGTGGTATTGGTGTCAACATATAGATAAGTGGATGACAATTTAAATTAATGTCAAATGTAAAACTTGACATTAATTTAAATTGTCATCCACTTATCTATATGTTGACACCAATACCACAGCCATGTGTCATATGTTAGTCTTGACATCTTTAAAAATGGCGCGTATGAATGTCGGATCAAGTCAAATGTAAAATATCTGAAATATGTACGTCGACAGTCATTGGATGTAAGCATAATAGTCTTGTTAGTGATATCCAGAGCAAATACAGATTTGGTTCAAATAAATTCTAAATTTAGCTGTATGCTTCCTCACTATATGGCGTTGCGAGCTTCACAAGCAGCAATTGTGATCGATAGTGAAGCAACGACCTATACATATTATATATAATATCACCTTCACTATCTTGTAGCATTCGTGTATTAATGTTGTCTGGGTGGAGTATTTAGCCAGAGTTGACATAATTACCGGCTGGCGCCGTGTCGGCCACTGTCCGATGCGTGTCGGCCACTGGAATTACACACGCGACTGTATCGTGTGATGGAAGATTGTTATTTTGTAAGCGTTTTTACTATTTCAGTTCTTAGAATTGCTGCTGTGAGCGGTTGCTGGGGATGGTAGTGGCACTTCTCCATTCCTCGTACATCATGCATGACGTATTAATTTGTTGTAAGCCGATGCTGTGTTTAAACATTGCACGCACGATACGTTGTTACGCACACAAACTCAAATGAATGTCGTGTCATTGATCAGTACCTGCTGCTGCTACAGTTGTACGCGTGCAACACCAAACCTGAGTGAAACAGAACGTAGAGGCCAGAAACACAAATGTAGAAGAAACAACGGTACATATATATATATAGATGTTTGTGGGAAAACGAGCGCTCAGAATATATCGAATGACCTGGGTTAAACATTTATTATTATTGTCTACATTTTTATTTCGGCTGAGTCAGCCATCTTGGATTGCACCAGCCCACGATTGCGTTGGCAGCGTTTCTTGGCATCTTGACATTTTGGAAAACGATGTTGTCACATTAAGTCGCTGTTGCAGTGTGGTGGTACGTGGAATGTGTGTTGTTTTTCTCGTAAAAAGTATTCAACAACCGCAATGAATATATCGGTGAAATAAACATAATTATGAAAGATACAACAGGGATCGACTTTTTGGCCAAAAAGTATTCATTAATTGTGCAAACACATTTGAGACGAGTGTCAAAATTATACGTGGTGCATTATTAAAAAAGAATGTCTGCATATAATCATTATATTGTTCTTATTGTAAAACGGAAATGTAGCTTATCGTGGACAGTGCATGTTGGAATTTACGTTGTGTATGCATATGTTAAGCACACCAGACCGCGGATCTCAACACAATTGAGAAAAACCATGCAAATCAGTAGTAAATTTCATAATGTTCAAGATAAATTTTTATGATAAAAAATCTGCATTATCTAAACAATGGCTTAAATTCTAGTATTATCAACATGCCAAACAAGTCCTCTCCTAAACAAATTGTTGCATATGAATAGACTTGCATGGAACATATCTCGCATATAAAATGATGCGTATGTTTGGAAATTGGCAGCAAACTCCCCAACGGTCACTATGTCTCTAAAAATGGCAATAGATCGTCACCAATGAACTGCTGATACATTAACCAAGAAGATTTTGGGAATTCAGTTTATTATTCACTAAACTTATACTTAAGAGGACTATAATTTACAAGGTTGCATTTTTATATGAATCATGTTTTAATTCCCCAAATTGTAATATCACACACTGGATGCTCCATAAAAAATTGAAATGGTCCACCTCACAAATGTAAAAAATAACCGAATTGGGCCAGATAAAATACACATATTTGCGTGTAACCTCCGTGACACTACTTGGTGTGTCCTAATCGTAAAACAAACCAAAAGTGAAAATACAGGTTTAACGAGGTCACACACTTTATCCCACAGTTGAAAGTTCACGTGAGTCTCTGTAACTACTGCCGTCGTCGAGCCTTTGATTTGTGTTAGTTAATTAGCACAATTTTTAAGACTCAATAACAGGACAAGGCTGTTAATAAAATGTCATCGCGTGTCGTTCGATGAAAGTGATAGGTCTGTTTCAAACGAGAGATCTGGCATTATGAGTAAAATCGATGTGTGTTTCTGTATAACCTGGTTACTGGAATCTGTTCGCTCGATAATTGCCACTTTGGTATCAGTTTCAAACGCCCGAGTCTAGTCTGTCCAACCGATAGTGCAATATTAGATACACACGCATTGCTTCACTTGTCGCAATCACGTAGAGCGAACGCGCAAATGGAAACCAGGATGTAGCAGGGGTAGAATGGTTTTAGGAAAGCAACCGACCGTTTCCCCGCTAATCGACATCAAAGTGGCTCATTCCCTCACACCGGGCGTGGGGGAACGGGAAGTTTCCGAACGCGTCTCCTGTGTGGTTTCCGACGCCGGGAAATGGCGTTCCCCGTAGCGGCTTCTTGAAAGGTTTGACTGGTGAAAAACAGTGCCGTGTGACAGACGCAAGTTGGATTTTATTCCCCCGACGCGGGCACTAACAAGCTTCCGCAGCACTGCGATCTCGGAACAGCCGGATGGGACCTCCTGCTGGCGTCTTTTGAACGGATTCGTTTGTTTTCACAATCAGGTTAACATTTACACAAGCGTGCACTGCACACACGCCCATAAGCACACCCACACGGACAGACATACATAATTATGGCTGACATTAATTTTTTTATGTTTCTGGTTGCATGTCTGTATATGCGTCACCACTAGAGGCCGCCACTATCGACTAATGTCCCGTAGGACTTCTCCATTCTAGCGCAATTTGAGGTCTATTAAAAAGGAATTAAGGGTAGTAATATTTATATGCCTTTGGATATAAAGTCCGTGTTTGGCGTGATGCTACTAAATACATAACATGAAACGTTTATAACATCCTTTGTCTTCAGTAGGCCCTAGATAAATACTATAACTATGCCATATACACGGTATACTTGTTCACCAGCAATAAAAACAACTGTTTTGTAACACATTAAGGCGTTAGATTTTAGGATTTTTATTACAATAAACAATCCTACTAATGTTTTGGAATTTGCCTCCTAGTGCAACGTAATGATGTGGAAATGTTTACAGAAAACTATACAACCACGTTATCTTAATTCCTACTCGTTCTATTTAGTCATATGAGAACAGAGTAAGCACTAAGGTCCTTATTCTTGGTACAAAAACAAGTGTATTTCGGAGTGAGAGAGATTTCACAGCTTTACAATTTAGCAGTAAAAATGGCAGACGTTATTTTTAAGGCATATGGAAAACATTAACATTTTTGGAAGCAGGTTCGCAGCGCATGAACAGGAATCTGGCGAGTATAATATACCTGTAGACCTACATTTTGGTGGATTTTGATAGCATAAGAAAGCGAACATTCCCAGTATTGTTTTTCTCTAGATAAAAGGAGACAGTACATATGCCTACAACCTGTCGGTTTTGTAAAGCCTCTCGCGTGATTTCGCGCAACTCTCGCAGTAGGGCCTGTTGACCTACCTTTTTCAAGTTGCTCCTCGGCTCTTGCGCTCATCACGAATCCAGTTATGTTGCAGTCCAGAATCAGAGAATAATTTATTCGACCAAAATAAATATTATATACAATAATTTAATTTAAATAAAATGTGGTCATGGAGACTCTACTTTTAATATAAAGTTGAATACAATATACCAAATAAGTATATCGTATATGATTTTATAAGTATTAAGCATTATTTGACAAGGCTTAACACCAAATAACTAACTAACACTAGCTAACTACTAACTACTCCGATTAACACCAACAAACCTAAGTAATATGCCAGTATAAATGTATAATAGGCCTAATATATATATTACATAAAAATATAACTGAACACTCATTAAGTTAAACTCGTTAAACATTATTTGACTATTTATAAAAAAAATTAAAAACAATATTAGCCAATGGTATTCATTAATTATAACCGTGTATTAACCTATTAACCGTGTAATAACCCTTCTAATATTACAAGAAAAAAAATTTAAACCTAAATTTTAATACTAACACTATAAAATGAAATTGTCTTATACGTGCAAACAAATCGTACTTTTAATCGTATAATCTGTAAACCTGCTCATTAATTTGCATACGCGTAGAAATTTACACGTGCGCGTGCGCGTGCGCGTGGGCGTGCGCGTGCGCGTGCGCGTGCGCGTGCGCGTGCGCGTGCGCGTGCGCGTGCGCGTGCGCGTGCGCGTATGTGAGTGTTCATATTAAGTTGTTCTTTGCGAATTGCATTAGATTAACGCAACTAATGGAAAGAATTGATGTAACCGTATTATTTGTTAATCTTACAAATTGTTTATTCACGTTTTACGAAGACCAATAATATTGTAGATTTGTTGCAACGTTTGGGAGCAGACGGTCGATCTATCTTCCTAACACTTGTTGTGTTCTGTTAACACATGTTATCACTGCGATCCACTTCTTATATGATAGGCCTCAATGTTATGTATTTATTTCATCCGTGCTTATTTGGGCTGATGATTGTAATGATGACGTATCTTCACGTTGGAGTCGAGTCGACCTGCATGGTGTTAATGTGATGTGTCTGGCAGCCTTTTATGGGAATACAACCCAGCTTATAAAATCGTCAAATACTGAAGAAGACTGTAGTTGTATATTAAAGAGCAGAGTAGATTAACAAACACTATCGCAATAACACGTACCGTTTGGTGGTAGCGACAGTTGCTCGTTCTTGATGAGTTGTGACTTGTGTTAACTTTGGTTGACAAAGAACATGTCAATAACTGGATTTAATATAAAAACACGGGTATATTTTGAAAACGCAGTTCCAGTTGTATTCAACTGACGTTGCTATTTTGTAATCAACTTTGTATTAAAATATTGTACAAGAAGATGGCTTTCACGTTAGTGGTTTGTAAAATGTATTAATGAGTCTCCCTGACCATGCATTTCGTTACGTTTAATTACTGTATATTTAATGTGTATTTTTGGGCGAATAAATAATTTTTATTCTGATACAATAGTGAGTGTATAGTCGGCGGACACCAATGCTATTTCATCTCTCAGAAAACTCAGGAAAATGAGGTTTTACCTCATTCTGCCAGGATGAAACTTCGGAATAGTGCTGAAGTGCAGCAAGTCGACAACGAACCACCGTCGACAACACCACCAGTTCACTTTGTGCAGGAAAGTCTACAGGAGACAGACGTGTCATTATAGACGGTCCAGCACGCAAGCCGCTCTACCCTGTAGTTAGACTATCTCGTCGGAGGCATCTTTACAAAAGACAAGTATTTCCTCGTCTAAGGTTTCTCCTCCCCCGGGCAGTATCTCCGCAGTGTTCTTTACCCTTCCTTCGTTCTCAGGGTAAATGGGACGGGAGGGGTCGTGGACATGCACCGGGTGGTCGACAAAGTCAACGAAACGTCTCCATTTGTCGCTGTCGTCGTGTGAATGGATATCGGATGCCACACGGACGTACCCGGTGTATAATTATGCCCCGAATGAGAGCGTAAAGGCACGCCCGTAGCGCAGTTGATTTTGGTGTGTACACGTGCGGTTTTTTCTTTCTTAAACCTGCGGCTGTTTGATGGTTCCAAAGAGTTCTGACTGCAGTCGACTGGGGTCTGTTTCAGCGGAATACTTCCCCCATTATTTGTTTCACCTGGGAATGCAAGCGCCCCTATTGTACTAGCTATAAGTAGAAAGTATGTTTTAACGAATGTACATTACTTTGAATTGATAATGATGTTACAATTTGTATTGATTCTATAATGAATTGGTAATTATAACTTATTTTTATTGTAACATTTTTTTTATCTTTTATTATTATTATTATGTTGATATGGCTTTCTATATTTGTTTAATGAACACAATACTGTGAAAGCACCATAGGCGCCACCACGTGGCGGATATTGGCGTTATATAAAAATCCCGGGAGAAAAATTAGCGAATGTTTAAAAAAATCACTATCCAAGTTTTAATCACAACTATACAGTAATTACAAACAAGCCACGCACGAATAAACATGCAGTAGGATTTATTACAGTCACGCTATAAGAAACAGAAGAGACGACCTCAAATGCTCCAACAAATTACACACATTTCACATAGGTACGCGAGAAACGCAATTCCGTCTACGAAGAAACAATACTCAATTGTGAGAACATTTTTCCACCTTGTCAGTTTAGACCAATGATGTATAGTGGCGTTATTACCGAGGTCGCTCGCCCGGGGGTGCTGCGTCAGGTGTAGTTAGCAAGCCGACGAACATTGTAAATGACAATTGCATTGTTCGGAGTCCGGTCGCTGTTCTTGTCGCCGGGGCTGGGAGCCAGACGATCCGTATCAGCGACCGAGAGACAACACCGCAGTAGCCACGGCCAAACCACTAACCACCTTCCGTTGCGTTCGCACGCTTGACCGACCGCGCTGGAGAAAAAAACTCGCCAGCCCGAGGGGGCTATTTCTGTCTTGCACAACGTCTGTGGTTTCCGTCGACAAGTCGACCACGCCATCGGACGGTTGTGGCGGATGTGGTGTTGTATGGTCTAATGCAACACAACATGTCCGTGTCAGTGACGGGCTCACTGCGTTGTGTCTGGATCTGGTCTGGCGTAGAGGCGAACACGATTGCTATCTCACTATATACAAGTACACTGCGATAATTACTTACTATATATATATATATATATATATATATATATATATATATATATATATACATATGCAAAATTATACTTGCGTAAATACTTGCATCAAGTATTAAAGTTAAGCAAACGAAATTACTTGGCGGCACTTGTTTTCATAAATTCATATAGTTGCCTATTAAAAAAAGCATAAGTTATTGGGACAAATCGTCATGGCGTTCGGTACATTCTCAGTAGCTCTAAAGTCTTGACACACACCACTGGAATGAACTTGCTGTACATACGTCGGAGTTTTCAAAGGTGATCCTGAAATAGTAGCCGAAATCCTAACTCCTGTCTTCGTGGAGTTGTGGGAAAAAGACTGATGACTGAACGCACGTGCTGATAACAGAGTCACCAAAATCTAGTAGATTGCATCAGTGAGAGGAATTATGAATTATGTAGCTGTCTCAAAACTTCGCTTAATCTTCACCACAATTACCCTGACGCTGATTATCACAACAACAGACAGGCATTTCCGTTCACATTGAGAACTGTCCAAAAATAGAAATGTGACGTCTACAGCCTAATCCATCTTTATAGAACTCGCCAACTGTTTGTAAGCAAACTTAACGAATCTTCATGTCGCGTCGAGGCTCCTTTATAAAATTCACTGTGAAATCGAGCGTCTAACAACTAACAAGGATGTGACATGTCAGCCACTTTGTCGTCCTGGCCACATTGACTCGAGAATACGACCAATCAAGAAGAGCGTGGTGGCGTCAGATGACCAACCAAGAAGAGCGTGGTGGCGTCACATGACCAACCAAGAAGAGCGTGGTGGCGTCACATGACCAATCAAGAAGAGCGTGGTGGCGTCAGATGACCAACCAAGAAGAGCGTGGTGGCGTCAGATGACCAACCAAGAAGAGCGTGGTGGCGTCAGATGACCAATCAAGAAGAGCGTGGTGGCGTCAGATGACCAACCAAGAAGAGCGTGGTGGCGTCAGATGACCAACCAAGAAGAGCGTGGTGGCGTCAGATGACCAACCAAGAAGAGCGTGGTGGCGTCAGATGACCAACCAAGAAGAGCGTGGTGGCGTCAGATGACCAACCAAGAAGAGCGTGGTGGCGTCAGATGACCAACCAAGAAGAGCGTGGTACCGTCAGATGACCAACCAAGAAGAGCGTGGTGGCGTCAGATGACCAACCAAGAAGAGCGTGGTGGCGTCAGATGACCAACCAAGAAGAGCGTGGTCGGCAAAGTCAGATGACCAACCAAGAAGAGCGTGGTACGCCATCAGATGACCAACCAAGAAGAGCAATGGTAGCCATCAGATGACCAACCAAGAAGAGCGTGGTGGCGTCTTGCGTGGTGGCGTCAGATGACCAACCAAGAAGAGCGTGGTGGCATCAGATGACCAACCAAGAAGAGCGTGGTGGCGTCAGATGACCAACCAAGAAGAGCGTGGTGGCATCAGATGACCAACCAAGAAGAGCGTGGTGGCGTCAGATGACCAACCAAGAAGAGCGTGGTACCAGATGACCAACCATGAAGAGCGTGATGGCGTCAGATGACCAACCAAGAAGAGCGTGGTACCGTCAGATGACCAACCAAGAAGAGCGTGGTACCATCAGATGACCAACCAAGAAGAGCGTGGTGCCATCAGATGACCAACCAAGAAGAAAGCGTGGTGGCGTCAGATGACCAACCAAGAAGAGCGTGGTGGCGTCAGATGACCAACCAAGAAGAGCGTGGTACCATCAGATGACCAACCAAGAAGAGCATGGTACCATCAGATGACCAACCAAGAAGAGCGTGGTGGCGTCAGATGACCAACCAAGAAGAGCGTGGTGGCGTCAGATGACCAACCAAGAAGAGCGTGGTGGCGTCAGATGACCAACCAAGAAGAGCGTTACTGTTATTGTATATTGGCATGGTATCACTACAGAGAGCTTTGTTTTCTATACACTAAGTATACATCTGTTGCGTGAACAAGTTTGTTCTACACTGTTCTTGAGCTCTTTCTACTGTTGCTGTTTGTTTCGGTTGATGTCATTGGTACAGATATCGGACCCGATAAACGTCTTCTTGGCATGTTCCGGGTTCTCTGGCGACGCGAATCCGTGGGAACTGAAGGGGTAAGGACCCGGGTCAGACGTCAAAGGCCAAGGCGGTCTCCCGTCCATGGTTGTCCGTGCCTGGGTCGATGCGACAACGCGCTGCAAGAGTGGCGCCAGGGCAGCCAAGCCTATACTCACGCCAGCTCGCATTAGGTACAGTGCCGAATCTGTCGCTAATTACTTGGTTCACGCGCCGATAAAATAATTAGTGGGAACAGTTACATGGGCAGCGTGTGCGTTATCTTTGGGGACTGGTCGGTGCAAAGATAGCAGTGTTGGCCGTCTTGCGTTGAAAACAACAGTTCGGCGTCACCATGCGTGCGTTGACCTTCCCGGACGCAAAATGCCCCGCGCCCTGTGCTATAGGGGAGACCAGGGCTAGTGGTAACAAAAACAACACGGTTGCGTGTAAGTTTTTTAACCGATCGAAACTTTTGTTATGACAAAGGTTTCCCACATATCTCCCGATGATAATTGGTGCATATTTAAATGACTGGTTTATTACATATTTATGGCATAATGAGTTATATGAGGTGTCCTAAAGTGTTAAATTTACCCCGGGGTAACTTGAAACAGAAATAACACATTTCAGGATTGCGGGTGAGTTTCTTAAACGGTCGAAACGTTTGTCATGTCACAAGGTCCTTACACATCTCCCGAATAACTTACCCTTGTTACAACTACCCGGGTCTCCCCTAAGTAGAAAACACTTTCCCGCGGCTACCTAACGTATAGTATTGTATTGTATCATAAGTATAAAATATTCTATGATTTTAACCAGGCTAGGATTCAAACGCAGGATTCATATGCGTGAATATCGAAACATTTTCAAATCCAATATAAACCTCTAAACTAGAGTATTTTGACTCTACAAAAAATTGGATTTAATGTTCTAAATCCATTTATTGAGTGTCGGGAAAGGGGTTAAATATAAACGGTTGGGGGTCAACATTATACATCCGTTTGTGTTCATTAAATGTAAAGCTTATAAACTTCAGAATGGTCGGCGTTGAACGATCTTTGTCGTAACTTTGGAGTCGTGGTCAGCTTACGTGTCAGACATCAGCGACAGTCTGCTGGTTTCAACGTTGTCAAGTATTGCAAGAGTACATAAATTATATAATTATACTCCCATCCGGAATCCCGTCTAAAACGATACCAGAACATGTTTGCATTCTGGGTGAGGTCGTCTCTCATACACAATGAGCGCCGCATTCGTCTTCTGGGATTAATTAATTCATGTCACGGACAACCATCAACTTCTTGAAAGCTTAAGACCCAAAGTCACACAGAGCGAGTCATGCAATGTGCGCATACAGCGTGGGTTGTGGGTGAAGGCATTTATATCACTTAATATACAGTCGTCACTGGAACTCGGATCTAGACGTCATAGTTGCTTTTTCAAATCAGTAACTGGTTTAACAATATGTCAACCTGTCTTGTTCTTGTACATATCGTTGACCACAATTTCGTCACTTATGCGTCATTAAAACAATGTTGTTGGGTAACATGTACAAACATGATTTACAAGGACTACTAAATGTTAACAAGGACTACCAAATACGTCATCGCTGGTTTTAGCCGAGCCTATTTATTTAACACCGAAAACCATAACATAAACGTTTCGCTTGCTACAAGGGCCTACAAAGAGAGGAAACAAACACTCGTCGTAAGAGCGTGATACAAATATGACAGTTCTCTTGCCCTTTGCAAGGAAACCACGGCATGTATCATACAATTGCGCAATGTTTCATAATCAAATTCGAAATGATAGGACATCCGAACAAGACATGTATTTATTATTTATGATAGCATTGATTTATTAAAAGCGTGAGCGAGGGGGTGAGAGAGAGGGTGAGAGAGAGGGGGCAGAGGGAGAGACATAGGGAGAGGGAGAGGGAGAGGGAGAGGGAGAGGAGGGAGAGGAGAGGGAGAGGGAGAGCGAGAGCGAGAGCGAGAGCGACGAGCGACAGCGACAGCGACAGCGACAGCGACAGCGACAGCGACAGCGACAGCGACAGCGACAGCGACAGCGACAGCGAGCGAGAGCGACAGCGAGAGCCACGTGGGAGAGGGAGAGGGAGAGGGAGAGGGAGAGGGAGAGGGAGAGGGAGAGGGAGAGGGAGAGGGAGAGCGAGAGCGAGAGCGAGAGCGAGAGCGAGAGCGAGAGCGAGAGCGAGAGCGAGAGCGAGAGCGAGAGCGAGCGCCACGTGGACGGTATGGTACTGTGTACACTTGTTGTATTAGTCAAGGTATCAATGTGAGTAATCACGACATCTCACGAGAACACCACCTGACGATGTTGTACCCGGCGCCATGGCGCCGACCCGAGCGTGAACTACGTGTTCGAGAAACCTCAGAGAACTGTGAGACTGACGTGGTTCTTTACCACAGCTATGTGGAGAAATGAGCTAACCATAACGTAGTTACATAAACCAGGTCACTACTGTTTATGTGCAGTGATACATTTTTATTATAATAAAACACGCACATTCTTCAGTCTCCATAACAACGCATAACTGTGCAGAATAGCATAACATACTAGTATTCGTGGGTTAATACAAACGTCGCGTTCTTAAAGATATTGCAACGCTTAATGTTTGAAGAAAAACATTATTGCGAAGTAATTGCGTTATATTTTCTTGAAATGTGCTGTCCATTTTTAAGAATATGCCAAGATTAAGAATAACAAAATAAACTATCGCACTATTACGATATCTTTTATCAATATGTTTGTCTTTTGTTTTAATATACCTAATGTTTTTATTACTTATATATATATATATATATATATATATATATATATATATATATATATATATATATATATATATATATATATATATAATATTTTGTTATCTCTCTAAGAAGCAGTAATCGCATTAAACTCCTCTGTTCGTGTCCACAAAAATCTTATATATTCTTTGTAATTTTTTATTTTTATTTTGTCCAAGCATTACAGCAATATGTATAGCAATATACATACTCTGTATAAACAAAACCAAATAAATGAATTACTATGATTACCATCGTAATTCGTGTATAATACTGCCACAATAAAACTGTGTCTTATGTTCCACATTGTGTCGCTGTCACACCAGCCCTGGCAGAAGAAGATACAATACTTTTCTAAATGTTACAGGCAGCAACAGAATTATTGAATGATTGCAACTTTGGTTTAAAAAATATTAATAAAACAACAGAACGAGTGACGTTCGCTTAAAGGTAAATGACTGCGACTCCCGCGGCGACTCCCGCGGCGAGGCGTATAGACACAGTCTCTTTGATCGGGTCGTGCTGTGACCGGCCGACACCATCATCAATGGTGACTGGCCTCCATCACGGCACGTGTGTCACTCGGGACCTTAATTGAATGATGTATCTCGTGACCATTTCACCAAACTGTGAACGATAATGATTACAAGGTCTTATGACCCCGTATCAAATATCTCTCTCTTTCCCTCGTCGTCTCCGTGCCGCTCATTTCGCTGTCTCATTTCTCCCTCCTTTTCCCCCTCCCTCTTTTCCTACATACCTCTTTCGCTTCATGGCTCCTCCCTACCACACTCCCTCCCATATTCCACCCACCCTCCATCCTTCCTTCCTTCACTACATCATTTTTCCGTCCGTCGCTCCCTTCCTTCCCAATCCCTCTTTCTTCTCATTCCCTCCTTCCACGCCTCCTTCCCTGCCTCCTCCAGTTTGTTAAGGTGTGCGAATAGAAGTGATTTTTGAAGATTGTATTATATAAATATAACGTCTGCCTGTGACGTACAGAACATGTTGGAGTCATTTCGTTTTTTTAAGAACTGTCAATGTGCTCAATCTTGATGAACTAATGCGGTCCCATTGCTTGGCGACATCAGCACTTACAATTTATAAAAGTTAATCTGTGTTATCTTTTTACACCAGTAGCGTTTGTGTCTCTTATATGGGTATATTCTTCTAAAACATTACTAACTTTCAACGCGACATTGGACTGTTTTACAATGACCAGGTACTCCGTTTATAAATCACTAGGGTATGTCGTTCAAAGGTCTTACACTTGCACAAGACTCATGCCATTCAAATGTCTTGCACACGACTCGTGTCATCCATAGGTCTTATACTTGCATACGATTCCTTTAAGAACATGTATACGAACAGCTACAATGTGTTTCTGTTTTTGTGTTTTTTATTAGCCTAATCTGCCCTCCCCTAGAAACGAAACCGATGGCGGCGCCACAGACCCTGTCGGTGTTGCGCAGCCTGCGTGTGTCTCCACTACACGAAATAGACAGGTCGGACTAAGTCCACTGGTCCACATATCCACTCAGACCTAACACACTGACCCCTATATCCACCTTGGCGCACCTGCATGACGACTCTGGTTTACTCGGGCACAGCTATTACATATGTGTGGGAGTGTGTGCGTGCGTGTGTGCGTGCGTGTGTGGTTTATTACATGTTACCGAGGACTGTTGACGTCACTACCGGTTTACAGCCGGAAGAGTCGGCGCCGAGAAATATCCCAGTCCGTGGCGTATGTTGTAGTAACGTCCGTAGCCATGATCGTGCTGGTGCTCGGACAAGAAAATACGTTGGCGTCACACATATATGGTAAATGGCTCTAGAACTACCAAATTCGGTCATTAACTTCATTCCGACAGCCAGGCTGCGGTTGCTTAAAACGTATGAAAAACAAATGCATATTATTGATACATCGTCGCCAGGTGCGAATAATTTCAAATATGGAAACGAAATAAGCGGAACGTAGTTACTTAATGTAGCACGCTATAGATATATCCCGCATGGATTAGATTGACAAGTACGCCTGGCTATGCAAGAGCACTGAACACTGTTCGTAGAGGCACATTCAGGAAGTTAATGCTATATCGCCGTCTTTGATATTGATTAAGTTATAGGCAATTAGGTTCACATGGCATCAACAAGTTTCTTTGCTTTTCAAATGTATTTCTATCTAACTGTCGTACCGTAACTTATCAACTGATCAATGTCAAAATCCAGAAGAGTCAGTAACAATTTGTTTGAAGACCTCTGCCTTCATTCTCGCCTCGAGATTCACAAGAAAACAAGCCTGCAACTGCATCCGAGCGAACAACCTTTAACTGTAGCACCTCTCAAAGTTCATCCAAAGCTTCAAACTGCATCCTCTTAAACTAGACCTTTAATCTTGGAGATGTTCTTCTTTTCTTATGTTCTGAGAGACCGAGAATTACACAACAGTTCTTGAAGAAAAACCCTGGAAGTTTGGCAGTCATATTCTGCTGCACCTACGGGTGTCTAGTCGAAGCTGCGGTAGCTTACAGAGATATACGAGCTGGCCTCCAATCTCGGAAGGTGACATGCCATTTTAAAATCCTTTTAAGTGAGTCAACCTTCAAAGCAGCCGCAATTTGCAATCGTATAACATATACCACTCTATAGACTATAATTATGTCTTTATTCGCAAGATCATGTACCTTTCCGTCGCCTAACGGAGTTGCGCAATCTTGTAACTGCATAATTACACGAACGAAATTAAGAAATTCACTCATCAAGGAACATCAGCTTTCAAATTTGTCTGACAGTGTTTTGTTTAAAACGGCTTTTGTTTGATATGTAATTTCGTCGGAACGAGATAATGTTTTAGGAGGGACCTTTTTATTATTTATACCACTAACATAAACCAGGTCATTACTGTTTATGTACAGTGATACTACATTTTTATTCTAATAAAACACGCACATTCTTCAGTCTCCATAACAACGCATAACTGTGCAGAATAGCATAACATATTAGTATTCGTGGGTTAAAACAAACGTCGCGTTCTTGAAGATATTGCAACGCTTAATTTTGGAGAAAAAAAGTTTTTGCGAAGTAATTGCGTTATATTTTCTTGAAATGTGCTGTCCATTTTTAAGAATATGCCAAGATTAAGAATAAAAAAATAAGCTATCGCACTATTACGATATCTGTTATCAATATGTATTTCTTTTGTTTTAATATACCTAATGTTTTTATTACTGATATATATATATATATATATATATATATATATATATATATATATATATATATATATATATATAAAAGTAGAATTACAAAGAATATATAAGATTTTTGTGGACATGAACAGAGGAGTTTTATCCCCCGATTCTGACGCCTATGACGTGCCACATGTCTCGCCAATGCCGACAGAATAAAGATTTAATTTCGGACCTGACCTTCTGGTGTATCTGCTCAAGACCACGACAACAATTGGTAATGTTATAAACAGTTTCGTGGTTGTGTTTCCTTTCGAGTCACACAAGGAATTGTATCGTTCTGTAGTAAATCACCCGCTGCATCTTCAGAACCTCGAAGATCAAGATGGATGACGTCATGGCTGTGGCTTCTCCGTACACTACTGACCGTGGCCATTCACCAGTTTGTATGTTAGAAATGTTCTCTTCTTGGGAACGCGTGAAGAAGGGTGTCACGTCCAGAACTATCAAACGGTTGCCGGTG
The DNA here is from genome assembly GCA_025642075.2 of Ridgeia piscesae. NCBI lineage: Eukaryota > Metazoa > Annelida > Polychaeta > Sabellida > Siboglinidae > Ridgeia > Ridgeia piscesae. The sequence continues at coordinate 451,177 of JAODUO010000094.1, read as the reverse complement.
TTAGCAATTATTACGCGTCCTTTCGCTCGCCTACAGTACGTGCCGATCCAACGTGGGTGCGCCTTGGTGACTGGAGGCACAAAGGCTAATTTGTCGGGGCAGACACCCGGACTGGAACATGTTTTCAGTGACGACTACGTGAATTGCGATGAATACAACTAGTGTCAAGGGCGGTTGTTAAAGATCAACCGGTCCCGCCAAGTGACATCCCTATAAGTCAATACAACAGAAGTGTGGGAGTGGTGCATGACGTAAACTCGACGGTGTGGGTCATCACATGTCACCCAATCACTTACTATATATTGTATACCTGTAATCTGCCAAGATATTTGGTGTTATCATAATTATTGTGGCCAATGACCACTACGAGGGATTCTATGGAACAAGTGTTTATTAATCACATCTATAAACAAATATGTATAAAGATAGCAATGCATAATATCGATTTTTTACATATACGGGATAAAGATAAATCGCAACAAGTGGATACTATCCGAGCATCAGTATTGTATTTTATTATGTCAAACCGATCTTTGGTACAGTGTGTTACAATCATGGTGCCAGACAAGGCAGAGTTTGTAAGTAACTTAACACAGACAATCTGTGAATCACCCGTACTGACGTGACAGGACACATTACTTGGTCCTGTGACAACAACCTTGGCAGGTCTGTCGTATAGAATACAAAGATTGTTTGTTTTGAGTCACAACAGACCATTATGTGCTCATTAAATGTGCATGCAAGTCAAAATGTCTGTTTGCTTGTGTGTGTATGTGTGCATGCATGATATGAACATCATACTGAATGCTTATCATCAATGTGAACAAATAATATACAACATTATATTTTCATGAACTGTTTCATCACATGAAGTAACATTATTTATGATATACACACATGATTTGCAGTATACAACAGCAGTTTGCAATTATCACAAATTAATCAGCTATATTCTGTATGCAAATGTGCATACATACGTACATATATCCGTAGATAACATACACAATGTCAAACTAACAGGTTCATTTGGCAGATTGCCACTGCCATCTTTGCCATACAATAAACAAACAAAAATCTGCATTGTTGTTACAATCAAGTTAATAAATCAAACACAATGACTCATTTAAAAACATAATACTTAAGTCATTCTTATTATTTACAATAAGTCCTGTACAGTCTGGATGATTACACTTGTAAAAGAAAGAAGCAGGTGCTGGATCACATCAATGAGAACTGTTCACAAAGCTATGTCAGTTCAACAGGTCTATTGCTCTACTTTGTCACCTGCGATGCACACAGGACAACATGGCTCCGCTTCTGAATGAAGGTGTCTTCCATGAACAATGTGTCTATTTGCCACAGAGGCAGTTCGCTGCATTTAACTGGTCATTTGGTATCAGTGAATCACAGGTAATTTAAAATAAATGTCTGACTAATGCCCTGCCACTTACGGGAGGTGTGATAATTGAGTCTGAGTCAGGCCTGACTGGCTCCATGGTGCACCTGGGTGTGTTGCTACTGAACCAGGGCAATGACACTGATTAAATGATGGTCCAGTGTATGTGGTGCCAGGGCTCACACCCTTGAGCTGTTCCAGCCAGAAACCAGACAGATCTGCTCAGTGTCATCCACACTCGACCATCTGTGTCAGCAGACATGTTGGAGAAGGAAGGTGACACAGACATCAGATTCTGTGGCCACCTGGGTCACTGGGAGGAGGTGACCTATGTATGTGAACTGTGATCAACAAGTTAGCATCATTTGTGTTACTTAGTCTTCTTTGCTGTCATTCAACTGCATCTTTTGTTGAAGAATTTAAATAGGATTATAAAAACACAGTTAGACATATTAGTACCAATCAGTTGTGAATTTTACTTTGGTTTCTAGCCAAACGTCGATCTCTGTGAAATTATCGCCTGTTTGACAGACACGAGTAGTACACAATTTCCTATCAAACGCTTAAACTGGCATTTTTCTGGCTGCCATGGTCCAGTAGAACACATGCAAGATAGAACTTTCAGTGTCTTCACCAAGGTAATTCTGACATTTGGTGAAGATTTCTTAAGTTGGTTGAACGTCATCGATGATACAAGTCTCGCAGTGTCCTGATCACTCTCTTTCTCCCTTTGTGGAGACAGTAATACTATTTTACAAGTCCTTCTGTATCACTAACGACCACTCCTGCTGACTTTTTACAAAGACGATGCAGTGACCACACGATCCGATTCAACTGTGTCCCCGTCACGCATCGCCGAATCTTGCAAACTCAAATGACTAGGTGGTGACAACGAAGACAATGATGATGACACCGATGACGATGATGTTTCTAGTGGAGAAGACCTGTTGTTGGCCTCTGTCTCAGGAATAGTGTCCAGTAAAAATGGTCCTGCTGCAGAATCCACGAGACGGTCAACGTAGTCGTTGCCATCACGGAAGCGGCCGGCTGGGCGGAATATCCTCTGCAGCCAGCGGCGGTGCTTGTTGCGTTCCAACTGTCGCTCCAGATGGACCAGGTCCTGCTTCAGGTCTGTGCGGTGTAAGTGGTCCACAGTGACCAGTCTTGCCTGGTAGTACATGTTGCCATTTTCTGGGTCTGAAACAGGGAAACCCACCATAAAGCCATTGTCAGATATTGTCATGCCATACACAATTCAATATAAACAACATGATGCACATGATACGATCATGACGATTGTTCTGGAAGCATTCAAACTTATTTGATGTGACTCAACAAGTATTGTGTGGTATAATGTATTGAGAAAAACACTGTTTTATTGAATGAATTAAGCGCTTCCTATTTAAGTGCTTTATGTTAGAGGCCAAGCCAAGTTTCTTATTACATTATTGATTTTCATTATAACATGTTACTATTTCAGCCTTTTCTCAAACACAAATGACAATGGGTTTACAACCCAATTCCAACAATAATGTTTGTGCTCTTGGCTCAAATGTAAAGACTGACGCATGAATGCATTAGATGCGTGCACACAATAAAAGCTAACAGGAACTTGCCACAGTGACTGACTTAGTAATGCTAAGCAGCACGTTAGCTGGATAAAAAGAACTGATACGACATTGCTGTGCTGCGTATAACTTTACAATTGTAAATAGGCTGATGCAAAGCAGCTGACAGATTTGCATCCTGTGTTCTGTTTGTTCCCTGCCGCCCTGGTTAAGAGCTAGCCAAGCAAAGACGGCCAGAAGATGGAGAGATCAGAGCTTTCTGCTTCTATCTCAAAAAGTTATCTGTAGTTCATCAATAATGCCATCAGAAGATATCAGGGATGCACCAAAGCACAGGGCACCATGGGGACATCAAAGGGTGGGGTTATCTGTACAGCTACACCCCAGCCCCTCACTAAACACCCCTCCTATGTTGTGACCTGTCATCATCAAACACTTGTATACATTGTGACAACGTGGGTGTGCACAGTAATTAATCCTACCTATCTACCACACAGGCCACCTCTGTATCTAACTGCAGCTGTCATTATAATCAGTGTTATGCAGCACGTTATCTGTGTGGGTATCTGTCCTACAGACACGTGGTAGACGCCTGCCTGTGTGATCTCCCTTCACTTAGAGTGACAGTAGGAAGATACTGGCCACTTGATATGGGTGACCTTACAAAGGACTTGATGCTGAGGCATTCAGGAGAATCTTAAATATGACTTAAAACATATTCACCTGGCACACGCAAATTGGCTCAAATGACAAAATACAAAAAGCTTCAAGAATAAAAACGTTTTTCTATAAATTGTAGATTAATATTTAGTCTTTAGTAAACACATAGAAATACTTTAAAATGACTCTTGGTTAGCAAATGAAGTATGCATGTGTGAGCTCAGATTAACCCAATTGGTTGATCAGCCTAGCTACCAGCCTAGCACTAAGCCAACAGCCACTGTATCAGGGCTCTGGAGTAACAATAGAACATCCTGCATTAGCCATACTGGAATGTTCTCATGTCAGATACCACCTTAACCCCCCACCCTGAGTCCAGCCACAAGCACATGTTGCAGCCATTAGATCTCTAGGTTCACTAGTCAGTACACGGTGTCATCCCACTCCCTAGAGGGGAGACACGGAGCACCCTTCACTTGCCAGCCTCTGAGCAGGAAGTGATTTAGCCCACTGGGGATGTCATCCCGTGACTCACTGAAGGTGTGTTCCTTCTCTTCCCATTTCACATACACCTCAGATGAGGAAGAAACAAAAATAGTGTATTTTTAATACAAGGGGTGTTAACTAAAACTATAAGTCTGCAATGAAAAGCCTGATTTTGCTCTTTAAACAATTAAAATAACAAAATCTCTAGATTTAACGCAAGTTTTAACAACATATTTTTCTCATGAGCTCATTATCTCTCCAGGTACCATTTTTGCTGAGAAGACATTTGTGGCCTGTACGCCGGGTAGAGTGTGAGTAAGTTGTAAAAATACACGAGTCTAGCAGCAATAGTGGAGTCTCTACATGGTAACGCACAGAACTCATACAGATACACAAAGTCTTAGTCAGTCGTGTATTTATAGCAGGTGATGGAGGATTACTTCCACCTAAGCAGTACGTAGCACAAAACATAGCCACAGTGAAACATCTCAGACTAAAATGAATAGATATATTCAATTTACCCAGTTGTAAGAAAAGAAGAACACTGTGGTTTATACTGTTTCGGTAATGTAGGAAACCAAGAACTTACAATGTTCATGACTGAACCATGGAAACAGGTTGACTCAACTGATAAATATATTTGTTACATCAAATGTTCATTATAAATGCTACAACAGGGTAACATGCTTTAAATGGGTAATAAACACGGTGCACCCTTTGACTGTCTTTACTCCCAATAAAATATACAGATCTGCATAATTCCATAGAAAGAATATATGTGTTATATATATATATATATATATATATATATATATATATATATATATATATACACACACACATGGTATATACTTGTATTAATATTATGAACAGATTTGGTAGTTGCTAGTAAGGAGGTATTGTCAGCCATTCCACAGTGTGGGAGTGGATAAGAAATACTGGAGAATGTCCGGTCAAAAAACAGCTCTATGACTGTATTTAGAGAGGTGAATCATGGAAATACTCAATGATTTGCACATGCTGTACATTTCACTGCCAGGCCCGATTCCTCAGTCGGCCAGCATGTAAATCTAACCTGACACCCTGAAGAAAACCCACTCGCAGTTCCACTTGTAACCACTAGATGGCTCCCATGTAGAGCAGCGTGGTGTGTGGTTAAGTATGACGACTTTTCTTAATCGTGATAAAATGTGTCCTGTTGAAAGCAGTTAATAGCTGTTTCCTTCCTTCAGCTGTTTCTATCACTCACTGTCAGCAATGGGAGTGATGTCATACTGCCGTCAAAACTCCTATTTCCCTCATTGTACAAACAAACTATAGGATTACCACGGGTAAAAATGATCCCCTGCAAGTGTAGTCTGGTGCATCTGGTTTGATATGTTTTGACCAGCAGTAAAACACGATCTCTCACTGTTTCATAGCAGGCAATTACCATGAAAGGTTCTAGTTTTTATATAGAACTCTCATCTGCTACACATTAGCCCAGAATCTGTTCCATATAAACATCGGAGGCAGGAAATTAAATGCCTGCTGTGATATTACTACACCTATCAGCTCAGGTTCTAAATGGCCGGCCTGCATTCTTTTTCTAATCCCCATGGCTCAGTCAAGGCAGGGTGAGTCAGAATATGCAGAGAGGGCAAAAACCGGCTGGGTTGTGGGCATTTCCTGTGCTAACAAACCGTACACTGCCTTCCGTCAGACATAAAAACACCTCGGGCTCGGCGGCGCTGGCGAGTAACGGCCGGCCGGGTGGAATTTATCAGCAAATCTCAATTTGATATGTGTTTAATTCAGCTATGCACTGAGGAGTCTTTAATGTCCTGACGGATAGAATGTCATAGAGCCTTGTGGATCTGTTTACAGTCTGTTACTGCATTGCCCAGTAAACTGTCTCATGTATTTGTGGCCTTTGCTGGCCCAGTTAACTACAATTCACACCAAGTATTACTGTAATAACTTTCAATTTAATAACACAATTAATTTTGTTTGAAGCATTTCTAAGCATTTAAGTCAATCGTTGCTCTAAATGCTGATGTCTGATCATTAACTAGGCTTATGATTATTTGTTCTTTCCTACCTGCTTGTTTGCTTTCAAATACCTGCTTTGCTTTGGAATGGATATAATACTTTTGAATCACATTTCTTTAACTACCTGAATATCTTATAAATAAATAATGGACGTCCATATAATTTCAGACTTAATTAACACCAGATCATATCTGGTATGACATAAAAGTAACGACTGATCAGACATAATTCTCTCTTGAAGCATTGTTCTGACCAAATGCCACCCAGTGAAGGGGCAGGGATAAGTGTCATGCAGCAAGGCTTTTTTTACTTTGCCTCAATAGCCAGTTTTATGCTGCGATTATCTTTAGTAAATTGCGATGTCATGTTAAAGCTGGCTCCAATCTTGTGGAGACATCAGTGTGTGACAGATAAGGTCCTGGCATCCGTCCACTGCCACATATGTCCCCTCCACTGCCTGTCACATACGTCACCAGCCAACTGACACATATGTCATAAGTCATGGTAAAGGACTTTCCCAGCCTGTCTCTTTCCCGTCCTGCCCTGGGAGCTGCTCAAGTTTCCCAGGGTCTTTCCCCAGCTGGGACAGATTCCCAGGCTATCTGATTCCACAAGGGTCACCCCGAAAGTGATAATCTCACCTCTAATGACACAACACCACCAAGTCTTGATAACCCCAGACAAACACCTGTTCTCATGAATGCTGGGTCCAAGGTGGAAATCAACAGGGTGGGTAATCTTGGGTTTAACCCTCGCTGTCTCTCGTTTCTGATACCCCACTGTAATACAATATTCTAAATCGGTTAAGAATTGGATTCATTTGGCTAGTGTGCCAGGCAACATCTGCACTGTTACAGCAAATTCCCCTGACCAAAGAACACATCTTGATCCGGCATACTGTTTCTAAATCAAAAAGCCAATAAGTTGTCTGCCTGCTGCCAACAATCCTGCTCTTTGTGAGCAATCAAGCAGGCAATCTCTACTTGGATGTATCAATGACACTTTGGGAAATTGATTCAATATAAAATGTTTATGCTCGGACCCGAGGTTTACCCTGAAAATGCTTCTCTCCATCCAAGTGAAAGGGGAAACACCTAGACGGAGAATACCTGGGGAAATTAGACAATGCTAACAGATGGTTATGCATTGCTTTTCCCACGTCCTGGGAGCATAGCACCATACTGCACCACAGGGATTGGGTTTGGATGTTTCGTTTACAAATTATCTATTTCCCTGAGGCACCTATGTAGAGACAGACGCTGTTATTGCAACAGGGCCCGTAGTTACATTCATTCACCTCGGGTATGCCAACAAACACGAAGTGTTCTAAATCGTGACATCTTAACAGTGACGCAGCCTGGTTATAATCATGGTTATACGACTTTATAAAACCACTGTCAAAGTGAAAGCTGGGAGACGTGATGTGGAATCTGTGTTTAACATTTCCAGTGCTGCATGCCTCATTTCTGTGAGCTATGAGTGGAAGTCTGGCTCCTGTCGCTGGAGGGTTAACTGCAGCCACTGTGTTGCCATATCCACAGGGAGTGCAAATTCCTATCCACCAGCGCAGCAAAAACTGGGTTTATGTACCAAGCAACAATGGCGTGGGAACATGCAGGTTCATACAAGTTGTCAAAGTCAGTGTTCATAAATCAGTTTCCACGAAACAACTGGATGTAGGAAAGTAACAGAAAACTGAGTATGTATCCCCAAAAAATTCTGGCTCTTTTTATGATTAGTATTTTACCATTAAATTAGTTTTTACAAAGCATTCTGTATTGATAGGTACATATACAAAGATATATTGTAATATAAAAAGATGAAAACTGCGAAGAATGAATGTACTTATTAAATGTTTATCCAAATATATTTTATTAATAGAATTATTGAAATTTATTTTATTTATATTAAATGCATAACTTTCTTTCTGATACTCTCATTCTAGTTACTACTTCCCTGGCGAAACGTGTTCTTTTCCTTATAGACCTAATAAGCCATGGAAATGTCTGCGGTGTTTCCGTCCCGACTGAGCCAGGGATTACTCATGGAGCCAAGAGGAATGGGTCTGTGAGATCAGTGTCTAAGCCCGCGTCAACATACTGTTAGTCAGGAGTCACACCAATCTTGCTGGCATTAAAACTAACTTCCCACTAATCACTTCCAGTCACGTGCTGTCTTCTCACATGCCCAAATAATCCGACAAAGAACTGGGTCACTCCCCCAGGCCGTGGAAGTGCTGAAAGGGAGAACGATTTCTGAACTGGTGTAGGGCAGGCTGGAGCCCCAGATTGCCCTGAGGCATAAGATAAACAACCTTAACTGCTACAGTCACAGTCAGATTAACCAGCTCCTAGAGACTGCAGCTTTACAACTGTCCACACACCATATGTTGAATGTCTTAAATGCCTTGTCACATACTCTTTCAGTTATGTCAACAGTCTAGAGAGTTTCTCAGCTGAAGCCTTCCAGGACAGGTGTCGGGCTATGTCAATCGGGCTATGTCAATCGACCCTGTCCCTGAAGCTATCAACAGAAGGGTGTTAGTTTTTACCCAGGGTTGGCAAAAACGAACAAGCAACAGTGAGAAATGTAGACGGTCCCCCAAGTGTCAGCTTCTGTTAGAGATAATCAGAATAAAGGGTGTTATTGATGATTGCCGAATCCTCCCATCTCTTCTGGAGAGCGGCAGGTTACAGCCAAACAAATACAACAATGGAAGCTCACAGGAGAATAAAGGACAGAACTGATAAAAACCTTCCACTATTATCAATACAACAATTGCGTGTCATCTTGTCATTTTCCTTGGGACAGCCGACTGCTGCTATTAGTGTTACTAATAAGCGGCATCGGCAACTGCTGTCTTTGTGATTTTCCCGGCAGACAGATCCTCCACACACGCAACAGAACCGTGCAGAAAGAGACAGGGCTTTGTACTGTGAGACAAGCCAGGGGCCATTGCTTTCATCCTTCTCTTCACAATAAAACAACCCAATGTTCACCTGTGTCTCCATTCACTGCTCCATCTGATAGTGTCTGTTTCGCACAAGTAGAAATAGACAAACCTGTTCAACTGTCATCACTGTGATCTTGTGACATCACAGTCATCTCGTTGGAATGGCTTGCATTGTCATCCACGCTTTGGTTATCTTATTACTTACACCTACTTAGCTGTCAAGACCACAGACAGATATGTTCAACATGGCACGAATATGGCAGTCACCAGATCTTCCTACAATATCCCATTGTTGAACAAAAGTTTTGAAATATTTTTAAATTTAATGCCAGGGTGACTTCAGTGTTGGCCTTTAACCTTTGCTACTTGCTTCATTACATGTCAGCTATTTAACAAGACACTCAACATGTATATTTGTGCACTCACTGTGGTATAATCTGCCACTACAAATGCATTTTGATTCATAAGGTCAGACATTCTGTGACAAGTTGTTTAAAATGTTCCTTTTGTCAGCAATATTCTCACTCCAGCCACTGACAGGTTAAATTATGGACAAACATGTACACTGTAGATATTTCAATTATATTTCATACAAAACTACTAAATCAAAATTCAAGTATTTGTTGAGAGACTATCTTGGCATTAATTCAACGCCATACAGAAGCCAATAAATCACTTATTACAAAGGTTTGTTGATGTTCTCTCTGCAGGGTCCAAACTGAGTAACAGACCCCATGGGAATGAAGTAAACCTTCCCACCCTACCCTAGTGTGAGTAGACAAAACAGGATGGTGTAAGTGGGGTCATTATGTTGGCCAGATTACAACGAACTGGCCACGTTATTACAGCCTTAGGTGGAGAGCTATTTACCTGGCAAAGGCAACCCCAGGGGTAACTAGCCAAAGTGATTTGTGGTGAATGAAATGGCAGCTAGTTCTTGGGGCAATGAAAGGGGGTAAAGGGTAACAGAGGCCCCTCTATGCTCTTGTCTCATTCTTGGCAGGTCAGAAGTTAACATAGTGCAAACTGCCTACGAAATAGAAACAACCAAATTTGTTAAATCACTCCGTTATAGCCCATTAAATCTAATGGCAAGTGGAAATGTGCCAAATTACTGATTCACAAACCGACCCACATATCTTGATTATTTTTAGTTTACTCTTGGCAAATTACAGGCTTAAATAATGCTGTCAGTCACAGTCCGTGCAAGAAAAATCTGATCCAAAATTTTACAAGGTAGATGCTGATTAATCAATCATTTTATATAGTTTACATTTTCAAAACTGTTAGCTTATCTATGGGACAATAGATGTGGAATAATCCTCACTAGTACATAAAAACAAAATTCATAGCCCAATTACTAGAGTAACAGACTAACCTGATCATTAAATGAATCAATATAAGAAAAGATCAAGAAAAACGTTTTCACCTGCAACATGATTACATGCATGGTGAAAACTGTATTTTTTATTAGTAGTTTTGTATTTACACAGCATTGCTAATACAAAGTGACACTTGACTAGGTGGAAACATAACACGTTGTTCTGTTCCTCACAATAGAGAATCTTACCACATACTTCAAATATAACTTTTAACAGTCCATTTTCTGACAACCGAACAAATGTCATTGTTGAATATTTTTTCTAATAATACCGACAACGGAATTTCGACTTGGCACGGCTCAACATTCTTGTGTAACATTTTAACAAAACCTGTCTTGTCCCAGCACAAGATTCAGCTTCAAAGCAAACACGGGAAGCAAGGAGATGGGAACTGTGCCAAGGTTTCATTCAGTAATGCCCCGAGTCAGGACAACAGCAGGACATGGGGATAAAATCTCAGCTACCAGTGCTACAAGACCTAACACAAACTACAGAGTAGCTGAAGGCAGTCGAACTAAACGCAGTTTATCCACGTCCGCCCTTTAGGAGAGGTGCCAGCCAGACGGACAGATTCACAAGACAATTTGTGCACGTCTGAGAATCAGCGATAAAACATTTGATCTCCCGAGGCAAGAGTATAGTCAGAGACGGGTTTCAGATTGACATCGCTTCCGACACATTATGGCAAATGTTCAAAAATGTCTACATATTACATGAGTGAGCTGAATGCTATGAGTGTTGTCAATGGCAACGGCTCCATTCATGCTGGTTTGACGTCGCCACGACAAACATTTTCTCATGACAATCTGGCAGCGAAACCAAGTTTGTGTTAACCACGGCACAACTCCTTTGCACATCTGGTGATGACTTGCTAAACATTACAACAGATTAATAATGTGGGTTGGTGAAACTGTACAAGAGACTTCTGTGTGGGATTAGTGACATGAGTGCAGTTTACTGGTATATAACATTAATAAACTAGAATATCACAAGTATTTTAAAATGGTTAGATTTATACATAGTGAAGCAGTCATGTGGCTGTGACTGGAAGGAAGCGGATACTCTAAATGTGACCACTGCGCTGGTACAACAGGAGGTACCTTTCAGTTGCGGTGAAAAAATAGAGCATGGGAAACTGAACAGACTGGCGTGAAATTCCTCAAGGGAGGTGACCGTTGGAACGGCAAGGTTACATGGGACACCCGGATAAACACACGGCAACACCTCGAAGGTGACAGAATTGGTGACGGCCGCGTATGTTCACATTCGGTAAACCTCCACACTGGTGGCAAAGCAAATAGATTCTGCCTCGGTGGGAAATGAATGCTTCAAATGTTTGATCAACAGTAAACAGTGCGGTCAGATTAGCATTGTCACAGCAGCAACGTTGCGAACTGTTGCTATAAGTTGATTGCTAGAACCACCAGTGACAGTCACAGTAAATGTGTGTGTATTTCACACCATGATACTGTGGAAGTCACCGACTTGTAAGAAATGGATGATTATGTTTCTACGTCTTCCTGTCTGTCTGGGTATCTTGTTCCATGGTGGTGTGTATTCAGCCAACTCAGTTGGTCTATCGTGTGTTTGCACTGCTGGTTACAGTTTTCTTCTGTCTAAATTATGTCTAAAATTTAGGATCTGACAAATGGAAAAATATATATATATATATATATTGTCTCTTTGGGTATACACTATACACGTATCCATGTTTCCCAAACATGCTCATGGTCTATCACAACAGCCTCGAAAGAGGGAGGACCAAGCCTGGTCACTTTTTAGTTTTCATTTATAAATTATAAATGCAGCAGCACAACTTGTTACATGGGGGAATGTTCCAAATCCAGGTCTAAGCATGCCTACTGCAGGAATTTTGGGTGTGGACACGTTTCAAAATTTTAAACGACACCAGCTGGTAAACACCAAATTCCTTGACGTTAGTTATCAGTGACTTTTAGTCTGTACAAATCAGTATGGTACAAATTCTTAGAAACCACAATCTGTGTTTAGCCTCTGTCCACCACTTGAGGAAATGATCAGTTGCTTCCCCAAGCACCCAGACATGGCAGGGAATGGCTGAGACCGGGTCTTTGTGTGAAGGGAAAGGATTCATCCTTGTGGCTAATCGGCTTCCGGAAGCAGCTGGACTAAACCAACCCACTCACATGTCTGTGTTCAGGCTTACATCAACCAGGATGAATTCTTGTGGCAGCAGAATCGTGTATCACAAAGATCAGAGAGCCAGCATAAATTAAACCGACTTAACTGCTGAATTGGAAACACCCGACTCTGGGGAAGTTTAAAATATGTGCTATTAATTATTTTGTGATGACTGATCCATTAAGCAAGAGTGTTTTATATGACAATAACAGTATAATGTAGCATGGCAACATTTGGTTTTAACTTTGAATTTAGATGTTGTATTTACAAACTATAATGTGCATTTACTGTCCTAATTATAAGTATAGAACTGCATCAGTCACAATTACCATTCATGGTATGAGAATTATTTGATTTTTCATATTAAATAATGACAATAGATTCAAAATATATGCACAATGCTAGTTTTCATAATCAAATAAAATGCATTTTGTAGATATTTAAATACTTTCTATGATTACGTAATGACAAGTTTCTACAAAATGTATTATTATCATATTGGTTATTATCTGCACTGACAATACTGATGTACTGCAGCATGAAGCAATGACCCCTCCCTGCGTGCACTGAGCCAGCTGGGCGAGTGCCACCCAGTGCCGCGTTCCCGCGGTGTAGGAGAGAGGGGTGAGACAGACTACAGGTGAGCGGAGTGGCGCATGCAGGTGAGATGGGGGAGGCTGGGGACAGAATGGGAGGAATCCCGCGGAGGCCGACTGGCACACACTGGCACTGGTTGGTGGAAATAGACGGGTTTCAGTGCTCACAGCTGGGCCCAAGACTGCAGACTTCCTTCCTTGGTGGGCTGGCCACTCGCCCGCCCGCCCGTCCGACACTCACGCATTGTTTCATATGATATCTCATACCACATTAATACAGTCACTGCAATAACTGAAGCCACGACCACAGCCATATGGCCTGGCACTACCTCATTCACAAACCCACTTGCCTGCCATCTGGCAGTAAGTATCCTGAGATATTCATTACTGCAACTGTGGACTAGATTATTTGGTAGACCGATTATTCAGGGTTGTTGCATAATTATGGCCCTCTGTATTATGCTTCAGTCAGTCAGGCTTGATGGAAATATTTATGATCACTGCATTCAGCTAGCAAGTACATGATGAAAGGTTGGAAATAAACTAATTACTTACTTACATATATGATATAAATTATGCCCACACAGGCCAGCTGGTTAAAAATTAAAACAATTAACAGTACTGTGTTTATTGCAGAAGTTAACTGGTTTTAGTTGACTTTATAATTTTATAACATACATGTGGTATGTTAAGCAAGATAAAATGGAACTGAACGAATGCTATTATCAATACATGTTGGTGAACCTATTAGTTTACACCTAAAGTGTTTTTAATAAATTGTTGAATATGATAAATTCTCCTTTTAATGTTGTCAATGTCCGTAACTTTATTAATGTGACTTTATTTATCCAGTCCAGTAACTGTATTAAATATCATCTCGCCATATCCGTTTACACCGCAGCAATTGCCTTTCATTTATAACTATTTCATGAATGAGGAGAGCCGGGAAAGGAAAAGCCACCACACTAAATCAACTGACGCCAGTCGGTAAATAAATACTTTATTGTTGTTTTTATAAGATGATAAATCTCACTCACCGTTGATCATGAATGTCTTCTGCATGCGGTGGTGTGCACGTGCTCGGATGTGTGAGATGACGACGTAGATGAGGATGAGCACACACAGGACAGAGAGGATGCCGATGAGAACCAGACAGAGTTTCTTCCACTGCTCCTCCCCTTGCTGAATGGCGGGAGACGCTGCAAGAGAAACGTACAGGTTTAGCTCAGTACGCTCACCAGGGCTTTATGCAGGACCAAATGTTTGCAGGTCACACGTTTTGGTGGGCACATGGATGTTAAGCCAGTTTACAAACTTTAAATGTGTCTGATGACTTGAAATGGATTAGAAACACACATGTAACATCATCACTTTTAAGGCATAACTGACAATATCTAAGGTTTTGGAAGAGCTTTTTCGCTCCTTCATTTTATTACCCGTCCACCCATATTTCAACCCTTCCACAACAGGTTTTACCTGTCAAAATGATAGGTGGATGGGTCTCTGCATAAAGCTATGACACCCACACATATTCTTATTCCTGCTTGCGCCAACACATGAATAAATGAGGTTACACCTTCCCACGTGTGGGGAGTAACAAAGGCTAGGTGTGACAACAAGTGGGGATGGGATTGGCACAGAACTGTAGGTGTAGGTTTATTGTTTCTATTAATACAAATATGCACAAATTTGGTGTCACAATCTGAAAGTGTTTGAAGAAAACTAGTACTTAGTGGGTATGGTTTGCATAGTCATCAGGTGTCTAGTAAGACGCTGAGATTATCCTGGTAGTAACAATGCTGGAATGTAATGTGTTGGAATAATCTACACCGAAAACACAAAATTATAACCACAAACACATCATGTCATAGTGTTATAACCATACATGTGGCAAGACGTGATTAGCTGCAAGTTCTCATAAGCAGCAGTTGTGGCAACTCTGAGATAACCTGCCATCATGTTGATGCAAGGTCACACTCTGGGTGGCAACAACTGAACATTGGATCCGTACTACCAGACAAACATCACTGACTGGCCGATCTCCTTCCCCCTATCACACAACACACAGCTGTTTATGTGAAGAAGGTGTAGTTGCTCACAGTTACTACCGTATGCCACAGTCAGCAGGTGTATTCTCAGAAACAAAAAAGTTGCAAATAAAAGCTGATCCCTTGTCACATCCCTATATGAACATTAACTACTGAAATTATTATTATTATACAGAATTGTAGAAGGTGCAAGATACATCTAGATCAGCAAACTAATTATGTTTAAGTTGTTAGTTAAATTTGAGGATTCCCAAATGGAAATATGAAAACGTTTTGTGAGTGGGAGACATGTAGATAATTATGTGCTGACAAAGATAAATGGCCGCCAAGTATGTGCAATGGAGGAATGTGAAATGGGAAACCCGAGGGAAGGGAAGTCTGCTAATAATTACCCCAAACCCCTGAGGTATTAGATAACTATTAGATAACTTAACTTTATATTTGTAAAAAACCTAACTAAATATGTTTGTAAAAAACAGTAATTTAACTTTGAGTGCTCAAAAAGCAGAACTAATGTGAAAGTCTGTGAATGTCTTTGCCTGTCCTGGGCATGTATGAACATGTTTGAGTGTTTACAATGTGTGTCTTAAGCTGGCATTCAATGCAAGGCAAGTGTAGGTGTTGAGATAAGTGGCCACTTATCAGTAATGTGAGTAGGTCTGACATCAGCACCAGACTTAGTCATGACTGAGCATTGGGAAAGCCCAAGAAACAAGTCATTTATGTCTTCATTTTTTATCTTAAAAATATTAATTAATTAAATGCATTGAATGACTCTGATGAGAATCTAGAAACCCATTAATAAGAGACTATGTGCATCTTTCCACAGATAATCTTCCCAGGGTGTAGACTTACAGCCATTGTAGCACAAAGACTAATCGTCTATTCATCAAATGAGCCAGAAGGAAAGAGAACGTAAACTGATGGGCGATGCAGTATTTAGGTGATGTAGTATTTTTTTTGCAAGTCCCAAGGAACATCCCGCTGTTAGATATCCATTTCAAAGCCATAATTTTGAGCTTCTTAGCTAACAAAGCGCCTCTGTGAAGTGTGGATTTAACAAGCCAGGTGAGCGGTTCCGCGTGGCCGCACACGGTTGTGTAGAAGCTGACACCTGGAGATGACATCAGCAGTAATGTGGATGCACCCCACTGAGAGTGATGGGGTGGATGGCTGCACTGTGTGTTTGTAAACATCCTGTCTCTATTTACTCATCCCACCAGGTGCTTCAACACACATATCCTTCACAAACTGGAAACAGGAAAATGCAACTACGCAACACGGCTGCATTTCCTGCCTTTTGCAGAACTCGACTTATAAACTCGCTCAGAATCAACACCAGGTGGCCTTCCGCGGTTGTCATGCCATCGTCTCATTTTCATGACAAAAAAGTCTGCTCAGTCAGGCAAATAGGAACCGACTAATTTTACGACTACGATTTCTTTGCTGTTGTTGTTATGAATAGCATAACTTGGAACTACACAATTTGCTGATGGCAGTTGGCAGAGTTTTATCTGCAGATCAGTAGGCTTAGTGTGTCAATGAAGAACATACAAGATAAGAGCCAGTAACACAACTAAAATATTTCCCCTGAGGATGTTGAAAAACCCCTCAGGAGATCTAATTGTGGCAAGAATGAATTACAAGAACATTCAAATAGCAAGCGTCCCAAGTGCTGGCAATGTTATTTCTGCTACAGTAGAGGTTTTTAGGCACTATTCGGTATCAATGGTTCAAATAAATTTTAAGTAATACCTGTTTCATTGTAAAAAAACAATTAAGACGTTAGCAAAATGAAAGAACAACTACAAGTTTAAAAGATTAAGCTCACTAAGATTATTTAATACACTAATCCATCTTCTAAGCAGAAATGCGCGAAATAGCAGATTTATATGAAGCCAGCAAGACAAATGTCCTCATCTAATTCAATACTTAACTGGTTCGTTTATTGTACCTGATCCTGTGATGACATCAACTACACAGACAGTACTCCAGGTAACCCCAGTGAACAAGTACAGACAAGCAATACACCATTGCATAATGTTAACACTACATTAGCCTCCCAGTTCTGCTTCAAAGCTATGCAAATAAAGGCAGGCCACGCCATTAGTGCTGGATATTGCCTATGAGAACATCAAAGCCACCCCCCACTGATGGTTATCTAACATTTCACAACTTTAACCTAATGTTTCCTTTCTGTCCCCTCACACTGCTGTGTCTAGTCAAAGGGAAAACACGCAAATTAGCTAAAATAACAGTGCAATTCACAAGGGAAAACTCACAACTAACTGTCTAGGGTGAACCATGATTAGAACAGTAACTTTGAAGGGGAGGCCACAGCAAGTTTGCATGATAAAAGCATGTGATTAATCTGTAAATGTTGTCATGTTGGTGCAGTAAGCAGAGAACCAAGACAGTCAGCCTCTGTAACTTAATTAATCACCTACTTGTGTAATCATCAGGCCAGGTTCATGGCACCAGTGAGTCTACATACAGACACAGGGGCACACATTCACTGACACACCCAATGCCAGAATACTGGGTGACAAACTAATCATGGATTTCACAACATGCTTGTACATATCTCAGATAAACGTACATGTGGTTCGCATCGGCTCAATCCATGGTACTCAACGAACTAACCTGAACCTCAAACATGACTTAGTTATCAGAAACCAGATGCTGGTGAGCTGGCAACTTGTACAAACTTTATAATTAAACCAAGCACGAGCAGGTTACATGGACTGGGAGTTGTGAACCATGACCAATGCATGATGTCAGCCAGCTTCACAAATGCAGGGTAATATAAGTAGGTAGAGTCACTGTTTTATGTACCAGTCTGAACAACTAAAGAGAATAGATACGAAACTAAATATTAATATACTACAAATCTCTAGACACAAGTCAGCAAGACTGTTTTATCATGATTGATAAACTGTTATGTTGTGTGATAAATTTATGCGATAAATGAAGTTTAACTACTTCACACATATCCATTCATACTGATGGCTTTCCAGTAGTTCATATATCTTGCATTGTTGCTGAAAAACACCATCAGTGAACTACACAATTCATTTGAGGAAATGAACTTCATGTCAGCGATTGCGCAAAGCATGTTTTGTTGCTGTCGACCCAGTGGCATGGCTCACAGGTTGGGAGCTTCATTTCCTCTGACCAACCCCATACGTCAACCCTTTATTGTGTGGGACAGCTCACAAATGAGAGTCTCGCGGCCAGTGACATGTAACTGCACGACAGTATTGTCGCAGTACCGGTGACACAGCACAGTGCAGATATACACATCCTGTGAACAATGGTCATGGTTCGACCATTGGTGCTCATGTGTGCGCGCACACAAATGTAATATGCATATAGTCGGCCTGCCGCGTACACATGGCCTGCCACTGCGCGCCCGCCATTATATGAGACAGGAAGGGCTTCACCCGACCTCAACAAAGACTCCACTACCGTCGGTGACACAAAGAGTACTGTTATACTGCACAGTTACACCATAATAAATGTCACTGTGTTGGTGTATATACGGCAGTTAATTCACATCTACAGACTAATGCCAAGTAATTTGAATAAGTTTTATTTCACTTACAAGTATGACTTCTACTAAAGTTTTTGTTTTAAACATGTTTTGATGAATATTTTAATATAGATAGATACCCACTCACACTTGTATAAAATGCTTTATCCAGTCCTCAATGTTTTATTATTTGTGGAGGATGTTGATGCAAAGAGAAGGGTCACTTAATAACTCACATTGTTCTCACACTCACTAGATCTATAAAATTATTAATCATCTATGTCTTATAATCATATTTTAATGTGCATAACATTCTTCCACAATAAAAGTGTAATATATTATATTACTTAATTAATTGTGCAAAACTAATTCCCCATCTGAAGGTTCCTCTGATTTACTATTCACATTCACACAGATTATAATACTTAGAACAAACTATGTTTAGTTCATTAACATAATGTAACCTACACTGAATACATAAATATCCAGACTTCCAAAACAACATTTATCTAGATCGCTTTATGATTAATTGAAAAGGTTCAAAAGATGTCGTCGATACAATACAGATACACAATTCTATACAAGCCATATAAAACCACCACTACCAGCAGCAAATGCAATAAATATCGTGTCCTTTTTATATTCCACTATAAATCATCTAAAGTGTTGTAAGAAGAAACAGGCTGCAACCACTGTTTTGGATAGATCTTTCCCATGCGGATTATGAAGCCAGATACTTGCTGGTAGGAAATGTAATCATGTTTTATTGGCGAAAGAGATATCCAACATGAAAGAGCGTCTAAGTCTACCAGACTATGCCCTGATATAACTGTCACCACTGATGAAATAATCAGAAGGTTAATGTTTTCCCAGCATCCCTTGTTATGAAGCCAGAATAATCCCAGGCAAGCTCCATCTTACTGCTCAGCACCTGCTGTTGCCCTCAATTAGAAATGAGTCATTTGATGAAAACAAAGTTGGGCATGGGCCATGTTTTGTGCCTTGCCGGTGGTTTTTCAAGAACTGTTGGCAACTCGCAACACCTGACATGTCATCCAAACACAGACATCCAATCTGTTTACCAGGAGAGCTGGAGAGGACAAAAATAATCCAAAAGCAGATGTCGAATCTGGCAGTAATAGGGCATGAAGAAGTAGTTCTGGCAGACAACCAGAAACAACCTAAGTTCTACATAACCAAGGCATATAATGATTATGAGATTGAGTATTCTGTGCTGCATAACATCCAATAAATTAAACAAGCAATTAATACAATTCATACAAAATAATTTCACATAATTTACAAGTTAAAAAAACAATGCTTCATGTCAGAAAACACAAAGGTCAACACACTGCTGGTACCATCATTGTTAATCTACATAAACTACCATTCACCAACCCTAATTTAATGCTTCTAAAGCCATTTAAATTACTCTGACTGTATAATTTTGTTTGTGTAGTAAATCAAGAGGAAACAATATTAGGGTAAATTTCCTCTTCCATATCTTAAACAAACCATTTTATGCTGTAGGTTATTGGGGAGAATAAACATCCAGAGTATGTCTGGAGGGAAACACCCTGTCTGCCCATTTCACTCCCACCCACAGAGTTATCTATACTCCCACCCCACAGAGCCACATCCTCTGCCAGTCCAGCCCACATGTCTGGCTCTAAATGACCAGACACACTTATCATTCATAAAAGAGATTATCAACATGACAGCGAGCCCCAACACTGGCATGCCCTGAGGCAGTACATATACCGCTAAACTGGCACCAGACTGACATTGTTCAGAGTGAAACATGGCTCTCCACTTAATTGGAATAACCCCCACCCCTGGAGCAACAGCGGTGTGAGATAAAACACTGTAAATATAATTAATAGTAATCACAATTGTTGACATTCATTTCCTTTCCTAGTAACAATTAATGTTGAATGAAAAATACAGCTCTGTTCTGTTGAATCCATTAAATTAGGGTTGGTGAATGGTAGAAAAAACGTTTTTAAATGTAGATTAACAATGATGGTGCCAGCAGTGTGTTGACCTTTGTGTTTTCTGACAGGAAGTCCTACAGGAAGCCAGCCGGAGTGGTCCTAATCAATACTCTGATCAACAGCATTGATATGAAAACAAGATGATTAGCATTCTGATAAACAATCAGAACAGAATACTGAGATATATCTCCTTGCATATTAAAAATAACATAATTCAATCACCTGGGACATCAGCATGTATTCATTGATTTTATTGTACAAAAGATGAGAAACCTTTCTCTGATTGATCGACATTTTACACACAATGTGAAAAAATTTCATCTGAAACTAATAATCTTGAAATTAAAATCCAAAATTTTGACACCGGTGGTCACTACTGGCCCAACATAAATACACTGCAAACAGGTGACCATCAGCACTGTTTATCACAGGTCTGGAACTCGGCAGACACGTGCTCTCATCCAGACTAGGAAATATCAGGCACATCAAACTGTCCAAGCTGACAGCAGGGATACCACTCAGTTAACATAGATGATCCTGTTAAAGTGATAATACTTGTTTACGACAAGGAAATTGGGTGGAATATCCAAGGAAAACAGTCCAGGTCAGTTCCTTTCTCAGAAACCTTGCAAGTGTCAGATTACATTATTAAATAAGCAGCTCATGCATTCCACATGCAGTCGGCTAAGCCTGGCTAGATATATAGCTTCTTCAACAGCTGTGGGCCCATAAATCCCCCCTCGGAATACATCATCCACCAACTACAGTTGGGGAAGTCATAAAACTAGCTTTGTGCAATGTTATGTCCAACTTCAAAGCGGCGGTGCATTAAGATACAAAAGTGGCCGGTATCATATGAAAATGTTATAAAATCGTAAATGTCAAAGGAACCATATGCAGTGTGTGGGGCTGTGTATGTAGATATGTATCATGATTACAGAAGACGCTTAATGTATCCCTTCCTACCAGCCATAGGATTGTAAGGAATTATGGTTGCATAAATTCCTTGTAATTACTTTTCATGAAATATTATTATTATTATATATGAAGTCATAATTAACAGTATATTGTAGAAATGCAGTAGTCAAGCTAGAAGCATAGCTTGGTGTACTTAAACCAGTTACAACCAGTTGTCCGAGTTCGCTAAGGATAGACCAGGCATAGTTCTTGGATGAGTAGGAGCTTGACCACTGAGATGGCCGTAGGTAAGAGATACCAGCTCCTTATTAGTTAGTGCAGAGGTGCACTAGACATGACGCTGACCAATAGAATGGCCAGGCGCATAGCAAGAGGGCGAAGTAGCCAGTATTTAAAGATAGAGTAGTCGCGAGAGAAGGAGGAGGAGAGCACGCACGCACCATGTAACTTCACGTCTGGCGCCCACGGAGCCAGGCCAGTTAGACAATTGTATTGACTTCTGTATTATGCTGTCTGTATTAAAGTTCTTGAAACGAACACTTGGAAAAGTCTTCTGCAAATGATTGAGTAATTAGAATCTCTCTCCGTGAGTATCTGATTTCTAATGGACAGTGACACTGTGGCTGATCTGAATAGGTCATGGCTAACTGTCTAGGGGGTCAGTACGGAGGGGGAATATTGCGTTACGTGCCCAAGATTAGAACGCCGAGTCTACGACTATACAACAAGAGGCAGATGCGGATTGATCACGAGTAAATCAGTAGACCGGCCAATTCTAACATTGACGAGACGCGCCAGTTGAACTGTGTGTAATACAGACGGTATGTACAAATTCTAACATTGACGAGATGTGCCAGTTGAACTAATATTGACGTCGCGTGCCAGTTGAAGTTGCATACTACAGACAGTGTGTACGAATTCTAACATTGACGCTGCACGCCAGTGGAACGAATATACTACAGACGGTATGTACAATTCTACAGTGGAGACACACGCCAGCTGAACTATGTCTACGACAGACATAGGCGAGTACACATGACGAACGGCCAGTGCAGAACGAATGTGAGACACACACAAGCTACTACAGAGGTGAGCAGATGAACTATCATATCGATGATTGGCGAGCACAACAACGCGCCCAGAGTGACAGCACTCAATCTCCTTGGGAGGTGAGACAACGACGACGATGCATAATCCTACTGCCTTGGCTGCGTGGACGGCTTCATGCCACAAATACACTGCCGTACTCGACAGTTTTCGTGAGTACATACAATCCTGCTTCCCGCCTTTTATAACCGCGGATAAACGTTGGAATGATGCTGGACAGTAGGTGTGTCCGCCAACAGAAATCGTCGTGACCGAACGCTTTGAAACGTGCACTAAATTCATGCGTGATTGCAACAATTCTGCTGTGATTGTTAACACTGTGCCCATGCAGTCAGCACGGCAAAGGTGGGATTGCACCTCTATACTGAGGCACAGTATTTTTAACTTGGCCAGCACAAGTTGGACTGGTCACTGGTCGCTGGACAGTGGTCAGCTGCTCCAACTGGCCAGTTACGAAAATAGACAATGGACAGGTTTGCTGCACAGTGGGATTATCGTTGCTAGAGAGGCGATGCTAGAAAAGCGATGCGACTTGGCGCAGCCCTGCCGCTCCATACAGAAATAAATGTTCGGACGCTGCCGCGTCCATTAGGTGAATGACCGCTTCGACCGACCAGTACGTTGGTGATGACGTCAGCCTGTTGAGGCCAAGCCAGGGAATCTTCATGTTTCCTGCATGAAGGACGACATGAAGTAAAGAGAGACAACTGCCACTTCACAAGACACAGAGTTTGAACGTTATTGAAGTTTTTAACAAGCAATGACACTTACTTCGGACATTTATGTTTATAAATGGGACTTTTATTTGACTTCTTATAGGCACATGAAACATTTGGTAAGATGCATTGCTATTTAATTCTACATTATACTAATAATTGTGAGGGCTATTTATCGGTTTGATGTTTCTTTGGATGCAGTCATCACATTGTGTTTTATGTCAGTCCCAGAGTTTATATTCTACATTACTTCATTGTTATATGTTGGTGATGTATTTTGTGTTGCGGGGTAAATTCATCGTGATATATACATATATCTGAACACGACCGTTTACCTTAGGACAAACGATATTTCTTATATCGCCGGAGCTCCACAATACTCAACTATATATTTTCAATGGTTCAGATTTAAAAATTCACCAGTGTATGTAATTTCTATGTATACAGTTGAGATGTTTTGTTGTTGGGGTAATGGCATTTTTTATAAGTGGCAAAGAGATGTTATATGGCACTCAGGTTAATAAGAGGTCAAGAGGTTTTTTCTTCATGACTATGTTGTATAGTTTCAGATGTTACGTATTCCATTGCGCAAGCGTTGCCTTATTCGGCATGATTAGCTAGCTCTGGATTTTGTATCTGAAACATAGTTGAGTTGAGGCCTTTTATAGGTTATTTAGGCATTCTGATGTTCGAATTGCCGTTGATTGTTTAAGTATGAGGTTCTTACGTAAGAAGGTCCGCTAAGCCATACTAGCGTTGAGTGTAGTGCGGTGTATATCATAATGGCTGTCTTTGGGGCCCACAAATGGATCGGGTTATGGTATATGAGCTATCCATCTTAGAGGAATGGTTTAGTTACTTGACTAGCAAGTCCGCTTAGGTTTCCCGGATAAACGTTAAGTGACGGCCGCACTGTTTATCGCGGATGTTGTAAGGATGAATTTGTGAAATTTGCCCGGATAAACATTAGTGATTGCAACACTATTTATCGTGGAGGTTATGATAGGATCCTGATTTTGGCATTTTGTATTTTTTTTCATACCAAAGTGAGTGCACCACTGATTATCGCGAAAGGTAAATTGAGATATATTGATTTATGCAATAAGTTTAGCAGCAATAACATTGAGTTGAAGAGGTATGGTCCACATCCTGATTTGAAGAGATAAGGTTGATTTATAGACTGAGTTGAAGAAGTATGGTACAAATCCACTACGTTTCACATACCAGTGGTTGCTCCATGTGGTAACCCAAGTCATTAGCAGCTACGCTATGTTATTGATGGGTTCTTTATTTTCCGGTAATGAACAAGTACCGTAATTACGGTTACGTCAGAAAATGCTGCAAAAGAATGGCATTGTCTGACGATGATGTTTGTCACATATGTTGCTACGTTTCTCTATGATAACCAATAAGAGTAGCTATGGTTGCATGAGATAGTCTGATATTATGTTGTGTTTTTCTTGAGTGAGAAACTGCTTTTTAGGCAGTTATGTGCTGTGTTGTATTGCGGTATTTTCATACCGATGGTTTTTTAAATATATTTAGTTACCGTTAGTTGGTTCTTGGTGATGAACTTATTACAGTTATTGTCTTCGCTTTTTCTGATATAGAATGGTAACTCGTTGCTATGTAGTCGTTTGCATGTATATTGAGAGTATATCTTTGCTTACAGTTTATTTGGTGTTCTTCGATATTTAATTTAAACCGGCCGGTTAAATTAATATCATTATATACTCTCACTGTTGGTTGGCTTTTTAGTGTATTATTGTGTGGTTTCATTTCAAACTTTGACTTTGAAATAGAGGACTTTTGATTATTTTGGTATACAGACAGTTCATGTGAAGTAATTACTTATCTTGGTTTTTACGTGATTTACCGTAGATAAATCACTAGTTGGGTGATGGAGGTGTAAGGAATTATGGTTGCATAAATTCCTTGTAATTACTTTTCATGAAATATTATTATTATTATATATGAAGTCATAATTAACAGTATATTGTAGAAATGCAGTAGTCAAGCTAGAAGCATAGCTTGGTGTACTTAAACCAGTTACAACCAGTTGTCCGAGTTCGCTAAGGATAGACCAGGCATAGTTCTTGGATGAGTAGGAGCTTGACCACTGAGATGGCCGTAGGTAAGAGATACCAGCTCCTTATTAGTTAGTGCAGAGGTGCACTAGACATGACGCTGACCAATAGAATGGCCAGGCGCATAGCAAGAGGGCGAAGTAGCCAGTATTTAAAGATAGAGTAGTGCGCGAGAGAAAAGGAGGAGGGAGAGCACGCACGCACCATGTAACTTCACGTCTGGCGCCCACGGAGCCAGGCCAGTTAGACAATTGTATTGACTTCTGTATTATGCTGTCTGTATTAAAGTTCTTGAAACGAACACTTGGAAAAGTCTTCTGCAAATGATTGAGTAATTAGAATCTCTCTCCGTGAGTATCTGATTTCTAATGGACAGTGACACTGTGGCTGATCTGAATAGGTCATGGCTAACTGTCTAGGGGGTCAGTACGGAGGGGGAATATTGCGTTACGTGCCCAAGATTAGAACGCCGAGTCTACGACTATACAACAAGAGGCAGATGCGGATTGATCACGAGTAAATCAGTAGACCGGCCAATTCTAACAGGATGAACACAGAAACACTGCAAAGGTCTCGTGACTGTGTGAGGCATGCAGGTAATATCAGGCACAACGAATTATTAATTGCTCCGTGGCTGGCATCAAGAATCAATATGTTTTTGTATTTTAATTACAAAATTTTCAAGAATTAACACAAAAGAAAAAGATATGCATCATTGTTGTCATGCCAATGGTGCGAAGCAGTAAATTAAACGGATCATTTAAATAACATTAATGACATTGCTGGGTTAATATAATGTATAATATACTGATTCTGCAATTACATAAAATTACACAAATTCGATAATTATTTGGGTGTCTGAATGCGTTGATGGAGAGGTGGGATGCTTAGTTTGGTGGGTTTGAACGTTTGACATTCCAAACGAATTGGCACTGGGTTTCTACTCGTTCTCTAGGTGACAGTTGCAACAACTTTGAGACAATAATTTTATTATAAACTTACCGTCACTGTCTGCCGATGAAACGAGACCAGCCCTCGCCTCTTGCGGTCGGTCGGCCGGTGCACCCGAAGCTTTCGTCGGAGCGATGGCGAACGAAGGGGGCATGGATCTGGGATCGTGGTGTCCCTGGTTGAAGAATTCGAACTCGTAGAAGGGCCCACACACGTTGTCCCTGTAGGCCGTGCATGGCTTCCGGATGATTTGATTGAGTGGACACGACGAACAAGGTTTGCACTGACCGCCAGGCGAGTCGCCCGGCGCCATGTAGTGACCGGTCGGGCATGGCTGGGCGGACGCACCCAGCGTCTCACACAGCACGACGACGACAACGAAGAGCGTCCGTGCGCACATCGTGTGCTGTCGGGGTCCAACTGACAGTCTGTGTACGGCCATGTTCTTGCGGAAACTGTGCTCTGAACCGGTACCGACGTTTACGCGAGACCAGTCGGCAGTGCTAGTGATACCGCGTGCGCTAATAACTTCAATAAACACCGTCAGAGTTACGACTCACTCAGTCGAGTAAGCGGCTTGGCTATTAATACGTAAGTTCGAATACACCGGATTCTATAACCGGATAAGGTATAGCAGACAATATCAACCGCAGACGCTGCGACGAAGGCGAATTCACCGGAGCGTGTATACCATGTGTATTGGAATATCAACCGTCGTGGTTATGTCGGTTCACGTATGCAGCTCAAGTTCATTCACAAGCTCTGGACGCAACACTTGCCTGTTCGTCGACGTAACTCCCACGTTGCTCCAAGACAAACCTATAGCAAAGTGCTGGTTTAAACTTCGCCAAACCTAGCGACTGTCGTGAAGTAACCAAAACACATGCAAACAAATCAATGATTAAACAGCATCTTACCGAAAAACCTGCTGCCACGAGCCGACTTCGTGGCATGAATGCCTGTCTGGACTTGTCGTCTGCTTCAGCGATAAACCGAAGCGCCGCCCTCTTTAGCGCGAACCAATCAGAGAGCGTCTTCCTACATAAATTAGCCTTATACGGTAACCAGGTCACAGGGCACCCGTCACTAACAAGCATTCATTCATAAAGACGTGTGCTTGGCCTGGTCGACTAATGTACCGCTCCGCACCATGACTGAGGCGACTTTTGGACCATTGTTTACGTGGAACCAGACAGACTGAAAATCCTGCTTATACTAATTGTTTCTAAACGCATTCGACAAGATCAAACGTTCGTCTTGCAGAACATTTCGCAGAAAACACATTAGCGGCGACAAAAAAATTATACAAGAATAAAGTTGAGGGAATTTTGCTTCACTGCGGGTAAAACGAAGGGCCATTGATTGACATGTCATAATTAATACACATGCGCACACGCACGCACAATCGAGCGGCCGAAAACCCAACATACGTACGCACTCCTGCGAGCGTGCACGCACACACGCGCGCACACACACGCACGACTAATGAACAGCCAGGTTTTATTACTTGGAAACGGTCATGTTGTCGAATGCAATCGCGTTATCGAACAGTATTCTGTTACCGGACGCTGGACTTGCAGCCCACTCATTATTTTTTGAGAACGGCCAGGCAACTAATCGGTGGCTTGTCTACGACAAGAACCTGGCTGCACGAAAAGATTAGAAACCCATCATTTAGGAAAGCGCGCAGCAACTCGAAACCATCAATCACAGGGGAAATAACAACGCTTCACGGGTATAATAACACAGTGGTCGCATTTCTAATAAGCTTCTTCCTGTTTGCATTGTCGTTGTGAGTTAATTATCGAGAGCGGCTCTGGGCCGGACGTCTTTCGGAGAAACCGGGAGCAATCACGGCAACAAAGCCGGGGATTAGACGACTCAATGGTCCCGCTTTCCGCGATCGCTTACCTCATTGTGGATAGAGGGGATTTGCGGTTTTAATGACTCACGTCTGCGTCCAAGTTTTTTGTGATAGGCAATGCGTGCGATACAAACGTTTTACAAGCCAGTTGGATTGAGTAGCGAATTGTGATGCGATTCGAGTACCCTTATCCACAATCACCTACCGTTACGAATAGTATTATGCTAC
>JAODUO010000094.1:280000-405000 GCA_025642075.2 Ridgeia piscesae | reverse complement strand
TTCGAAACGTCCCTGCATTGTGACGTCACAGGTAAGGATTGCTAATGCTAGGGGCGCCACACATTTTCCTCAAATGCTGGCCTTGAATCCACCAAACAAACATTATCTCACAAACTAACTATCTTAGAAAAGTGAAATTAAAGATGTTATAAGTTCAGTATGTTTTTTTTGTTGCCAAAAAACGCATGGATCATTGTCCGTGTCCTTTAAAACCGCTAAAACACCGGATGTTTTTACGACGAAACGGCCTATATCCATCTCGGCCAAGCCACCATTGCCTTACAATCTTCCGACATGACGCAGTGACTAGGCCATGCTGTAGCTCAATCACGTAGTTCAGTCGCGTTTTACTAAACAACCATTAACATATATAAAAGACCATGCTGCGTTTTCACAAAAAAAACGTGTTTTTACGGAGAAACGAGTATTTTCACAGAAGAGACAGTATATTCAACTTTAGCTAGGAGCATAAGGCCCACCTTTCCCTGCCGAATTGTCTCGTGTGTAAAACCTTGATGTTAAGTTAACTGATGTATTCAATGTAACCCCTAACCCATTATTATAGTTTGATATTACCTGCTGTTCAACGTCACAGAACAAGACGGTTCTAGGGAAGGTCCTAAACGTTTGCGTTTTGACACACGTGGGATAAGACGGCCTTATATAGCCGCATTGCGCCTCTCTATATGTCTACACATTTCATGTTACTAAAAGACGGTATTATTGAGACACTTAGCTGAAATTTACTGAAAATCATATTCATAACCGTGATATTGTTCATCAAGTTGGAAGAATAAAAAGTTCAACAAACAATTTCTTATTTCACAACAATTAATTGTTTACTCAACAGTTCGATCTCTATCGGTGGTCTTCATCAGAAACAATATCTTCACTGCTCGCCAGATGTCGTGCCGAGCAGAGTGTCCCAAACGTTGGCTAAAAGAAGCAATCTGAATTAGGAAGATTACACCAATTATGAACAGAGACAAATGGAGCTACAGACTCAGTCACGTTTGGGACAGTGTGCTAGCAGCGCCATGTGGCGAGCAGTGAAAGATACCGTTCTTCCTGATGAAGACCACCGATGGTAGCCTCGGTTACCCAGGCTCCGTGAGGTGGCAGCACTTTTAAGCTCCTCAACTCTGCCTGGGGAAAGAACGTTCTGCATTTGTTACGGCCTTACCCCAGATTAGGGTAGAGACGCTGATTGGCTCTCAGGCCGACTACGAAATAAACATTAAAATAACGATATACTTTTACAACATAATGATATCTTATGAACAGTATTCAACATTGAACTTATATTAACACAAAAATAAGTAAAAATTCTAATTTACAGTTGTTTATAAAATAATAATTACGGCAGGATTAACCAGTATCCGTGAGGTGGCAGCATTGTTTAGCCCCACACGAATATCAAATAATGTTGTATTATAAAAACTATTCAAAATTAAACTTATATTAATACAAAATAAATAGAAATACAAATTTGCAGTTGTTTATAAAATAGAAATTACGACAGGATTAACCAGTTTCCGTGAGGTGGCAGCATTGTATAGATCACGCGGATAAACAAACAAAAGCCGACTAAGTAACCAGACTGTCTTCTCGGCGTAGTTCCGCAGCCGACCGACAGTCGGTTAAGCGACACTACACTGATGGGGCCGAACCGTCGATGTGAGTAAAAAAATAATAGTTGTGAAAGAAGAAACTTGTTTGTACATCATATTTATACCATTATTGTGTATGCTTTATTTTATTACACGCATCCGCAACATACATAACAGATTGGAAAGAGCTGGCGCCATCAAGTGAACTAGTGAAATAATGTGGCGACACATAGCGGAATAGAAACAACCAACGACGCATTAGCTTCGGACAGACACAAAGTGGGGCAAATGTTGGCCTCGTACAATGTAGACTTCGATGTCATGATAAAGCCAATCAAGTGCCGTCACATCATATCCTCATCAGACGCTTTACATATTACATTTGTGGGTTGACGTCAAAGTGTCGTATTAATTATACATTAATGCAAAGATAATTGTTCGTAACACAGGTAAAATGGAATGCATTGTTTTTAATTGTAACACGACACACAGTACAGTCTATTGAAAGCGTCTCCACTTTGATGGCGGATAGAACGGATTGGCGAGGCGTAGGCCTAGTACTTAATGGCGGTAGGCCTATAACTAACTGTTCGAACTGTTCGAGTTGGTGTCACTTCAGTTGGAATGTAAGCAAGCGGTTGTTTATAATGAAAATTTTTTTTTTCTATGTAATCATTTGGTGTATTAATCACATCGCTAAATT
Organism: Ridgeia piscesae; assembly: GCA_025642075.2. NCBI lineage: Eukaryota > Metazoa > Annelida > Polychaeta > Sabellida > Siboglinidae > Ridgeia > Ridgeia piscesae. The sequence continues at coordinate 402,687 of JAODUO010000094.1, read as the reverse complement.
AAGTTGCAATTTAGCGGCATGATTATTATATAAACATGTTTTGACATTGTAGTTCTTCAAGCGATATGATAATGTATCGAGTAATACTAATTTAGAGATGTTGTTTTCAATTTGATATACATACAAACATTACTTCTAACATTAAACAGATTACTATCAAACACAAATTTTAGAAAACACAATTATTTGGAAGTTTCGTGATTGTATACGTTTTTTATTAATATGATGACATAGGTAAACCAGCCATTGACGTTTCGATGTAATCCAAGTATGATTTCATGTAAAGGTTTCCAACTTGTTCTCAGTGATAGCGATAAGTATCCAGCAACCCGGACACAGCCGTGCTGTGTGAGCGGAGATCAGTCGTCATCAGCGGTGTATTGTCATCTTGGCGAGAGCTGTCATTGCTTGCTTCTTCATGCTTGTCTCGTTTTGTTTCATGATGTCACCCAACTGAGCAATGTTCGCCGGCGATAGCTGCAACGGCAAAGACGACGTTTAAATCGCTGGTACGCCTCAAAGCTGTTGTCACGCCATCACGAAAACAGCGTCAGAACTTTACGTTGAAATAAAGCGCCAGCAGTCATATTAATTAAGTATACCACAAATAAAGCGCACTTACGATAGCCAGCAGTTATATTAATTAAGTATACCATAACAACTACCAACACCCAACATCATAGGTAAAACACGTTGTCTTTTAGCATGTTTAAAAACAAATAAAGGTCTTGTTACCTCGTTTCCATATTTCCCGATAATTGCCATGACGATCTTGCCAAACTGGGATCCCTTCTTCTGTTCCACGCCGTTACTTGCGAGGGCTGACACCAGCACTGACAGCAACTCCCCACCCAGATCAACCTGTCACGTGACACGATCATACATGGCATATAAACAATATAGGATGTACAACTTTTTACAGTAACTTATTAGCAGCTATGGCAGCAACATAGGTATACTAGGTTGTTATATAAACATTTAAATATCATTATGATACAAGAGTGTAATTTAATCGAGGTTCAACATAAGAGAAAAAAAGTAAATTGATAACCGTCAGGTGCTACTATTGAACTTTCGTTGAGTCTAACATAGCATTAATCTGTTTGGAGATCGCCAATTGTCGCGGCTGCGCATGTGCGAACATGGAAATGTGGGGACAATTTCGTTCAAAATGTTAACGTAAATAGTGGAATGTATTGCATAATATGTCTGTTTGCATTGCCGATTTATTTAATGTAATTGCTGCCACACCAAATTCACCTTAACCGCAGTCCACACAGTTATTTTTGTTACTACTTGGTTACTTTTTTAAATTTCGCGCTATGTAGATGAACGCATGTTTACCCAGGATACATTGCGTATAGAGCTCATTGAATCGATCTCCGAACAGGTCATTGGCCAAACCGGATAGCCAGTTAATTATCCTTGTCAAAATGTAAGATTTAAGTAAAACACACCGATTTCACGTATTTAGGTAATACCTTCATTTCTAAAACTTTCAGCAGCAGGGCAGACGTCGTATCACTCAACGGGCATCTTGCAGCCAGGAACATCCTGAATTCAAAAAACGATTACGTGTATTCCAAACAAGGAGACGTGTAGTGGTATACTTTCGAACAACAGCGTTCGTCAAAACAACACAGAGATACTTTACCGCAGATATTCTCGCAAGATGTCCTAATGTTGACAATGGCAATGACAACAAACAAATATTAACTGCGAGTGCAGCGACTTGGTAGAACGCGTGGCTGGATGGACCAATCCTTAATATAAGGAATCATAACACCAGCGACAATCCATGGCTCAACTCTAAAAAGCAATTTATATGTCAACTTTAACAGGTTTACCGACATTCTTATTTCTGAGTGTAGATGAATTGTCGTCGACCAAGGTGAATGGATCATAGGAAAAAGGAAGACTCACAGTGTTCATCAAGGAAGACTCACAGTGTTCATCAAGGAAGACTCACAGTGTTCATCAAGGAAGACTCACAGTGTTCACCAAGGAACACTCACAGTGTTCACAAGGAACACTCACAGTGTTCATCAAGGAACACTCACAATGTTCATCAAGGAACATTCACAGTGTTCATCAAGGAACACTCACAGTGTTCATCAAGGAACACTCACAGTGTTCATCAAGGAAGACTCACAGTGTTCACCAAGGAACACTCACAGTGTTCACAAGGAAACTCACAGTGTTCACAAGGAAGACTCACAGTGTTCATCAAGGAAACTCACAGTGTTCATCAAGGAAACTCACAGTGTTCACAAGGAACGACTCACAGTGTTCATCAAGGAAACTCACAGTGTTCACCAAGGAAACTCACAGTGTTCATCAAGGAAACTCACAGTGTTCACAAGGAACACTCACAGTGTTCACCAAGGAACACTCACAGTGTTCATCAAGACCATGTAAAGGAAACTCACAGTGTTCATCAAGGAAATTCACAGTGTTCACCAAGGAAGACTCACAGTGTTCACCAAGGAAGACTCACAGTGTTCACCAAGGAACACTCACAGTGTTCACCAAGGAACACTCACAGTGTTCATCAAGGAAATCACAGTGTTCACCAAGGAAGACTCACAGTGTTCATCAAGGAAACTCACAGTGTTCACCAAGGAAGACTCACAGTGTTCACAAGGAAGACTCACAGTGTTCATCAAGGAACACTCACAGTGTTCATCAAGGAAACTCACAGTGTTCACCAAGGAACACTCACAGTGTTCACCAAGGAACACTCACAGTGTTCACCAAGGAAACTCACAGTGTTCATCAAGGAAACTCACAGTGTTCACCAAGGAAACTCACAGTGTTCACCAAGGAAGACACTCACAGTGTTCACCAAGGAAGACTCACAGTGTTACAGGAAACTCACAGTGCAAGGAAACTCACAGTGTTCACCAAGGAACCACTCACAGTGAAAATTCACCAAGGAAACTCACAGTGTTCACCAAGGAAGACTCACAGTGTTCATCAAGGAACACTCACAGTGTTCATCAAGGAAGACTCACAGTGTTCATCAAGGAAGACTCACAGTGTTCATCAAGGAACACTCACAGTGTTCATCAAGGAAGACTCACAGTGTTCATCAAGGAAGACTCACAGTGTTCACCAAGGAAGACTCACAGTGTTCACCAAGGAAACTCACAGTGTTCACCAAGGAAGACTCACAGTGTTCACCAAGGAACACTCACAGTGTTCACCAAGGAACACTCACAGTGTTCACCAAGGAAGACTCACAGTGTTCACCAAGGAAGACTCACAGTGTTCACCAAGGAAGACTCACAGTGTTCATCAAGGAACATTCACAGTGTTCACCAAGGAAGACTCACAGTGTTCACCAAGGAAGACTCACAGTGTTCATCAAGGAAGACTCACAGTGTTCATCAAGGAAGACTCACAGTGTTCACCAAGGAAGACTCACAGTGTTCACCAAGGAAGACTCACAGTGTTCATCAAGGAAGACTCACAGTGTTCATCAAGGAAGACTCACAGTGTTCACTCAAGGAAGACTCACAGTGTTCACCAAGGAAGACTCACAGTGTTCACCAAGGAAGACTCACAGTGTTCATCAAGGAACACTCACAGTGTTCACCAAGGAAGACTCACAGTGTTCATCAAGGAAGACTCACAGTGTTCACCAAGGAAGACTCACAGTGTTCATCAAGGAAATCACAGTGTTCATCAAGGAACACTCACAGTGTTCACCAAGGAAGACTCACAGTGTTCATCAAGGAACACTCACAGTGTTCACCAAGGAAGACTCACAGTGTTCACCAAGGAACACTCACAGTGTTCATCAAGGAAGACTCACAGTGTTCATCAAGGAACACTCACAGTGTTCATCAAGGAAGACTCACAGTGTTCACCAAGGAACACTCACAGTGTTCACCAAGGAAGACTCACAGTGTTCACCAAGGAACACTCACAGTGTTCACCAAGGAAGACTCACAGTGTTCACCAAGGAAGACTCACAGTGTTCACCAAGGAAGACTCACAGTGTTCCCCAAAGGGAAAACACATTAAAGGAAACTCACAGTGTTCACCAAGGAAGACTCACAGTGTTCACCAAGGAAGACTCACAGTGTTCATCAAGGAAGACTCACAGTGTTCATCAAGGAAGACTCACAGTGTTCACCAAGGAAGACTCACAGTGTTCACCAAGGAACACTCACAGTGTTCATCAAGGAAGACTCACAGTGTTCATCAAGGAAGACTCACAGTGTTCATCAAGGAAGACTCACAGTGTTCATCAAGGAAATTCACAGTGTTCATCAAGGAACACTCACAGTGTTCATCAAGGAACACTCACAGTGTTCACCAAGGAAGACTCACAGTGTTCACCAAGGAAATTCACAGTGTTCATCAAGGAAGACTCACAGTGTTCATCAAGGAACACTCACAGTGTTCATCAAGGAAACTCACAGTGTTCATCAAGGAACACTCACAGTGTTCATCAAGGAACACTCACAGTGTTCACCAAGGAAGACTCACAGTGTTCATCAAGGAACACTCACAGTGTTCACCAAGGAAGACTCACAGTGTTCACCAAGGAACACTCACAGTGTTCACCAAGGAAGACTCACAGTGTTCATCAAGGAAACTCACAGTGTTCACCAAGGAACACTCACAGTGTTCACCAAGGAACACTCACAGTGTTCACCAAGGAAGACTCACAGTGTTCATCAAGGAACACTCACAGTGTTCACCAAGGAAGACTCACAGTGTTCACCAAGGAAGACTCACAGTGTTCATCAAGGAATACTCACAGTGTTCATCAAGGAAATTCACAGTGTTCATCAAGGAAGACTCACAGTGTTCACCAAGGAAATTCACAGTGTTCATCAAGGAACACTCACAGTGTTCATCAAGGAACACTCACAGTGTTCATCAAGGAACACTCACAGTGTTCATCAAGGAACACTCACAGTGTTCACCAAGGAAGACTCACAGTGTTCATCAAGGAACACTCACAGTGTTCATCAAGGAACACTCACAGTGTTCATCAAGGAAATTCACAGTGTTCATCAAGGAAGACTCACAGTGTTCACCAAGGAACACTCACAGTGTTCATCAAGGAAGACTCACAGTGTTCATCAAGGAACACTCACAGTGTTCACCAAGGAAATTCACAGTGTTCATCAAGGAACACTCACAGTGTTCATCAAGGAACACTCACAGTGTTCATCAAGGAAATTCACAGTTTTCATCAAGGAACACTCACAGTGTTCACCAAGGAAGACTCACAGTGTTCATCAAGGAACACTCACAGTGTTCACCAAGGAACACTCACAGTGTTCATCAAGGAAATTCACAGTGTTCATCAAGGAACACTCACAGTGTTCCCCAAAGGGAACTCACAATGTTCATAAGGAACACTCACAGTGTTCACCAAGGAACACTCACAGTGTTCATCAAGGAAACTCACAGTGTTCATCAAGGAACACTCACAGTGTTCACCAAGGAAGACTCACAGTGTTCATCAAGGAAGACTCACAGTGTTCATCAAGGAACACTCACAGTGTTCACCAAGGAAGACTCACAGTGTTCATCAAGGAAGACTCACAGTGTTCATCAAGGAATACTCACAGTGTTAATCAAGGAAATTCACAGTTTTCATCAAGGAACACTCACAGTGTTCACCAAGGAAGACTCACAGTGTTCATCAAGGAATACTCACAGTGTTAATCAAGGAAATTCACAGTTTTCATCAAGGAACACTCACAGTGTTCATCAAGGAAGACTCACAGTGTTCACCAAGGAAGACTCACAGTGTTCACCAAGGAAGACTCACAGTGTTCATCAAGGAAACTCACAGTGTTCATCAAGGAACACTCACAGTGTTCATCAAGGAACACTCACAGTGTTCACCAAGGAAGACTCACAGTGTTCACCAAGGAAGACTCACAGTGTTCATCAAGGAACACTCACAGTGTTCATCAAGGAACACTCACAGTGTTCATCAAGGAACACTCACAGTGTTCATCAAGGAAGACTCACAGTGTTCATCAAGGAAACTCACAGTGTTCATCAAGGAAACTCACAGTGTTCATCAAGGAAATCTCACAGTGTTCACCAAGGAAGACTCACAGTGTTCACCAAGGAAGACTCACAGTGTTCACCAAGGAAGACTCACAGTGTTCATCAAGGAACACTCACAGTGTTCATCAAGGAAGACTCACAGTGTTCACCAAGGAAGACTCACAGTGTTCATCAAGGAATACTCACAGTGTTAATCAAGGAAATTCACAGTTTTCATCAAGGAACACTCACAGTGTTCATCAAGGAACACTCACAGTGTTCACAAGGAAGACTCACAGTGTTCATCAAGGAAGACTCACAGTGTTCATCAAGGAACACTCACAGTGTTCATCAAGGAACACTCACAGTGTTCATCAAGGAAGACTCACAGTGTTCATCAAGGAACACTCACAGTGTTCATCAAGGAAACTCACAGTGTTCATCAAGGAACACTCACAGTGTTCATCAAGGAACACTCACAGTGTTCATCAAGGAACACTCACAGTGTTCATCAAGGAACACTCACAGTGTTCATCAATGATTTTGACAAAATAAAACGGGTGAACAAAAATGCGAAACATAAGACGTTCGTTTTATTAAATGAATATCACCCTCTGTTTCGGAAGCAAACGTAATTGTTAGAAATAAGACTTTAGTTTAATGTATTACGATGTGTCTTGGATCATGTTTCTCACAGATATATTACCTTAGGAACGTCTTCTTGTTTTCAGCATTGAGAGTCTTCAGCACTTGTAGCACCAGGTCTGACTTAATCCCGTCTGCACATACAGAATCGCTACTGCGTCAATGTATTCACATTTCATTTATGATCCTGGTATTTATGACCCTTACGAATCACAAATCCAGGTCCACTGAGTCGTAAGTTGATGAGCGCATGGGGTATTTTCGTGATGTGAACAATTATTTCCTCGTGAAACGTGAAAGCTCTTTTTACCCCTGTGATTCATGATCAGGTGTAAAAACTTGAAGCGTGATTTAAACTATATTTTCCTTGTGAACCACGATTGAGATAATGATATTATTTTCATCGTGACATTTTTGGAATGTGATAATCATAATAGTTTCTTCGTAACACAAGAATTCTGGCACAAGACCACCTCTGCATCCCACGTAAGATGAATTCAGGAGTCAAACATTGTTCCCACATTCCCCATACCCGTGGCGCCATAAACATTACATTTAATATAATTGTGGTTACAGGGTTAACGCCACACAATCTGTAATATAACATTTCTTTATTGTTTACAGACGACATAATGTATATTTTAATAATGACTAAACATGCTTGTCGTCGTTACCCAAGTTAGTTGACAGGGCACACGGCACGAGTACAGCTTCGATGAGTTGTTTGCCGTACTTTGCACCAAACATCTTTAGAGTTGGCACAAGCTTGCTTGACATTTCGCCTTTATAAGCAAGTACCTACAACATGAAAATCACTGGGACATAATAATACTATTGTTGTTATTGCAGGACGAGTAATTCTATGAACATTTCATAAATCGTGAACAACAAAATCAATGAATTGCATGTGTACACATATGTACGCACGCAAGCTAGCACACGCACGCACGCACGCACGCACTCGCACTCGCACTCGCGCGCGCACACACACACGCACACGCACACGCACACGCACACGCACACGCACACGCACACACACACACACACACATACACACACACACGCATACGCATACGCACACTCGTGCATACGCACGCACATCACCGTACACCACACATGCACGCACGCACGCACGCACGCACACACGTTAATTAAATAAATAACGTGACTGTTTCATTCCAACCTCATGTCAAGGTAAGTTCTTTTATAGTGCGGTATCCAATCCTTAGGATTGCTCAAAGCGCTTTACACTTTACTTCTCCGGAAAACCTGTTCAATCAGACACCATCTAAATTGTTCTGGGAAACATCCAGCCGTATGCTGCAACTAATGCGTGAAGGCTGCCCGTACACATATCCACCACGTGTCTATAGCCAGGTACTCATTTATACAGCTGAGTGAACTGGAGCAATGTAGAATGAAAAAACTTGCCCAAGGTTTTAGCACCGCAACACAGAATTCGAACACGGGTCCTGTTAGTCGAGAGTCCGAAGCTCTACCCCTGAGCCACAGCGCTCTACATACCTGCGGCATCAGCAGACTTGAGGCAAACGCAGCAACGTTTTCCACTTTCATCTCGCGTGAAATGTCACTCAGCTGTTTACAGGCTGTCGCTATACCAATTTCAGATAGATTCGACTGGACCAATTCTTGGCATAGATCTTTCACCTGTCAGATACGTAAACATATTTCAATTACAACAACACACAGCACTCCTTGTACAACAACGTTCACGCTGTCGATGTACTTTGCTGCAAATTACGACGACATTATCGGGCATGATCCCAGATACACGACCCACACCCAGCTACGACAAGACGAGTGAAATCAAGAAAAGCTCCATTGCAACAAGCCTTATACTGTTGTTGTTACTACTACTACTACTACTACTACTACTACTACTACTACTACTACTACTACTACTACTACTACTACTACTACTATTACTACTACTACTACTACTACTACTCTACTACTACTACTACTACTACTACTACTACTACTACTACTACTACTATCGTTATTCTTATTATTATTATTACTATTTTTATTATTATTATTATTATATTTATTACTGTTATGGTTGTTGTTATTATTATTACTTTTGAAAATTATCATTATGGTTATTATGATTATAATTATTGTTATTATTATTAGTATTGTTGTTATTACTATTATCATTGTTATTGCTATTATAAATATGAATTGCCGTAAGCGTTGACGAATGGTGACCTACCAGACTTAGAAGTACATGTTGTCTCTGCCGTAGAGTACAAATATAAACAAGATCACACGGAAGAAGACGTTGAACCGTCTTCGAAAGCAGAAAGAATGTTCGCAACAAAACATGAATAAGTGAGGATATTTCAGAAAGTCTACACCTCTCTAAAAGCCTACTGAGACTGAGACTATGAAACATTTTGATAAGCTTTCTGTGGGAGTATTCCTGTTTTAGCAGTTACGGTAGTTTTAGCGAAGCCATGAATATGCCTTTTGATCATTCAGAGCGCCCAGGGATTTAAAGATTAGCAACAGATAGTAAGTCACCAGAAGGGCGACACCACCCCCTAATATAACAACACTACTATGCATATCTCATTCTGTATCTGTAACCGGAAAATGTCCTAGGGACACATCACGCCAGTGCGCATGGTGGGCCGTCTGACTTTAGTGTTAAATTGTTGGATTAAATTATTTTGAAACGAGTTTAGTGATTTACTTGAGACAGTGTTTGGGGGGAGAGAATTCCATTCTTTAATTGTTGTTGGGAAGAAGCTGTTTCTAAATATGTTTGCGGAGTATCTAATTTGCAAGAACTGACTGTCATGTTTACGTGAGGATCTAGTGTTGTGTTGGATATAGTGATCCAGCGGGATATCTATAAGGTTATGTTCCATTTTGTACATTATGCTAAGTCTTTAAATTTTTCTTCTTGTTTGGAGGGTGTCCCACTGGAGGTCTTTAAGAAGTTGGGTTACTGTTCCTGGTTCTCTAGAATAGTTTTGTGTACAAAATCTGGCAGTTTGTCTTTGATTCTTTCTAAGGTTTTAATATGTTTTAGGCAGTGTGGATCCCATGATGCTGACGCATATTCAAGTATTGGTCGGACAAGAGTTGTGTAGGCTGTAGACTTAATGGGGGTTGGGCATTTATTTAGATTTCTCCTAATGACTCCTAGAGTCTGTTGTGCTTACTTAGCGACTGAGTTGCATTGTGCTGTCCAATTTAATGTATTTAATATTTGTACACCAAGATAACAATGTGATTGAACAGATTTAAGTTGTTGGCCACAGAAGGTGTAAATATTATATTTTAGTGTCGGTTTTCTTGAGGCTAATGTCATTGTGAAGCATTTGGTGGGATTGAATTTCATAAGCCAGGTGTTTTGCCATTCCTCAAGTTTGATTAGATCATTTTGGAGGAGAGAAATGTCATTATCTGATTTAACTGGTTGATATAGTAGGCAGTCATCTGCAAAAAGGCGAACGTTTGAAGTGAGATTGTTGGGTAGGTCATTTATGTAAAGTAAGAAAAGTAGGGGCCCCAGTACGGTTCCCTGTGGTACCCCTCAGGTGACTTGAATTGGTTTGGATGCTGATCCATTTATTCCAACCTGTTGAGTTATTTCTGCAAGGAAACTTTCTATCCATGACGATATTGGGTCTGTGATACCATAGTATTTTAGTTTGTGGATTAGTCTTTTATGTGGAACTTTGTCGAATGCTTTAGTGAAGTCTAGAATGGCCATATCTACAGATTTCTTTTCATCTAGATATTTGCTTATGTCATGGACAGTTTGAATTAATTGAGTTTCTGTTGATCTTTTTGCACGAAAACCATGTTGGTGGTCAGTTAGGATGTGATGTTGTTCAAGGTGTTTCATGATGTGGCTATGAATTATGTGTTCAAGAAGTTTAGAAATCACAGGTGTTAAGGATATTGGTCTGTAGTTTGAAGTTTCTGCCCTGTTTCCTTTCTTGAAAATTGCTGTTATGTTTGCTTCGTTCCAGGCTTTGGGGATTTGACCAGAGTCAACTGATGATTGGAAGATGTCATGTAATATTGGTGTTAGGTGGGAGGCATATCTGTTTAAAAACCATGGCGGAATGCCATCTGGTCCTTGCGATTTAGAGATGTTAATTTTTGATAGTTGGTCATGTACTCCTTTAAGTGAAATTGTTAGTTTGGGTATTTTTCCACGTGGGCTGTCGTTCAGATATGGCAACTTGGAATTTCCTTCATGTGTGAAGACACTTTTGAATTGATTGCCTAAGGCTTCTGCTTTTTGTTTGTCATCGCTAATTATGTTTCCCGCAATGTTGAGGTCCCCAATACCTTGGTTATCTTGTCTAAGTTTGGAAATGAAACACACACACACACACACACAATTAAATAATATATATATATATATATATATTGTGTGTTTATATATATATATATTTTATATATATATATATATGTGTGTGTGTGTGTGTGTGTGTGTGTGTGTTTGTGTGTGTATATGTGTAAGATATGTTGATATTTATCTAGGCAGGTTATGTGGCAATGTTAGTGAGTGATAATGTAGCAGTTTCTGTGTGTTTTTCATATTTAAGCTGGCGTATGTCAATATGCATATGCATGGTTTCGTGCATATTTTTTGCTTCAGCTATTTAAGATATTCCAACTCAGACAGATTATTACACATCTACTAGGTCTATTGGCGCTGATAATGCAAACATAATTATATGGTAGGCTACTTCCTAACACAATTTATTAGTTGTATCGTATTATTTATTATATTGTTCACTATGGACATTCGTACACTATGAACACTGCATTGTGACAGGTCACCTTCTACTAATTATTTCAAAACGGGGCATAGCCTTGAACTGATGGAATAGCTTGATGAAGAGAGCGAGATGTTGTATCAATGTTGTCATGTTCCATAAACGTAAGTGTCGTTAAATATCTGCATAATATACGTCATAGTTTAACAAGCTTATCCTTGCTTGAATCAATAACGAACTTCCAGACTTAAAGGTAGGCCGAAACGTTTGAACAACCATTGCACAAACATGCCCTTTATAGGATATGACCACAGAACCACGGTGTATTTTAAATAATTGTTCAAACTTTTACATCTTCGGGGCTGGTCATCCCCATTACCCGAGCTGCATTTGGTTTGACTCGCTCCTATCTAATAAATGTACATTTTGTCTGAATAACTTCATTAATGGATATTTCTGCGCGAAATCACACACACACACACACACACACACACACACACACACACACACACACACACACACACACACACACACACACACACACACACACACACACACACACACACACACACACACACACACACACACACACACACACACACACACACACACACACACACACACACACACACACACACACACACACACACACACACACACACACACACACACACACACACACACACACAAACTATGATTAATTTTATTCGTGTCATATAACGTTACCATAATTTCATTTTTGTCGCGAACAAATAATTATTAAACAAATTGAAAATTATTTACAATCAGAGTATAAAAAGGTTCGTTTTATATTATATATTAAGACTCTTCGTAATGTACACAATCCTGTTAATATAATTATTTGATGTAAATTGATGCCGGAATTGCTTTATTAATCAATAAAAACCATGCCATACGGAAAACATAGGCGGGTCGAGCCCAAATTAGAAACTCCCCGAAAGGGATTCTTTTTCGATATATCAACACAGTCAGGTGATAAATAAAACACAATTCTAATGGTTAAATAGTTACATTAAAATAAAATAAATTGTGTATATTCCTAGAGTTTTATATCCTCAGAGAATCCTTTTCAGTATAATTTGGGACCCAAAAGAATCCGTTTCTTGTCCCAAAAAAGCTTTGCAAATTAGTCTAGTTATACTGTGGGAAAAGGTATTCGCCCGCGTTCTATGTTTGAAATTACGTTACATTGTTTTAGCGTGTCATAGAAATAAATCGCGTGCTCACTCGTACGACGTAACGAAATGCTAACATAATATAGCAGGCAGAACTGGTGCCTGTGTTGAGCGGGGACTATTTTCAAACGTCTATAATTTAAAATGTATGCATATTTTTCAGACTTCCAAAGACATAGTTGTAGATGGTATAATTATCTTTACAACTGTATAGAAAAACATGAGCATTCGCTTATAGAACTCCACGCATAGCCTCTTTATTAAATTTCTGGAATGTTCTCCTCTCCGCGGACGAATGTTGATAGTCTAAATCTACGAACCATCCACGGGAGCCCGCTAGAGCACATGCAACATTTCAGCCAGATGCATGCAAAACTGATGGAGATGTGGGTCCACAAACCGAAAAACACGATTATCGCGATTTATAATAGCAAAACGGGAACATAACTATTAGCTTACGGTATTTATAATCGTGATAATGTTGTCAATACACATGACAAATAATCATAAAAGCGTAAAGCACCTTTTGAGGCTTGGCCTTGGTGAAGATGCCGAGCTCCTTCGGCGGCAATGGGTCTGCTGATGCCGCCTCCCACAATGCTTTCAGCTTCTCTGCACTCGACGGCTAAACAAATAATTGTACAGTTAGCAGGAAACAGCATTGTCATCATACGGCTGCATACATGCATATTTAAGTACCTTCATCTGGCAACTATGTACGTTCGCCTTACAGTTGAGCACGCTCATCTTGCAACCGCACGTCAGCAAGTCCAAATTGAATACATTGCCGGACGTTATAGAACTGGTGGTAATTGTTCTTCCCAGTATGTCGCCTACTTATCCTTATTCACGAAACGTAATACTATATGAAACATGCGTAAGAGCACAATCTTAGTATATAATATGTACACATTAGATAAGGTAAGTATCTATTTTATATGCACTTACGGTGGTATCGTCCATAGTAAGATCTCACTGGAGCGGTCGCCAAGGCTGCTGCATTGTTATGTGTGACGTCATACAATGACTGCGTCAGTACGTAGTAGCCTCGCTATCAATTTAAATGCAGTGGAACTAGCACATGCCTGCGTTTGTACGATTATAGTAGAAGAGGAGGAGGGTAATAACAAGAAATGGAGGATGAAAAGGCGAAGACGAAAACAACTACATTTTATTTATATCAACCGTGAATATAACAAGACGGGTGTCACGCAAGAATGCCTCGAATCGCGTTTAATGTTCACTGGCAACAACGTCTGACCAAGAGAGAACTGTATGGTGGAATGTGTAGTCACCGAAAAAAAAGAGGAAGACGACTGAGATTTGCCGGACATTGCTGCAAACAGGAAGGCAAGGCCAGCAGCGACATACGTAGACTGCTTGAAGGACTATAGAGCCAGAGCATCTAAGGTCGGCAAAGGTAGACCGGGAGTGGCCGACATGAGTGAGTGTGAACATAATAGTACATTTACAAATAAAATAATAAGAACATTTATATAGCGCCATAAATCTAGATGAAATCCACTTGAAGCGAGTAGATATACCAAATCAAATGAAATGAAATGAAATCAAACTGTATTTCGTAACAACAAAATTACATTCTACATAATCAAACAACAAGAACAGTATTGTTACGTGGTGGTCACATGACATTTTGTGCCGTCTTCCTGTGACCCCAAAACATAAACTTCGAAATGAATATATATATATATATATATATATATATATATATATATACACACGCATATACTTATCCACGTACACTCATTTGCATGACAAAGGACTGGGGAAATTTAAGAAAATGAAAATGCTTAGTTACACTCTACACATCTGGGATTTAAGCAATGTACTTGGTTAAGATAGTTAGATAAATATTGTTTAGATAGTAGAGATTTGAACTTATGTCTGGGTTTGACATTTTGAATGTTATAATTAAGGTTATTCCATAGTTCTATAAAATGATGTCTAGGTAATTTAGAGGAAAAGTGAGTTATGGGCTTTTCTGTGCGTAGTAGGTTATGTTGTCTCGTAATTCTGGTGTTAGTGGCTAGATTATTGTTTGGTATATACTGTTCGAATGACTTAGGCAGAGTATTATGGTGATAATCATACATAAATAATGAGACATGTAACTTGTGTATATCAGCAATTGTAAGTATATTTTAAGATTTAAAAATAGGATCCGTGTGACTTCTATATCTTTTATTGTTAATTATTCGTACAGCGCGTTTTTGTAAAGTGTGTAACTTTTTTACTGTATTTCCATTTCCCCATGCTTGTATACCGTAAGTTAGATGACTTTTAATTAAAGTATAATTGAGTTTTTAAAGCATGTGGCAGAAAATGTTTCATTCTGTTAATTGCAAAAATTGCTCTAGATATCTTAGAACTGATTAAATTTATATGTTTTTTCCATGTTAAGTGTTTATCAATATAAACTTGACTGATTCGTCTTTGTTATCCTTTCCAATATAATTAATATTTTCATTATTAATGTTGATACATTTATTTACCTGATATTTGTTATTCGGTGGGCTAAATATACAAAACAAAAATATGTTATATTCAATGACAATTTATTAGCACACAACCAGTCGTACAAATGTTTTAATTCTTGATTTATGTTGTAAATTCAAATATCAACATCAGGACCTGATTTGTATACAGTTGTGTCGTCAGCAAAGGATAATAAGTTTAAAGACGTAGAGTTAATTATATCATTGATATAAATTAGAAATAAGATTGGTCCAAATATGGATCCAAGTATATATGCAGAATATTAATAAGTTACGCAAAACCAATAATATCAAACCTGTTAAGAGTAAATAACAATACACAAAGTATGTATAAAAACAATGGTAATATATAAATAAGTTACAGCTAAAGATGATAATTAAAATAAAGGGTAATAAATGAGCAAAGATATTGTGAAAAACTCATGTAAAAACATGCACAAGATCATGAATAGGTAAATAAATAATAACAATAAACTGACAGCCTACACTGCATACACAGCCCGGAATAAATTATTTGTCAATAGTCTTTAAAAGTCACGAGGCAACAGAGTTGGAAGAGAATTCCAAAGTCGTGGAACTGATAACGAGAAAGTTCTGTTGCCATATTGACTGCGAGATGGCGGCATATACCTACAGGTTATTGCTCGGGGTTGAGCACAAGACTCTAGTGGCTCTTGGTTCGAGTAGGTCAGTGGTGTAAGGTGGCGCCAATCCATGTTGTGCACAAAACGCCAGTAGCATGACTGAGCACGGAGCGCGTTGTTTATAACATGATAATTGATGGTGTTGATTGAACTATGGAGACCTGCTAAATCCTAAAAGATGGGCGACGAACAGATTACGATGACAAATTATGTATAGAAACTGTTTTGCTAATAGTGGCGTTATAAGCTATAGTTGAATGTTACGGTCAGGTTGAATGTAGCTTCGGGTGTATACATGCGTTACCATGACACAGTCCGCTATACTCCGCGGACACGATGAGAAACACGAGAAATAAAACATGTGTACCTGTTCTTCACGAAGATTTTTGTTCGAACAGTTTTCGCTCATTGGTAGCAGCGAGGCTAAATTATTCCCACTGAAGTCGAAATGGCGATCAACGAGGGAGTACAGCGTAAAGCGTTTTAAGAGTTCCCAAGGACTGGATTTTTTGTTTGTGTATGTGTGTCTTCGTTTGTGTGTATGCGCGCGCGTGCGCGCGTGCGTGCGTGCGTGTGTGTGTGTGTGTGTGTGTGTGTGTGCAAGCGTCAAATTTTGAAAGGTTCATCGTCATAATACCTTACGATGCGCAGCAGAAACGAAACGGTCAGTGTAATTACACTCAAGCGCTGCAATACAATCACAAAGCCTATGCATATTTGTACAGTGTATATACATTTCACATTGGAAATTTATTAATTTGTGCGTACAGTATATCCATAGTTTATACACGCTGTTTTCTCATGGCATTAGTTGCTGATGTTTTAAGATGTCTAGATTATTAATTAAGTGGCCATAAAGCAATTTTTGATAAAATAGGGTCTGCATTTATAGCAATTATTAATGATCATAAAAACGTGTAACAGTGATTTTTTCATTATTAGAAATAGGGATTTTTCTAGCACCCGCTTTGAAGAGATACATTTATTTGGGATGATTCCTTTCCATCTGATTATTTTTTTTTTCAATATGTTCTCATTGAACACCCACTATTGTTACTACGGCGTGAAGACAGGCCTTTGTCACATAATGATTAGCTCTGTTGATTCTGAAGTTTGGCGATGGCAGCCAGACCAGATTTCTTTAAGAACGACTCGTTCTGCTGCAAGATTTCAGTGAGCTGGCCAAAGTGTGCTACGGTCATCTACAACAGAAATGACAAATGAGGCTCAATGGTCACAAAAATAAAATTAATAAAACGTAGTTTCGCATAAATGGTATACTTTTCTAACAAACAGTTCAAATAAAGACTGGACTGACAAACTCTGTGATATTGTCGATGCAAGTAGAAGTAGCCCGTTGCGGTAGGCACGCACGCATGCACGCATGCACGCACGCACGCACGCACACGCATCCTCGCACACACGTAGACAATGCAGGTGCATATCAAACGAATTGTTCATTTGGGTGTAACAGTTGTCAGCAGTAAGCCAAGTGACAAGTGAAAATGCATTATGGAACACGTTGGAACTGAAAAAGGACAGAAAATAAAACATCAAACAACAGCACAACACAGCTATATGTGAATACAAATGTGCAAATCATTTTGTACATTGGTTTGAGTAAATTGGTGTCTGTTGTTAACTAATATTAGAAACAAATGTTTAAGTTATCGGTTATAAAAATACGATATCAGTACCTGTTTTCCATACTTGTTGATCATTTCAAGCAAGACCTTAGCAAACTTGAGTTCCTTGATCTGTTGTATCCCGCTACGCTTCACGGATGACACCAGCTTTGACAGCTCCTCGTTGTCCATATCAATCTGTCAGTGACACGACTACGTATGACTCGACATACATGACACATAATTACGTGTTCTGTTAAGCATGTGTTTATCATAATGCTCATTCTATCTAGGTATAAACTGAAGCTTTTAGAAAGTCATTGCTTATTGGTGTTATTGTCATTGGCATAAAGGGTCGTTCACTAAGAAAGAACATAACAAGGAAAACTATAGAAAGAAATGAGGTGTCGACAGAAACAAAATACATTCGGAAGCAACACCTATATATTTACTTGTATGCGATCATGTGTAATCCAGCATAGTCTGGTGTGTGTGTGTGTGTGTGTGTGTGTGTGTGTGTGTGCTGCGTGCGTGCGTTGCGTGCGTGCGTGTGTGTGTGCGTGCATGCATGCGTGCGTGCGTGCGTGCGTGTGTGTGTGTGTCCTTGCAATTATGTCAGCCAAACAGTTATCAGAAAGCACCTATCAACATGTCAACGGATAAAGTGTAGACTGAGAATGTGTTGTTGCGATAAGACATTGTTGTAAAAGTGCAGATTCCTGCTTATGTTACCTTCAAATCCAAAATATTTAGCAGAAGGGAAGTAGTTGACTCATTCCATGACCAGGATTCAGACAGGAATTTCCTGAAAACCAAACCGGCAGTTGTCATGTATAAGGAATTAAGGAAGTAATTGGCATGCTGGACATTCGTTAACTGATGCTGGGACACTCCAGGTCCTCATACAACCACCGTCGTGGCATCATGTGCAGTGGCACCGCACAACACTAAACACCAGAACGTTGCCTTTTCTTTCCGTTTAAGCTAAATAAATGATAGTATACTAAATATACTACATTGCAAACATACGTACGAATATGCAAGCATATTACACATACTACATTTTAACCATGACGGTTTTAAATGACGCTACAAATATATGTTGCAAATATAATGTGTACATACACCCTGAATGTAGCCTGTTTCCAAAACATATGAGTTACCTGAGAAACTCTTTCTGCTGTGCAGGATTTAACGTCTTCAGTACGTTGGACACCAAATCGACATGTTGGTTAGCTGGAAATATAATGCAATTCATGCGTAAATACGCTGAATTAGTAACGTAATATTTTAACTTCATGGGTCATGAAGATTAGATAAATACACGGCTGTTATCAGTCGTAACAGAGTATTATATACTTTAGTGATGTCTCGGATAAAGCATCATCTGCCGATATGCCAGTATATTTCACTATACATAAATCATATGTAGCTATACACATGTAATGTAGCTAACAGTCTCCACATAATAATCAGCTGTTTTCTACACAAATATATGTCTTAACAAATAGCAATTATGTTAATTCTTAGCAACGTTATTCTTAGAATTCATTCCTTGAAATAGCCTTTTTTAATTGGTCTGCCGTTACTTCGCTTTCATTCTTTGACAATCATCTACCGACCAATGGACCATATCAAATATACAACCAAACAGCAACTATCGCCATTCTACATAATATTATTACAGGATCAATATGTTCATGTTTATAAAACTACACCAACATTACTTACTTTCTATCAGGTATTCCTTCCAGAAACGCTAGATAACTGTACAACCAATACAACATCATGAATGCATTGCTAAGTTGAAATTGTTGGGGTGAAACGCCATCTAATAGTTTCTACTTATGAATTTCAACGATATCACTTGATATTTAACAGTGTTTACCCAATGTGTCAGACGAGGCGGTTGGAACTAGCACAGCTTCGATAAACTGTTTTCCAAAATGTCCAGCAAACATGATGACAGCTGAGAGGAGACTTCGCGACACAGTCCCGTTAAGGCCCAGGATCTAACAGTAACAAGCCAGTGCAGCGTCACATATACTCACAGTCGATTCACAACGGTGATTATTACAACACTACCACTATTTCTTTGTGTTTGTTCGTAAAAACCATTGCTATTCTCTGAATAAGTAACACTGCAACTATATAAAAAGATGAACAAACTGGTATTTCGAATGGAGAAATTATATATCGTCCCATTCGGCATATATGAGTTACATACATAATTTTTATGAAATGTCACTCTTCTGAAGTTAAAACTATTTGACATGGTTGCGTGTTATAGTTTCAACTAATTATCCATTCAGTAAGAACAACGAGCATCCATGAGGATGGGTTGGACTCGTCGTGTGGTTATTCAGTTAACTGCCCTATTGGAAAGTTGGTTATATTTCATGTTCAATATTCAGTATTAAAGACGCTAACACGCAGCTATTTGCTATCTCAGTTATTTATATTCTTATGAGTGGGTCTCAAAAACCATGTTTGTTTCTGCATAACTTACCTTCGGCAACAGCAAAGTGCTGGCAATCACCAAAGCTTTTTCATGACTAATGTCGTCAGAAACGCCACAGAAATGTTTACACGCTGTCACTACGGCAACCTCAGTAAGACCTGCCGTGGCCAGAACCTGACACACTTCGACCACCTGCAAATACATAATGACGATGTTGAACGAAAGGCACGTGGCACTATAATGATAATAGTGTCATTTAATGATATCTTTAGAAACAGTAATTCAGTTTCGAACACTGACTCCACAAAGTGATAAGTCTATACATTAACTATCAGCTAGTGTTGTTTAAATGTGCAGGAAGACCGTCGAAAAATTTGATCAGTAATTGTAGAAAGTTTATAATGATAAAAAAATAATAAGCCATTTCCTAAGAACAAATGGGCATTATATTATATTATATTATATTATATTATATTATATTATATTATATTATATTATATTATATTATATTATATTACATTACATTACATTACATTACATTATATTATATTATATTATACAACATTACTAGGTACGTCTTGTATTCCATCATTAATGATCGATCTTAGCAACAGTGATTTATACCGTGTTAGAAATACCCTTCAAATATATACCTTTCATCGCAAAACACCCAGCATATGTACCAGGATGAGTGGTTCAATGACTAAATAACACCAAGTGTTGAGGTGTTTATTAGCGAATACACATATTTTATTCTTCAAAAAGGTCACGTTAAATAAAAAAATCTATGAATATGTACTATTGTGAATTAATTAGCACCATTGGACACCACACTGATAACTATTAATATGCATTATCACAACGCTGTCATGACAACTAATAATGTCAATGTGCAGGTGTATTATGTGTATACTGACGCACCGTTTGGGCTTGGGACTGAGTGAAGATGGAGAGTTCCTTCCTTGGCAGTGGTTCCTCCTTGCCGGCCTCCCATAACTCCTTCAGCTTGGCGAGCTGCACCTAAACACGTCAGTCAGCAGCTACCAGCATTCGTCATGCGTGTATCCAACTTACAGTATAAAATTAAAAAATTAAAGGCAAGTCCTTATAAAGCACAGTATCCAATCTTCAGGATTGTTCAAAGCGCCTTACACTTAACTCCCTGGCAGACCTGTTCAATCGAACACCATCTCTGGGAAGCATTCAGTCACGCGACAATTAATTCGTGAAGACTACTCGTACACATATACTTACCACGATCTATAGCCAGATACTCATTTATACAGCTTAGTGAACTGGAGCAATGTAGAGTGAAACAACTTTCCCAAAGTTCTACACGGCAGCACAGGATTCGAACCTGGGTCCTCTTAGTCGAGCGCCCGATGCTCTACACGTAAGCCATCGCGCTACTACACATACGAACGATTTATCTAGAATGTTATTCAAAACTTCACTATAAAGTATTTTACGGCAGTCAATATGTCTGCATTACTCTTTTCTCAATCCGACTTACTTTGGTGTCCGCCATCGTCAAGACACTGCGTTCAGAACCTTGTGGTCACTGATCCAACTGTTTACGTTACCGTGATTTTGTATGTAAAGTTCATTATACAAAAAAATTCGTAAAAGTAGGTGCCGCGTGTAACTACGTAACAGGCTGTATACCTGATTAAAACGTATCACAGTGTGACAGCGGCATGTGACGTCACAATAAAATATTACACAAGACGAATCATAGTATATACATAATATGATAAAAGCATAACATGATGTCGTTGTCTAAAGGAAATTATATCATACGAGATCATTAATAATCCGCTATTATATATAATTTAAAATAAAAGTTAACAATATAACGCCGATAATACACAGACCATTACATTGCAAAGAGTCAAATATCTACATGATTATCTGCGGTCTACATAAATATAAATAAAGTGTTTACGTGCGTGCTTGGGTGGCATTTGTGTGCATACATGGGTTTCCGTGGAGCTTGCGTGTGTGTGTGTGTGTGTGTGTGTCGTGTGCGTGCGTGCGTGCGTGCGTGCGTGCGTGCGTGCGTGCGTGCGTGCGTGTGCAGGTGGCGAGACGTCCTCGCATGGATGGCAAGAGAGACAGTGCAATATGTTGGCCTGTTGTTGTTGGGGCTAAGTAATATAAGGAGAACGCCCGTCAAAAGACGTACACTTTCAAACGTGGTTTAAACTAAGATAGAGTAGGGACACTTCGAAGGCTGACACGTAGCGCACTCAAAACAGTTGGCACCAAGAAAAGTCTTGTGTTTGCGTGAACAGGAAAACGAAGCAACAGTAGGCTAGGCTGTTTATTTCAACAGTGGCCTATTCTCGTACAGGAAGGTGCCAGCCTACTCAACAACGGTTCTGTGAAACGGACATTCACCGGATGCCTACTAGGTATGCAGACGTCAAGACGACCAACCATTGGACGTGACTGTGGAGATAACGTCAGTCATCATGGCGAGGAAAGGTGACATGCAGCAATGAAGTTGCTGCATGTCACCCGTGCGACCCAAACAACCGGAAGTAGAGCGATATTATGTCGCAGTTAATAATAATTTCAACGAACAGTTTTCGCCCCGTCTGCGACGAAAACTTAAAACGATATTACAGATTGACAAACATCTGCTATATAAGCGCGTACCTCCTAGATATTTGTACACAATAATTATATTACTCGAGAGATGAGATGAACATCTAGCTGTCGATATCCAATATTGGTTCTTACCCTACGTTAATTAAACTGACAACAGTATGTTAATAGCGTAGGCTTAGCAGGACGCTTTCGTCGTTTGTAGTAGACGCGCTCGCTCACTGCGACAGTAAACGAGCTGGTTAAAGGGAAGCAAAAGGCATTTGTGTGTCTACACACCTGAAAGTACACGAAGGCACGACTATCATATTGTTCTAAACTGTATAACATATTATGCAATGGCTAGTAATTGTGTATAATACTCTGGTGTTGGTGCTGATGCACGGTAACAGCTTGCCGCAAAACACATACACTATGTCGCATCATACCTGTACATCAGAATCCAAAACATTCTCCGTGTCTCTGCTGCCAGTATCTTCAGCTTCTATATGGTTATGTTCACCTGATGTTGTATCTGCAAAAAAACTTATATAATCACTCCAGGGATGCGTTCGCTTTCACTAAAGAAACAAACTCACTATATTATTATTACTGAACATTTCTCATAATAGTTCTTTTTCAGATCAAAAGTTAACATTTTTCACGAAAACACCAATTAACATAGTCGATGGAAGTTGCGAGCTACCCCACGGTTACGATGACGTCATTCGTCATTAGTCCTGATGCTGTAGACGTGTAACGTTCAACGAAAGTCTTTACACATAAAAGAAACATCTCGATTTGGATGTGAACACTTCTGATTTGAAACTCACAATACGTTTTACGACACCACATAGAGACTACATGTCTTTGAAACCGACTCATACAAGTTTTTCAAGCGCATAATCGTAATAACAGACTTACCTTTTTGTAGTTTCCTTTTCTTACGTGCACCATCGCCATCCATGGACAAGCAACTGACATTGTCACTGTGAGATGACTGCGTAGGTGACTTGACTTTGGTGGGAGTCTCGATGTCGTCCACTACTGGTAGGCTGCACGGTAGTGGACTCACTGACTGAGCTGGACAATAAACAATAACAATGGCATCTCAGTTCAAAATGTGGGACTGCCATGTTGTGTTAGAATGTCACACTATTACAATATTACACTATATACAAACAGCTATTTAAACAATATTTGTATTATATATTGGTGATTACTAGATGCAATGGGTGTTTTATGCAGTTGAAATTAAGAAGATTTATCTTGCATAATGGTGAGAAAAACATGAAATTAGAGGAGCAAATACATTATATACCAAAGCATTTAAAATGTGTGTGTATGTGTGTGTGTGTGTGTGTGTGTGTGTGTGTGTGTGTGTGTGTGTGTGTGTGTGTGTGTGTGTGGGTGTGTGGTGTGTATGTATGTATGTATGTATGTATGTATGTATGTATGTATGTATGTATGTATGTATGGGTATGTGTGTGTATGGGTGTGATTGTGCGTGTGTTAATGTGTGATTCAGTGTGATCGAGTGTATGTGGGATTGTGTACGTGCGTGTATGCGTGGACGCAGAAATGCATGCAGGCAAACTAGCATCACGAGTGTCTGTTTTAGTAAAAGCTACTGTTAAATATATACCTGTCGAGCTTGTCCGTTGTACATGTGAATCAGAGATATCACTATTCCGGCATGGCCCTACTTGCCAGATTCTCTTGCCCCTACTGCGTTCAACTCTTGACAGTTTGTTACACAACGCTTTGAAGTGACTCTCATTCTCGGCTGAGAAGCTGTAGGTGCGACTGCCACTTGAGCTTCTCTTTGTGTCACACCTGCGTTGACAGTTCCAGTTCAACCAACCAATATAGGTCTTCAACCAGCCGTTTGACATAGCATCATCATCACTCTGCAGCACTGTCACAAAACGTTGAAGTGTGTCGACACATATGTCTTGGTGGTGTTGGTGAATGGTGGCCACAAGGTGTTGCTGGAGTGAAGGTGGCAGATGGAACAGCCTTGGCTTGCTGTGGGGCAGGTGGATGATGACATGGAACAATCACAACATGACATGTGGGACGGGTCAACGTGACACGTGAGTACAGACATTGTGGCTGGTGTACCCATCTTGATAAGTATGTTCAATAATAATCTGAACATTAATTTTACTGTATTCCATGGGTATTTTTACTGTAAGACAACATGATAATCTGAAATTAACACAACCATTGAGTCAATGAGAATTAATGCTGTATGAATTAAGACCACATTTAGGGTTTGTTTAACGATAAGTACCCAATATAAATAGCAATATGCAGGTTGTCTGAATAATAATAATAATTCATATGGTAAGTTTGGTAACTGAGTACTATTAAATGCTGTTTAATTCACAAACATATACTTATTTAAAACATATTGTAGTTGTTCCTTATTTATCAATATTTTAAAATGTATTCTTAATAGTACAATAAATATACTGAAGATGAACTCCTTGCTATATTGTACTAGACAAATCAAGTAAAACAAAACAAAAAGTACAAAAACAATTGTCAGTTGTTAAACACAGGTGCAGTGGAGAGATAGGTGTGGGTATTATGGCAAGAGTCGTTCTTCGAAGGCAGTGTGAAATTCAGAATCAACTAATTTAGAGCACTAATGAAATGAAATGAAATGAAATGAAATGAAATGAAATGAAATGAAATGAAATGAAATGAAATGAACTGAACTGAACTGAACTGAACTGAACTGAACTGAACTGAACTGAACTGAACTGAACTGAACTGAACTGAACTGAACTGAACTGAACTGAACTGAACTGAACTGAAATGAAATGAAATGAAATGTATTCAGCAAATGTTCTGCTAATATTTACCATCCCAGGGTTCAGGGAAGATCCCTGTAATGGGACTATATGTGTCATCTCTCGGACTGTCCGAAAAAGAAGAAAATCTCCCAGATGAAGAGAAAACTTTCCTGGATTTTTTTTTCATATCTCCTACAGCACCCCCCCACCCATACAATCCGACATGACCATACTGTTAAGATAGTAACGAACAATTTTCAACAACCCTACTAGTATGTTTCACAAATTGCAGTACAATTGGACTGAAACACTGATCTTGACAAAACATCAAATCTCTCAAATTTTAAAGTCAAAAGTTCGGAGGTATTTGGGAGAGACAATATAAGGTCACTTTTTATGGTTACGCAACTGTACAACAGTCAAGAACAGAGTTTAATGGATGCAAGTTGTTTGACTTTATCAATTGTGGTTTTAGTATAATTTATCCAACATACGTCTGCAGCAAATAATAGTATCCTGTTTTGCTAACATTAAACATCATGGAAAGCTTACAACTTTAGTGGTCCTTTGCAGCTAACAGGTTCTTCCCTGCACAGTGCTTCAATCAAGGCAGTCCACGAGAGTGTGTCTCCATAGGCCGAGTCTTGATTCTGTCGCAGCCAAGTCTCAGCAGCTGCCAGTGGCCAATCCCTGACAAAGAGTGCTTTGAGCAAGCCTTGCCATGCATGGGGCAGGTGTGAAACCACTGCCAGCAATGTCATTCTCCAGCCATCTGAAATAAAATCCCAATAAACAGAAACAACAAGTTATCTAACTTAACTCCACTAGAGGACTTTGTTTTAGGTTTTTCTAAATATCATGACAACTCATTAGTATCATCATTACTTTAATAATTTATAATAATTAGGTTCAAATTAGTATTAATTACATGCTTTACTGGTGAAGAATATTCAAATTTGTGGTATATCTAGTTTGTGTAGCACTTTGCGTAAGATCTGTTTCCTTAGTAGACATGTTCACTTGTAATTTAACTTTCCCAACATATTCTACACTATTTGGTGGATAGTGTGGAATATGTTTAACTGTTTAATTATATACATATTTATTTCCTTTTAGTAACAATTCGTGATTTTGTATGTTTAAATACTTTTAATGATATGGACAGTTTAAGTAGTTGTGATTTATAATTTTAAATACACTTTTAAAAACTGTTATAAAAAATAATGCAATCGCAAATTAATCTTGATTGCACATAATAATAAACACTGTACCATTTATTTCCTTAGTTTAGCCAGATAACCAATAAACAATATCATAACTACATATATGCATAACCAATGCACATAACCATAAAATGTATATACAGAGCCTAATTCACCACAATCTCTCTCCAAAACTATATAATAACCACATGCATGCATAACCAGTGCATATAACTGTAAAATGTATAGAGTTTATTTATATACCCTAATTTACCACAAACTCTCTCCAAAACTATAATACCACATGCATAACCATGCACACAACCAGATAATGTATATAGGCCCTAATTTACCATGGACTGCAAAAAACTGTATATATATATATATATATATATATATATATATATATATATAACCACATGCATGCTTAATCATGCATATAGTTATAATATATATACCCTAATTTACCATGGATTGTCCAAACTGAGCCAATTTCATATGTAAATAATTAGAAATGAAATGTTGCCAGAGGAAATAATGTATAAATTTAGAAAAATATTTGTTTTTATTTCTACTTTCTGTTATCACTTCTGTATTACAGATGTTACAATACATATAACCATGTGGTATTTCTTAAATGTTGGCCTATACCAGAACGTTATAGTGTCATTAAATTACCCCACTGCAAGGAAACAAAGAAAGTTAGGTCATTATACAAAAATACAAAGAATGGTGATTTAACTGTTATTCATTATTAATGAGTAAGTACCTGTATTAACAAAACTGGTGTTTAGGTTATTAATTTATGTTCTTTCTGCATTGAATGAACATAAGAATACTTTATGTATGGTGATTTCTAATCCGAAATTCAACACCATATTAAACGGTATTACGAATGTGATTTGGTATTACAGGTTTTTTCTTGCTCCTTTTCAACAATATTTATTGATCAATATTATTTGCTATGTACATTATTGTTGGACTAAAGTTTCATTCATTTATTATTTACGGCTAGAAGTTGTAGTTTATTAAAAACATATTATAAAAAAGAAAGCTGAGCCAGAAGATAAAAAAAATTCTTTCCAAGAGCAGCTCCGCAAAAAACCAAATACTAACTTCAGTAACTGGGTATTAACATGCAGTACCGATCTCTACTATCGGCAAAAAATAGAATGTATTTATCGATTTGATTTAACATGATATTTATTACATAAAGCCATGAAAGGTGCATGTAAACATACACGTTGAGTCAGAACAAAAAGTCCGACTACGTAAATATCAGTGCGTCACACACACGCGCAGCCTAATAACCAGAGAGCGGGTCATTCCCCGCCCGCCGTTGCGAATTTTTCTGATGCAATCCTTGTACTATTATTAGCTCAAGCGTAACTTGGTTGTGCCCATCCGCGATGTACGTAGGATATATTAACACTATTACACTAGTTAGTACATGTAGACAATCTAATTGTGACGGTAATGATCTATAATTAAAATTGTAATGTGGTTAGCTTCTAGATTTATATACCATGACATAGTTCGCAAAACTATGTTGTAACACGCGAACGAATACCGCAAATAAACCGGAACGTAAATTCTAGCTACTTCCGGACTATTCGAATTAAATCTGAGTAATAGTGAAACTGGGACGGCATAAATATGAAAAATTTACCAGAAGTGTGTTATTGAACTTACAGCGAACAAGATGAACACATGTGAAGAGTACAATGTATCGAGCACCAACACTATGGAATATTTTGAGAACGACCAACCAGCATCTTATGACAATTGTCGGCGTCACAAACAGCTGCTCTCGTATCGTCCCCCGAATGACAGATGGCCAAGACAGATACATGCGTGTCCTAATTGGGTGAAATGGACTGGTCATAACAGTTGTGTTGGATTTTACGATAATGTTGATATGATCTCTGTTACTTGTGACTGAGTAATACACAATATGGGGTCATGCGAAGGTTCTACGATGTGGACTCGCATCCGAGATACCTTACGTGATGTATGTCGGTTTACGTGCAAACCGATCATAACGCACAGTCTCTGTTCGACATCATTGCTTGCCAATGTCTCGCCCTATTCCGTTGTTCAGCCGTTGAACGAAGTAGAATGTTACAGTGCTGATATCAGTAGTTATTGGAATAAGAAGTGTATTTCAAATGCAGATGTAACTGGGGATGGGACTGGAAAAAACGAAATGATCGACGCCAGTGGAAAGAAAGGTTCTCGTTGGTTGGTGAAGTTGATAGGTAAAGAAGTTGGTTTTAATATGTCAACATTGTCATCTGTAGTGTATGGTGGACAAAGTGTTGATGAGGACATACATCAGAAGCAGCCAATATCAGTGTCATTCGTCAAACATCCTGACCCACACAGTGTAGCAGATACCATTGCCTCAAACGTGGAATCTGACAGTTGTACATCCGCTGGATTTACACTGAAAAAGAGACTGTTGCAGGGACTTGTACAGTGTTGTCATAGTTGGCCAATATCACTTGCTAAGACATTGCAGTGTTCTGATTGGCCAATGCAATTGTCAGATCACTGCACTTTCAAACAGGCTAATCTGTCTAGCAGTATATCAAACAAAATGTTATTGTACTGCGGTGTGCAGTGTAACTCATCAACCATGGACAAATACCAAGATCTCTACCATCAGAACAGTTGGGGGCTTTGCACAAACAACAGTAACATCGGTGTGGGAGGAACGTCTGCAAGTGCCGATGAAGTTTCCATAGACCGTACTGGGAAGATGAATCACACTTCAGCAATGAGCAGTGGAAATCACATTCCAGCCATGCTTGATCGTAAGCATGATGGTACAAACTGTGCAGTGGGAGCATTTGTAGAAGACAACTCAAACTGCAGTCTACTGCCACACAGCCCGGTCAAACTGGGATGTAGCAGACCTAATAAAATGGTAGACGCTAATCTTTCAGCATTGACCAGACCGTGCAGCTCATGTGAAGTAGCCAACAGCCAAAGAATCACTACAAGCACTCCATGTGTAGTTCAAGACCTGTCATCAGATGAGAATAAAGGGAAGAAGCACAAGAAAACAAGACCGTCAGCAAAGAAACGCCGTCGATTGAAACAGAAACGTGAACCAGACAACCAGGCACCCAGTGGCATTGGCAGCAGGAGTCGGACTGCTGAACATCAAATAAGTGACAAGATAGGTAAAGATAATTTGCATGTTACAATGACAGATCATCATGTGGACCATACAATGGAAGATAATCTTGTGGTTATAAGTGGTATCTCATTCAACTGTCGGAATGACTTTGTCATGTCACCTGATGTGTCGTCAGATTCAGATAGTGATGACATGGACGGTGGCTTTGTTGACATGGATGATGCTGATGCATTGTGGGATTCGTTTACCAATGGTATTCAACTCGACTCGATGTCATTCCAGTTTACCTGCACTATATCTGCAAGCCCAAGTGCACTTTTCTCTGATGTTGACTTTGGCACAAGTTCAAGGGTTCATGATGCAAACAAAAAATGGAATGAATCATATCAAGAGACTGGCGTTGTTAGCAGCACTGCTGAAGATATCCAAAACAGAAAGGTATGTACATAATTTATATTATTATCTGTAACCAGATCACCATACTAACCGAGTGTAGTGGCTGGGTTTGAACAGCATTCATTGTGGTCCAAAATGATACTAGTTAACGAGCAAATATTTTGATGGATTATTAAAAAATATTGTGTTCTTGAATCCAGGATTGTGGGCTGATTTAGCATATTGTGCTATTTAGATACAATTTGTTTCCTAGCCACTTAATTTATTCCCAGCCTAAAACAAAATCTTCCATTTTGTTGAGCTGGTTTGAAGCTTGGGCAGGTTCAATCACTGTTGTTTCGGTTCACTCATCTGTCTGGATGAGTACCTGGCTATAGGCAGTGGTGGATATTCGCATTAATCACACATGAATATTCTTCACACAGTAATTGCAACATAGCTGAATGCTTCACAGTAATGTCAAGATGGTGTTTGAATGTTGATTCAACAGGTCTGCCAGTACTCTGAGACTGAGAGACTGATTATCTATAGTCGGAAAGATTATAATTGAAATGGAATACTGACCTTTTACTTAGATCGCTCATAGATGTCATCTGACTTGGCTCTTCTTGGATGACTGTGCAGCAATCAAACGTGTAGTGATATCAGTTATCAGGAGTGGAAGTTGTACATCATATTAAATAAAACCTTTGTTTGACAGGTTCATTTCCCAGTGAGAGAGACAGACCTGACAGAAGTGCATGAGTTAACAGAATGGCCAGAAGCATGCACCGAAGCACGCAGGGGATGCTGGGAAGAGATTGCCAGAGACAGACAGCGATTTGGAAGGCGCATCCAGGGCGTGGAAGAATTGATTGGATTCTGTCTAACGCAGGCACACAGAGACATTGTCTATGAGACACGCTTTTTGGATTACTTCAAATGACCTCAGAATGATTCTAGTCAACACGCACGTGGGTAGTAGTGCAGGTGTGAGTGTGTGCTCTGCCGTGCAACTATACTGTACATAGACTCGTGTATGGATATGCAAAGGCACATATCAAGATACCAATGCAAGGTCAAAGTTGCTGCATACTGTGATTTTAGCTAGGTTTTTCTGTAATGTTACTGTGTGTTAAAAATCAGTACATTTTCTATCATTCATTGGACAGATACCAAGTTGTTTTCCGGAGGATGGTTGGTATTATTCGACACATTCATAGGTTGGGTCAGGTTACAAATATTTTTAAATCTTGAGTTATGTTAACCGTGGTCAGGGACATCATATATGATTTGATTTTTGAATATTCTCAGTGCACTTGTTGGTTACAGTTGACCTGCGTATACACATACAGTTAGAATTACACTAGGTGTCAGGGTACTTAATAGGTTAGGCTGTCACAATGGGATCATATTCATAATTTTACATAATATATAGACTTGGAAAAATACTCTCCCATATATGCGAGGTCTATGCAGTCACAGTTAACAGTTGACATACATCTTTGTGTACTACTTAAGTAATTTGTATGCTCAATAGTTCGGTAACATTTAGAACACTTCAAAAAATCGCAAGAAGTAATTTGAGCATCATGAGGACTGGGTACTGCAGTATAAGAACTTACCTTCACAATACATGATTTTAGTATAACTATTCTATTGAAATGTATGGAATCATACCAAATTTACAAAAGATGCATGCATATTTTATTAGTTTACTTCAGGAATAATTGCTATAAAATTATTGTTAACTGTTCCAGTTGTTTTTCAGTTTGGTGAGAATTTTAATCGAGGAACTAAATTTACTGTCGACACATGTATTTGTGTAGTTGTAGTGTTGTCCATTTAGGCACAAGTGTATCATATTCTGCAAACTTAGTAAGGTAACATATACCAGAATCTGAATATTTTAATGTACATGGAAACGGGTGGTCTGGCAGCAGTGTTAATCAGAATGAATTACTGGGTACATCTTCAATCATCAGCACTCATGAATACACCAGTTAATAAATATATGACTTATTTTAACTGTCCAGTCATTTATTGAAATGGATGAGCAATATTTATTATTATAAACATTAATAAAGTGGTTGTATTGATATTATTTGTGTTAAACATTCGTTATCATGGCTAAGGATGTACGTTATCTGACATGTCTGTAACGGGTGAACCAGACAGATAAAAACATAGTGAATAACATGAAAATTTGATTTATTTGATAAATATCAACAATTCAGGATGTAGACAGGAGTACAAACCTCACTTTATGGTCACCATGGTAACAGAGCCACCTCAATTAAGGTTCACATAGTAACACCACCAATATGTAGGCCTACCCCAGATAGCTTGTTAAATCTGTATTTATGCCAACAATGTCATTATCACATGTCAAATGTTTACAACATATTATAAGTGTAGAGAGAAATGGCTTTGGTTGTAAAGCTAGCTTTGCTTTTTAAATGTCAGGGAATTGATTCTATCATTTTAAAAAATTCCTTTGGAGAAAATTCTGGTTGACCATTAATCGTAGGGTTGTGTTGGAAGTATTGCAAAAGTACGAAGGTTGGACAAAACTTGCACGGTTTCAGTCATGATTATGTGACAAATCAAAACATATTACTAATATGTTGTTTTACTGCCATTAACGTATCATTGTAGTATATTTAAATGGACTTTATTACTGGTTAGCTAATTTGCATCTTGTTGGGTTTCATTAAATTAAAAAGACATAATTTTTTTAGATATCAATACATCATAATTACAATATTACATACATTATAATACATCAGTGAATGCATTTATCTTCATAAATTATAAAACTGAAGTTTGAAAGTCTGAAAAAAACATTTGTTGCAGTTTTAAGGTGTAACTAAAATGAAGCATATATTATACAGAAAAAAACCTATCATAATTACTATTTGAAATAATCTCAAAATAATACATTTTCAAAAGAATAATAAAAGTAACACATTTTACATATTATTTTAACCAACACGTCATGAATACTAATACATTAAATTTGGCATTATTCCATATTAAAAGTTAGTTACCCAGGATTTAAATCATTGTACGTTATAATATTATTTGCGTAATCACCTACTCAAGTAGCCACCACTCCACATAATAGGCAGTTGGCCGTATAAGAGAGGTGGGTGTTCTACAGGAGGACGCCGTGTTGAAAGTAAATGTATATATTAACATGCAAACACCACTGAACATACAAAAAAACCTTAACGTAGTGAATCACCGACTAATCAATTACAAACACACCTGCATCATAATCAAAGCAAACTCGTTAAGCACTGTTAGACACAATGGAAGATCACGTAATAAAACTAAGTCTGTCCCTATTTAGTACACAATCATTGAACAGAATCTAACAAATTGTCACTCTTTGCACATAGGCAACTAATACCCTTTGGACCACTGATTGCGCTCTTTCGGGTATGACGTTAGCGCTGCACATACGGATTTATAACACGATTTTGGAACAAGAACTCCATAACGTGTTCGTGAACAGTATAAATTTGTCTCTACCAACGCCGGCAGGTGGCACTACCTCATATACATCATCTGACAGACAACGATCTCTTTTGCAAAACGCCTTTTATGGAGCAACGTTTGGCAGACTACGATCTTTATGCAAGACACGCTATTTATGCGGCCATGTTTTGTTAAAGTTTATATAACGCCACCACGACGATATTTGGCATCGTTCTGAAATCACACCTATATACAGTGTCAATGTCAATGACAACAACATTAAAAGATGCAGAATAGATAGGCCTACGTCTGCATCACTAAATCAGGCTACGACATTCGTTAAGGGCGTCACATCTTTGTCCATGTTATCATTTTCGTCTCGCTTCCCCTTCACGTCAACGGGACTGGGAGTGTCTGTCTTGGTGACCGCGTCAGTAGCTGTAGTGTCCCGTTCAACACACACACCGCCCGTGTCGTTCTCATACATCGTTTCCCGTGCGGCTACGTTTGGCTGTGTCGACGCACTCGAATCCGACTCCACCTCGACGTCCTCCTGGGCTGAGTCGTCTGACAAGGTCCCGTCTGTGTCCGAGGACGATGTCCGGACGTCTTCGCTCGTTTCGCCGCCGGTGCCAGCCGTGGGACTAGAGTACGGCCTGTCGGCTGGGCTCTCCATCGACTCTCCCGTCTCCACTTTCGCCTGACTCGCGCTGTCTCCGCAGTCATTGCGCATTTCGTCGCCTTTCTTGTCTTCGTTTGACTTCTCCGATGCGTCTCTGCCTTTCCCGTCGGTGTCCGCATCAGCCGCGGGAGCAGCAGATGACGTATCGACGGAAGTGACGTCACGAGATTCCGACACCGTCGACCGGTTGTCGTCGGGCTTATCCGAGCCCTGAGGCTCGGGTCTCTCCGCGTGGTCGGACTCGTCATCATTCACCTGCTTCCAGACGTGTCCCGAGAACGAGTCCCACGACTTTTGTTGGTACTGGACATTCTCGTACCCCGGACGAGTGCACGCCAACTCCGGCTTTGGGGTTACCGGACGTTTCTCGCAAGTCGATCTCGACGCGCTCAGTGAACTCGCTGCCGATGCTGGCCTTGCGTTGCGCTGCCGACCTTTGCGAGGTCCGCGTCCGCTCGTCGACACGTTCGCGTCTGACTGGCCGACCGTGGGCGAGGCAGACTGTTTTGGCGGTGACGGAGCAGCAAACGACAATTTCCTGCTGCCACGCCTCGCTGAACGCGGCCGGCTCGAACTCGGTCTTCTTGGCGTCCGGCCCGACTCCTTCGACTGCGGCGTTTCCTGACCGTTCTCTCCCGACTTCCCAGACTGGGGTGGTTCAGCGGCGTCGTCAACTCCTGCCGTGTTGTCATTAACAGCATTTTCTGCGTGCACTTCCTCGATGAGCTCACCCTGGGACGCGCGCATGCGTCTCCGCCGTGCCTTACCAACGGTGCCAGTAGGGCGACCCGCAGACGGCTTTCCCCGACCAGTAGTTGCAGGAACCTCCCCTGCGTTGGCCGCGGCAGGAGTAGCATCAGTGACATGAGTCTCCTCGTCACCTGCAGATTTTAACTCTCCACTCTTCTGCTGGTTGTGAACTTTGTGCAACCGATTGTTTCTTGTGACGTTTTTCCGTTTAGTGTCCGTGCTCTGTCGTCTCTCGGGTGCCTTGCCAGACGACCCGAGTCGAGCTTTCGATGGAGTGTTCTGTTTCGATCGGTGGTCGTGGCCGGGAAGTTGTTTGTTTAACGAGTCGGGCCTCGTCTGTTCCGTGTCTGCGCATTTCGCTTGTTCGCTCCTCGATTCCATCGTACCTGTTATGAAAGGGGAAACATTTGGATCGCCGCTGAATCCGCACATACAGTCATGATCGTTGCGAGCAGATGGTAGCACAGTGACATCGCTGGAGTCATCGACACGCGAACTGTTATTTGTCCTCCCATGTATAGCATGTTTTGGTTTGCCCGTCTTAGCGTGGGTGTTAGACACCGATGACGCGTACTGTTTGCCCCTGGCGCTGGTCGACCCGTCTCGCGAGTCGCGAGACCTCAAGAACACCGTCGTCCCCAGAGTCACCTCGTTGTCGATGTTCGAGTTCAACTGCTGCTGTAGGTTATACGCCGCTTCCGTTCGTTGACGTTTTCGCAGAAGTCTGTCCTCCGATTTCTTCTTCTTCAGCCACAGTTCCATTGCGTGCTTCCCTTCCTCTCTCTTCATCTCCTTCTCGCGTTGTTGCTCCTCTTCTTCGCGTCGCTTCTTCCTCGCCGCTTTGCGTTCCTCCGCCACCTGGTGCCTGTAGACGCGGTTCTTCCGTCGGAGCCACTCGATCAACTTGGCGTTGGAGCTGTACTTGAGATGGTGGTCACACATCGGTCCAACGCTAGAGCTGCCTCGGCTGGGCGACGTGGACGCCGTCGTTGACGGCGAGTTGCTCGCGTCCGACAACCTGCGGCGACCCCTACATCCGGTCGATCCCGACGAACTGTCCGAGTCACGTGCCGATGTATCGTCGGTCCGTTGCACGCTGTCCGCCGTCGATTCGGCCTCCGTCTTCTGCTTTCGTCGACGGCGGGTCGCGCCGTTGTCCCGCGTCTTCCCACGGCCTCGCTGCAGACGTCCCGGGATCCGGAAGTTCTGCTGATCGGAGTCGATGACATCACTTCCGGCCGCCGCGTGATGCACGCTCTCCTCGTCGGCACTCACGAACGTCACGTGCTTCGTCACGTTCACCCCGTTCTCCTTCGTGCCGTCGATCAGAATGAACGTGTCTCCTGTCGGAAATGATACACGACCTTAGTTATCTACATTGCAAGTGCTAATTGTTATATTACACATACACAGACGTTAACCATTTCTGGATAACCAAGTCCAGTTACGATGGACGGGAGTTTTCAACCAATTTTGTTCATAATTATGTTAAAAACTGGGTAAAGAATAAAACAGCGACATTGTAAAGCCGGAGTATAGGTGACGTGTCATAATAAGTATTACACTTTTTCATTATATTTTATATGTCCGTGTAGTTTTTGTCTCAATATGTGAACGGAAATTTATTATTCCTCCATCATGGGATACATTCACTTTTTTCTTTTCTAAAACTATAGGTAAGTACGAGACGGCGACAACAATAGCATAAATAATAAGATAAACGCATAGATCTTATTCCTAATAGTTGTTTTTGGCCGCGAATTAACATCCAGTTATTAAGAATATTCGAAAGGTAACTATTTACATTCCTGTCATCTTCTTTTGTTTACTTACTGGATTCGTCACATTCAATAAATATGAATCATTTAAAATATCTGCTACACAGTCAAGTTAACATTAACAATGAATAATTATGAAAATGTTGATAGAACTATTGTTCTCGGTTAAGGAAGAGAGAAGGACTATAGAGGACATGAAGTTACATTAGCAAAGGAGCAGTGTAGACTAGACATTATACAATTCTCATTTTCAGAAAGAACAGTAAATTAATGGAATACGGTATCTGCCGATTGTGTGGTTGCTAGTAGTGTTAATCTGTTTTTAAATAAAACGGAAATAAATTACATCTCAGCAGGATGGGATACACCTAAACAGGTTGGACCCTCGATAAGCCAAATGGCTTCCTTGTCCACGTGCCATCTAGAGTTAATTCTCTGGGTGGCAATCTTGTTAAATTTGGTTAAAAACCAGAACTGTAACGTTTGGCTGTGATGAACACTACTGACCGTCACATCCGGCCTCGCCGAATCGTATATCGTCTTCGATGTGTCTCGACTGAACCGACTCGTCCGTCTGCGTTGATTGGGTGTCGTTCTCCCTCATCGCCCGCGGTCGCCGCCGTCTGGTCGCCGGAGCTGTCATCGGTCTAGGAGCCGCGTACCCGGATTGCGCCATCCGATACTTGTGCATCACCTGCCGAGTCTGCTTCAACAAGGTTCTGTTCAACTCTTCTCGCTCCTGCAGGAATTGACTTTCGAGGAGGTCGCGAAGTTCCTGAACACAAAGAACCGACGAACATTTTTATACACATGTGTCTGTTGTTGAATGCATAACACCATCGAATGGGATTACAAAGCAAGTTAATGGTTCGTGTATATTATTTGTGAATTAACATAGTTTCGCCGACAAAGGTGCATTGTTGATCGAACTCTGTCCACGGGACCTGTTTCGAGCTTGGTAAACGTCTGGGTGGCAGTCGATGCAGCGTTCATACTATCACTGCTGTTTACCCAGGACACAGTGTTCACAACATCGTTGTTGTTTGCTCAGAACACATTTGTACTGGGGATGGAATGTAAACTCAGGGCTAAACGTAAACGGGCATTCAAATCGCTTACATAAAAATTTATTAAGTTTAAACAAACACACTTCAAATAAGATGTATGACGAACGGCTAGATATAATTACATTTCTTTACAATTAGGCTTAATATGGTTTAGTTTTAAACATAATGAAATTTTACCAGAAGGGCGGTTTAATCGTAACCATCTGTCGGCAATGAGTAGAAAGCCATGGTGCAGCACTGCGCAGTGTCGTACGACGGCTGATAAATATTTAATACAGACCGTCACCAATGATTATTAATTACACACAAACCTTCTGGGCTATGTTGTCCACATACATATGCGCCGTTTCACTACAGTTACACGGAATAAAAGAACAACCAACCGCTACATGTTTCACCGACCTGATACTTCTGTTCAAGACTGTTGGTATGCACGGCCACGTACTCGGCTTTGCGTGCAGACCGCACCCTGCTTTTCGGGAAACCTTTACGACCGACTGTCGGTTCCGTTCGTTCTTCGTCGACGCACACCCGTTGGTACATCCTCTGCCGCCGGTCTGCGGCGTCATTCCCGGCGTCATCGACGGAGGCACGTCGGTCTCTTATGGTGCGTGGATTCCGCCGGCGGGACTCCAACATGCGTCCCCCGTGGATGGTCTTCGGCCTGGACACTCGTTGTCCATCCCCAAGGCCGCCGCGAGACGATGTTGCTGGACTGTCGTCCGTGTCTGTTTTCTGATTGTTGGCGTCATCACCGCTCTCTCCGCTCATTGTCTCTTTGGGTTTCGGGTCCTCGCTAAGGCTGCACTGCGACGAGCTATTGAGGATCGACTTGAGTAGGTGCAATTCTTTCCCGCCCGATCTCCCAGAGCGGGCCATGTTCCCGCCTGGAAACAGAAGTCTCTATAGGTAACCTCGGTAACTACGCGATTCAACAAACAGCGGCGTCGTATTTTTACGGATCATGAGTGATTAGAGTGACAATTTGTGAAAGAACGCAGTATTTGCTTACTCGCGTTATAAGCCATTCTGATCGTGTCAACACGGACTTCACTGTTGGCATTATGACAAGTAAATCCTACGCAGCATGTGGTGGCAGTATTGTACGTGTCGTCGTGGAGGCGGGTATATGCCAACACCGATACGGAGGCTTTGTCTAGCTAGCTTCATGCAGAGACTTGCTCGATAAACACACGTTGCCGTACTAGTAATACATATGGTGGAATTGGTGACGTCATGCGTGACGTAGTATCTCTGGGAAACGTGTAGCAGCCATGATTCATTTCAATATGAAGAAAACCTGGACACATTAGCTGAATTCCGTGAAACAAAAAAACACTACAGTTGGAAATTATCACTGGCAAAATTCTGTTGACAGCAGAAAGCTAACATTCCGATTACGATTAGGCCCACTGGTAGTAATATCAGATGACGTCACAACTATGAAAAAACACTCAATTAGTTCGATACTTGATAACAAAAATAAGGTCTAATGACATTAGTACAGATGTATGGCCTAGAGGTCTACACGCGTGCTCGGTCGATGGGTATTTAATTAACGTACTTAATATTAGCCCCCCAGCTAGAGAGATTTATACTAACAGATTCTGGCCGTAATAGTCAAGCCTGCTCCTTAGTGGCAATGCTTTGAATCCGCAGACTCTCTTGTTGTTTTACAGTGTAAGCCTATCAGTGGAGTGTACGGCCTGTTTTGTCTTGTATGTATTAACCAACACTTCTACGGAGTCAAACGGTCAGCACTGAATGTGCTATTATACGACTGCTGTTCAGTCGCCTTTACCCGACGTCTGTTCTGCAGATAATAAATTCTTTCGACTACGCCAGTTCGTAAATAAAATATTAATTTGATCGATGATTTCATCAAAACTAAATAACGCATTTGCACAAATAAGACAGCATGTCACAGCTAGTAGTAGAAAGGTCAACGTTTTCGTGAAATCAATCTGAGCTGAGACGCGTGAACATTGCATTGCGGAGGGATTTTAAAGTATTTCAGTCGCCCTTTTGTGGAATGATGCAGGGGCTGGTATTTTTAGAATGTCGAATATTACTGCACAAGTTATCAAATGATGGCTTATTTATGGGGAAGCAAGGCAAATACACAAACGTAGTTATACATGTTAAATTAATATGAATATCCTATACATGACGTATACATAATACACAGATAAATCTGACTTCAAAGAAACTGCTAATTAGACGCACAGTTAATTCGATACGTCGATCAATACTGCATTGGATATTCAGCCGTTTATCTGAAGTGACAATTAATAATCGACAATATGAGTTAATGCAGATTGTGTTGATGCAGGCGTAAGAGCGAACGTATGACGGTGACCGTGCAACTGGTGGATGTAGTGGTGGACTGACACTTAGCGCGAACGTATGACGGTGACCGTGCAACTGGTGGATGTAGTGGTGGACTGACACTTAGCGCGAACGTATGACGGTGACCATGCAACTGGTGGATGTAGTGGTGGACTGACACTTAGCGCGAACGTATGACGGTGACCGTGCAACTGGTGGATGTAGTGGTGGACTGACACTTAGCGCGAACGTATGACGGTGACCGTGCAACTGGTGGATGTAGTGGTGGACTGACACTTAGCGAGATGTCGTAGTGCCGTATGTTTGCATTATGTCCGCTAAACCTATCAATTATAGGTTCAAGCTCTCGATTTGGCACGTTACGTCTGATGCATTAACATGGCTTTCTACTGGCGCCTTCAGGGTGCTTATATGAATTGAACGGTTAACGTCGGGCCAATCTTCTTGTATGGGTGCTTAAAAGCCACTGGCCACATATGTACTCTAGACCATGCTTCTGGCAATGCCAACCCCAGAGCCAGAACTGGTCGGTGCTGTCGGACGACTAGTCGAATGAGGCATTACTGTCAGTATAGCACCACAGGACACCGCGTAGGGCCTAACGTATTCACAGACTAGTCTGTGCGAACAAGAAGAATAGATATGGCAGTAAGTATCTTGCTCAAATTGTGCTTTGTAACAGACTGTATTGATAACAGTACACAAATGCAATGCGTACCTGTCGTACAGTATGAAGATGGACACAAATTAACCTGTCCAAATGTCATTAATGTCCAAAAATGTCCCACTTAATAGAGGAGTAGGAAGTGGACAATTGTTGGATTTTCAATATGTCTAAGGCATACTACCTGAAGCGTGAAACTTCTGGTGGCTATCTGGCTAAATATTGTTACTTTAAGTAGCATGCAAATACAATCCCCTCTCAAATTACCCAACCGCTGACATGAAATGAATGCCAGCTGTAAGATACAACTCACCTGTATGTAGCACTGCGGACTATACCATCAACCACCGACTTATCCCACACAGCGGCACAGACAGCCACCCAACAAACGCGGGTCGTTTACACAGGCAGCCATCAAGGCCAGGTTACGGGCGATAATAGGGCACATTCTAGGCGTCAACTCGATTGGCAGGCTCAGATGTCGTCTTCAAACATCGTCGGGATATTGGTACGCGTCAGTCCATCTGCCTTCGGGGATGAGATGTGACAACGCGACAGCCTTGAACAGATACACAGGCGCAGTGGATTAGCCGTCCACGATCAACCGCACGAGAAGGCTGAGCCCAGCATAGAGCACTGCGTTATTGACACATTGTTGTTGTCGGCGGCGCGATGGCAACACACGCTGTTACATTGCGTTCACTCACCCCCTCTCTTCACAAACATCCAACACGTTTTTCATTATCCAACTTCCCGGTAGATGGTCGTGTTTTGGCTTATCACGCCTACACATCCAATGGCACTATATATTCGCCGGTATCAGTTCATGTAGGAAAAGGTAGACAGTATATCTGCACCCCAATTATCAGATTAAATACAACAAAATAGTAGGTATAGATATAATAGTTAGGTAGGTTTGTAGTAATCGAATGTAATTAAAAGTATTGATCAACAGCGTGCAGCAACACCTGAGGGAATACGACATACTCGCATGCCCTTTTCATATACATAATCATCGAGGGAACATGCTTTGTAGACAACTGCTATTTAAATGCGGTTCCCGATAACACACGCCTGCTCGCACGCCCGCGTCGGCCGCTCGTCTGTGCCTGCCTGCATATGCACTCGCACGCGCATTCCCGTACACGCACATGACTACATGTGCACACACACGCGTGTGTTATTTCACACCATTGGTGAAAGATATAGCAAGTTGTCACCATCTCCAAGATTGTCAGATTCTTGTTGCGAGGATTAGTGATGGGTTTGAAACAGTGACCTAATATATATATATATATTTTCGAGTAAGCTGGACCGGTCATGCAACCATGCACTTCAAACAAATACTTTCATGTATACTTTAAGTGTTTTTGATGTAATATTTCTATAATTGTTAACATCTAAAGTAAATAAGTTCACATATTTAAATTCGATACGAACTGTAAAAGATGCCTAAATAGTTAGTCCACCCAAAATTAACGCATTTACAAAAGCCAAATTATAATTAACTGTGCACACTAAACATTTACTTCAAGACAAGAAAATTTTTATAGCTTTGATTAAATTGCTACTGCCGTAAACACATACATAACTTTCCCGATGTTGATCCGTTCTGCAGTCCACCTGGTATAAAATAGGCCTATGAGAATTAAGAAAGAAACATCTGCTCGTCACAAAACACCAACATTTAAACGAAATATTTCCTGAGAAAATTTGCAGAAGACAAAAAATGTGTCCAATCGAAAAAACATCGCCATTGAGCAGTATAAACCGCGTATAGCCTACCGACTGGATATGGACTTACTCCGCCACTTTGAAATGTATAAACTGCGTATAGCATACCGACTGGATATAGACTTACTCCGCCACTTTGAAATGTATAAACTGCGTATAGCATACCGACTGGATATATACTTACTCCGCCACTTTGAAATGTATAAACTGCGTATAGCCTACCGACTGGATATATACTTACTCCGCCACTTTGAAATGTATAAACTCCGTATAGCATACCGACTGGATATAGACTTACTCCGCCACTTTGAAATGTATAAACTGCGTATAGCCTACCGACTGGATATAGACTTACTCCGCCACTTTGAAATGTATAAACTGCGTATAGCCTACCGACTGGATATAGACTTACTCCGCCACTTTGAAATGTATAAACTGCGTATAGCATACCGACTGGATATGGACTTACTCCGCCACTTTGAAATGTATAAACTGCGTATAGCATACCGACTGGATATAGACTTACTCCGCCACTTTGAAATGTATAAACTGCGTATAGCCTACCGACTGGATATGGACTTACTCCGCCACTTTGAAATGCTGACAAAAGACACGTTCTAGCCAGAATCTTCTACTGAAAACCGTGTCTTCAAGAATATTAGAAATGAAAAAGTCACATCGAACCTATCGATCACGTGATCATGCATCTGTTTAGCAAAAATTCCGTCCAGTTGTCAAAACAATGGCTGCCGGAACACGGGCATTTCGTCCTACAGTTGGTAGAAATTCAGGTTTCAGAAGATTTTATTTATGATAAAA
Organism: Ridgeia piscesae; assembly: GCA_025642075.2. NCBI lineage: Eukaryota > Metazoa > Annelida > Polychaeta > Sabellida > Siboglinidae > Ridgeia > Ridgeia piscesae. The sequence goes on along the minus strand of JAODUO010000094.1, from coordinate 359,366 downwards.
ACCTAAAGAGAAAGTTGTTAAAATGTCGTCAAATGTATGCAGACACGCTTGCTCTAGGAGATAGGCGTACATGTCGTGCCTTAAATGATGTATCCAATGCGGCATACCGAAAGCCCATGTTCAGGGCTGGTTAGAGCTATTAAACCGCTCTCCAGTAAATAATTCTGTATCGACCTGAGTGTGCATGAAACTGTAAGTTCTTAGTATAAACTTCATCCCCGGACTCACGCCTGTTCTATCAAATAACATCTTTGATGCACTGAGAACAATTCAGCCATGTTGCAATTAATGCGCAAAGACTATTCGTACACAAATATCCACTACTCTCTATGGCACTATGCCACCGCGTTCCACATAACAGCGAGTGCATGATGTGTCCTACGAGCTAGACACGACCCGACTGCTTAGACTGCTGCTAGAGCGGCGGGCGGGTGAGTGACTGGTGGAAGAGCCGTTCCCAGTCAGTCGCGGTTCACCCACCTTAGGCGGCATAGTAACCAGGTAAAGCTTGAAAATGGCGACGATGTGGTGGGCACTAGGATAGTTTTTAATGTTTTACCAGTTGCAACGTAAATATCTGTTACGTTGTCACTGCCCGCTGCGGTGATTTGTGCATGGTAAGTTCCTATAGCACGTTGTGTTTCTAGAATGTTATGTACTTTTATCGCTGTTACACAAACTGTGCCAACACGATAAAGGCAGCTGTGATTGACGAGTCGACTACACAGCTGCAATTGAATCGATTGACTAATTGCCTCGGACAAAGCCGGGCAACTGACAATTATGTACTGACAGTGTTCTACGAGCGCAACTGGCTATTCTCCTAACAATATTTGTGTGTGCAATGTGCATACATATATCTGCAACAGAGCAGCAGTCGTTGGATTGAATTTGCACCGGTCAGTTTATAGCCGACCGAGTCAATCTGGTAACCGCAAGATACGAAGAAAACAACATTTAAACGAAACTATTCAAACTTACATGTAATTTCCCAATAATGTTTTGTTACTACATAAATTGCATTTTACGTATCTTTGCAGATTTTTGTTGTTATGAAACTATTCGTTATAGTATCTCTCCATGTGTGAACGCTTTGATTTCGTGTTTGAAAAGACCACGAGACATGTTTTGATACAGTATTAGGGCCCTATTGTAACACTAAAAGTGTTGGTCCTTTGCCGCTGTTGTCACGCTGTGTTATTATGATGTACGATATAGTTGGTGTCATGCTCCATTATAATTGTCCACTTTGTCGTTGTTATTATAATAATGTTCTAGTGTTATCCTATACTGTTATGTTGTTGTCATTCTCCAGTGTTATCATATTATACTGTGTGATAACTGTGGTTGTTTTCACATTCCGGTGTTTATATACTGTGTGGTTGTTGTCACGATCCGATGTTGCCCTGTACTGTGTGGTTGTTGTCACGCTCCAGTGTTGCCCTGTACTGTGTGGTTGTTGTCACGCTCCAGTGTTGCCCTGTACTGTGTGGTTGTTGTCACGCTCCAGTGTTGCCCTGTACTGTGTGGTTGTTGTCACGCTCCAGTGTTGCCCTGTACTGTGTGGTTGTTGTCACGCTCCAGTGTTGCCCTGTACTGTGTGGTTGTTGTCACGCTTCAGTGTTCCCCTGTACTGTGTGGTTGTTGTCTCGCTCCAATGTTGCCCTGTACTGTGTGGTTGTTGTCTCGCTCCAATGTTGCCATGTACTGTGTGGTTGTTGTCACGCTTCAGTGTTGCCGTGTACTGTGTGGTTGTTGTCTCGCTACAATGTTGCCATGTACTGTGTGGTTGTTGTCACGCTACAATGTTGCCATGTACTGTGTGGTTGTTGTCTCGCTACAATGTTGCCATGTACTGTGTGGTTGTTGTCACGCTACAATGTTGCCATGTACTGTGTGGTTGTTGTCTCGCTACAATGTTGCCATGTACTGTGTGGTTGTTGTCTCGCTCCAATGTTGCCCTGTACTGTGTGGTTGTTGTCTCGCTCCAATGTTGCCGTGTACTGTGTGGTTGTTGTCTCGCTCCAATGTTGCCATGTACTGTGTGGTTGTTGTCTCGCTCCAATGTTGCCCTGTACTGTGTGGTTGTTGTCACGCTCCAATGTTGCCATGTACTGTGTGTTGTTGTCTCGCTACAATGTTGCCATGTACTGTGTGGTTGTTGTCTCGCTCCAGTGTTGCCGTGTACTGTGTGGTTGTTGTCTCGCTCCAATGTTGCCATGTACTGTGTGGTTGTTGTCTCGCTCCAATGTTGCCCTGTACTGTGTGGTTGTTGTCTCGCTCCAATGTTGCCCTGTACTGTGTGGTTGTTGTCACGCTCCAATGTTGCCATGTACTGTGTGGTTGTTGTCTCGCTCCAATGTTGCCCTGTACTGTGTGGTTATTGTCTCGCTCCAATGTTGCCATGTACTGTGTGGTTGTTGTCTCGCTCCAATGTTGCCCTGTACTGTGTGGCTGTTGTCTCGCTCCAATGTTGCCATGTACTGTGTGGTTGTTGTCTCGCTCCAATGTTGCCCTGTACTGTGTGGTTATTGTCTCGCTCCAATGTTGCCCTGTACTGTGTGGTTGTTGTCTCGCTCCAATGTTGCCCTGTACTGTGTGGTTGTTGTCACGCTCAAGTGTTGCCCTGTACTGTGTGGTTGTTGTCTCGCTCCAATGTTGCCCTGTACTGTGTGGTTGTTGTCTCGCTCCAGTGTTGCCCTGTACTGTGTGGTTGTTGTCACGCTCCAGTGTTGCCCTGTACTGTGTGGTTGTTGTCTCGCTCCAATGTTGCCGTGTACTGTGTGGTTGTTGTCACGCTCCAATGTTGCCGTGTACTGTGTGGTTGTTGTCTCGCTCCAATGTTGCCGTGTACTGTGTGGTTGTTGTCTCGCTACATTGTTGCCATGTACTGTGTGGTTGTTGTCTCGCTCCAATGTTGCCCTGTACTGTGTGGTTGTTGTCTCGCTCCAATGTTGCCATGTACTGTGTGGTTGTTGTCTCGCTCCAATGTTGCCCTGTACTGTGTGGTTGTTGTCTCGCTCCAATGTTGCCCTGTACTGTGTGGTTGTTGTCTCGCTCCAATGTTGCCCTGTACTGTGTGGTTGTTGTCTCGCTCCAATGTTGCCCTGTACTGTGTGGTTGTTGTCTCGCTCCAATGTTGCCCTGTACTGTGTGGTTGTTGTCTCGCTCCAATGTTGCCCTGTACTGTGTGGTTGTTGTCTCGCTCCAATGTTGCCGTGTACTGTGTGGTTGTTGTCTCGCTCCAATGTTGCCCTGTACTGTGTGGTTGTTGTCTCGCTCCAATGTTGCCCTGTACTGTGTGGTTGTTGTCTCGCTACAATGTTGCCATGTACTGTGTGGTTGTTGTCTCGCTCCAATGTTGCCCTGTACTGTGTGGTTGTTGTCTCGCTCCAGTGTTGCCCTGTACTGTGTGGTTGTTGTCACGCTCCAGTGTTGCCCTGTACTGTGTGGTTGTTGTCTCGCTCCAGTGTTGCCCTGTACTGTGTGGTTGTTGTCACGCTCCAGTGTTGCCCTGTACTGTGTGGTTGTTGTCACGCTCCAGTGTTGCCCTGTACTGTGTGGTTGTTGTCTCGCTCCAGTGTTGCCCTGTACTGTGTGGTTGTTGTCACGCTCCAATGTTGCCGTGTTGTTGTATGTTTCTTGTGAATGAGAGAGTATATTTTGTGTGAATATACAATTTGATACGGTTGGTACTTATAATAAATTGTGTATATGTGAATTCGTTTGACCACGCCCCTGTCACTGTTCTCCCTTCGTTGCGCTGTCCCGTCGGCAGGTGTTAGTCCGCGGTAGCCCGGCAGCCCGGAGAGGTACCCCCCGAGGCAGCGCCATGGCGACTGTCATCAGCCCGCGGGGCACGATCAGCCAGCGGGAGAACGTGATGTCCCAGTGTGTCCCCGACCTGACGGGCTTCACTCCCCGCCGCATGCAGCAGTTGGCCACCCGCCGCCCGCCTCGCTCCATCGTCAACATCGAGTGCAGCCACTACCTGCGCTCCTCGGCCGATGACAACGTGCACGGTCTGCCGCCCATCGGCTACCAGCTGTGGCTGGAGGCCGGCAAACACAGTCCCCCGCTCCCCGAACGCCCGGACCCCAACTACAACAGCAACGTGTGGCGCAACTTCCGCGAGGAGTACGGCATACGGGTGAGTGGAAGGCTGGAGACATCGCGATATAGACGGGTCAACGGTACATGATTGGTAGCTGCTTCACATCTCTCGCTCTCTTCCTCACCGTCACCGTCACCCTCCCCTTTCCACTCCCCCCACTCCGCGTCCCCTTCCTCTCCCCCTCCACCTCGCACACCCTCACCCTAACCCTCCCTCCGTCTGTCTGTTTTTATGTCTGTACCTCACTTCCTCTCACTTCCCTATTCCCCCTGTCCCCTCTCCCTCATATCTCACCAGTCTTCCACAATGATCTTCCTCTCGTGACTCCCAAGGACACGTGTGTCGTCATTCTATGTCGTCTTTGGCCTTTCACTTGGTCGTTTGTCTCCCTCTTCTGCTCACCACGCTCTTGTTGACAGTCTGTCTTGTCGCATTCTTTGGAGATGTCCTTATTTGTCTGTTTCCCGCTAATTCCATCATTACGTGTTTTTCGTGCCAATATATTATTCTGATTTTCTCAACTTCCTTCTATCCCCCACTTCACTACACATACTCTTCTAAACTATTTGTCTTCTGCTACCTGCAACTTCTCGTGTTTCTGGCAGTGCCATTGTACCTCACAAATAGGGTCGTATCTGAACAGTTTCCAACACCCTTCTTGCGTGCGCATGACACAATGGAATGGTGAAAAAGTCAAGAAATGTTTAGCAGCACTACGTGGCATAACATGGCATGGCACAGAGAACGGATTTTCGCTGCCGTATTGACAAGTGTCACAGTAGTTAGTGTACTTGGATGTATGCTATTCAATGGAGTTCTTTGTGTTATTGGTAGGAGCTCACGAACGATGTGAAAGCTTCCATGTGGATCATACATAGAAAGTTAAACATAACACGGCTAGCTGTTTGACTACAGGAGATTAAATTAATCCCAGAAATTCCTTTGGGCTAAATAATAATGATGACAATGGTGGCAGAAATAAATTAAATATTGTGCAAGTTCCTGCAATAGTACTGTGAACATAAACCGGTATATAGATGGCTGCAATGTCGTAAGTTGGCAGGCGAATTACGGAGTTCAGTAAGAAAGCAACGGGGTCCGAGTGTTAAGTCGAGAATGTGCAGTTATGCGTGATATTATACTATTATTATGCAGCCAATTCCCAACAATACTTATGTGTAACACGGATTAGAAGTCCAAATTTGTCGTCGTCTAACTTCGTGTTATGCTGCACCGTTTGGTCTACGAAGTAGCGTGTTAGAAGCAGGGTTAAACTGTGTCCTGCCCTTACAGAGTTGTAATCGAGAGGGTTCTGATATTTTCTATCACAGTATGGTTTGGGTCGATTACACAGAAGGAAACGCTCAGATTAAAGAGAGTTGTGAAAACTGCTTCCCGAATCATCGGCAGAGACCTTCCCAGTCTTGAAATACTGTATCAGCAGCGCCTGTTAGGAAGAGCCACTCTCATCTCTCAAGATTCATCCCATCCTGCACATGACCTATTTGAACCTCTTCCACCTAGTCGCCGATTCAGATCCATCAAAACCAGGACCAACCGCTTTAGTACTAGTTTTTTCCCCTGAGCCGTTCAAGCCCTGTCAAAACAGAAGTGATTTTTCTCCCACCCGCAGCAAACACATATTCCACTTTCCTATGAGTTTTTAGTGTGTATATTTTATCATAATTTAATATAATATAATATTATATTATTTTATTTCATATTTTACATTTTAAGCTAATATATTTCTACTAGATCGTATCAATTATTTATCGATGTTATAAAAGTAATTTGTTATTCGGACCTTTGTATGTGATTGTTCTTATTTATTTTATTTAAAGTAGTTGTATATTTTATCATCATCGTTTGGTGCATGTGAATGTATTGTCATGTGAATGTACTAATACGACGACCAATATCATTACACATTCCAATGTTTTATTGTAACTACAATGTGAACACATGGCAATAAAGCTATCTGAATCTTATCTTAATACACAAACACTTCTCATCTGAAAATCCACATCTAGACCCACTGCTAAGTAGATTATGACAATAGTCCATATTCATTCCTTTAAGCTAACGTTGCTTTTACATTTTTTTTAAAGTCTAAGTGTCTTTATATCTCTTGACATCATTAAACTAAATCGTGGACAGATGACCACCATATATGCTTTTTCTAATTCAGTTGGACACGGAAGGTCAAAATATAAGCGAACTGATCGCAGCCATGTACCCGCTAAACATCCCAGCGCCGTCGAGACAGGGCAAGTACACGTACGCCAACTTCCTGCGAGAGACGGACATCGTGCGAGATCTCGTTCTCAAAAGGAGAATCCTCGAGACTACAAAGAATGACGTCCACGAGTTTAAATGGTTGCGATTGAAATCTGATCTCAGGAACCCACCGATTGACACGAAAGGTAAGCTGAGCTGTGCTACATCAGTCAATCTAAATTAATTTACAGTGTACTTTAATAATGATTATTATTTGGGTAAATAATTGGGTATTCGAAACAATCGAAACATGGCACGTTAACACAGCAATTAATTCTCACCCGCATTGTTTGATTACCGCAATGGACGATGTTTGCAATTTGTTACAACAGTCACAATTTCACACAAGCATCGATGTAGTTATATTATATTATGACTATGGCAGTCACGTATACACACATTAACCCACTTACATATACGCAAGCAAACATGCATGCAAATCCACCCGCACACTTCGTGAGAGAGAAAGAGAGAGAGAGAGAGAGAGAGAGAGAGAGAGAGAGAGAGAGAGAAGAGAGAGAGAGAGCAAAAAGAGAGAGAATGGGAGAGCGAGCGAAAGAGCGAGATAGCGAGAGAGAGAGAGAGCAGAGAGAGCGAGAGAGCGAGAGAGAGAGAGAGAGAGAGAGAGAGAGAGAGAGAGAGAGAGAGAGAGAGAGAGAGAGAGAGAGAGAGAGAGAGAGAGAGAGAGAGAGAGAGAGAGAGAGAGAGAGAGAGAGGAGAGAGAGAGAGAGAGAGAGAGAGAGGAGAGAGAGAGCGTGAGCGTGAGCGTGAGAGAAGCGTGAGCGTGAGCGTGAGCGTGAGCGTGAGCGTGAGCGTGAGCGTGAGCGTGAGCGTGAGCGTGAGCGTGAGCGTGAGAGAGAGAGACAGACAGACAGACAGACAGACAGACAGACAGGGATAGGGACAGAGAGAAGGGGTGAGGGAGGGAAGGAATGAGAAGGAGAGAACAAGAGCGATACGGAAATGGAGAGATAGAGCGAGAAAGTGTATCGTGTTGTGTGTCGGGTGTGTGTGTGTGTGTGTGTGTGTGTGTGTGTGTGTGTGTGTGTGTGTTGTGTGTGTGTGTGTGTGCGTGTGCGTGCGTGCGTGCGTCGTGCGTGGTTCGTGCGTGCGTGCGTGCGTGCGTGCGTGTGGAAGAGGGGTGGTGGAGAAATATCAATAGAATAGAGGGATTTACGCACAATTCTACTATACCTTTAGGTAATATTGAACCACCGAAAAATTTCAAGAAATACGCTACTCGATTTGTGCCGCCGCCGACACCAGAGGGCGACAGCGGCTCGGAGAGAGACGTGCGCATGCAGGTCATGTGGAACCGGATGCTGCCGAATAAGTCGCAGCCATACTTATGGAAACTGTCGTACAAACTCAACACCCCGCAGTATGAACAGGTTCAGGAGGAAATCAAAATGAGGAAAAAGTTCTCCCGCCGTCGTCACTTGCCCACAGTGACGACACACAGTGCCCGATGACACCTGTCACAGTGACGACACACAGTGTCCGATGACACCTGTCACAGTGACGACACACAGTGCCCGATGACACCTGTCACAGTGACCACACACAGTGCCCGATGACACCTGTCACAGTGACCACACACAGTGCCAGATGACACCTGTCACAGTGACGACACACAGTGCCAGATGACACCTGTCACAGTGACGTCAACATGCAGATGACACCTGTTACATATGCCCCCCATACATTTGACTAGATTTACACCTGTCACAGTACCTTCACACAGTGCCAGATGACACCTGTCACAGTGCCCGACACACAGTGCCAGATGACACCTGTCACAGTGACCAACAAAACAGTGCCTGATGACATACGCCCCCCATACATTTGACTAGATTTACACCTGTCACAGTCCCGCAGACGTGTACGAATCACGAGTGTCCATAGATTCAGCTGGGCAGTATTAATGGTCTACGTAGGTTTTGACTGTTGTTATTATTGCGGTGGTAGATCTAGTTTTTGATGGCGGCTCGTTAGACATCTTCATATGTCGTTGCGACAGCGGCAAGCAACGTCATAGTGTCAGACAGTACAGTAAACAGCCTGTATAATTATAAATTTATTAAGTAACATCACATTTTAAAACTCTGTCCTTCTATCGTGTCCATGCTATGTAGATAGTCAATAATAGGTTTATATTTTAATCGGAGCAAGATGAACTTTGTTGTCGTTTTGCTTTTCAGGTAAAGTAAGTATGCTACTTTATCCATAAGATGTCGATTACATTTCCGTGAAAGTTGGTTTTGTAAATACTGTTTTATATTTTATTGGTATATGGTATATCAGGCCTACTACGACTACTAGCATCGGAATAATCTCTCATTTAAAGTCAATTAATAAACAACAATAATACTGTTAAAACCGTTACTAATATTAGGCATGTAAAACATTATTGTGCGTCAGCCCTAGTTTGTGATGTGTGAACATTTTTACATGAGTTATTACGACGTGCAAATTGGCTATGCTGTAGCGTCGACTATGACAGTCTGTTGTGTTGATAACACACGCAAGCGAGAACATTCTGCCGACGCGAACACAACAGGTACTAATCTGTTGACATAGCAACGCGTGCCAAAGCGTAAATGTTTGCCAATCTATTGATATTCTTTTGTGTGCGTTCTGTTTTAATCAGGATAACTGCCGATGACAGTTCCACTGACAGGTGAATGATATTATCTTTGATACACCACATATACAAAAGCTGTGCGGGTAGCTAATTTAGTTGGTGTGACAAAATACAAAAATAAGAAATGCATAGGTACGAGGATAACACCCAGATGCCTTCAGTAACAGGTAAAACAAGCATTGGTTTGATATGCGAGGCACGAGTCTAGAATGCGTCATCTGGCACAGCCTCCGTAATTGGCCAATGTAAGTTGTGTACCTGTTACAGTATTAACTATTTGTTTCCAGTTGTGCGGAATCATAGTTGTGTCGCTTGCTGTGGTTTCTCCATAGAGCAATGCGACACTCTTGAAAATATAATGACAACCTGCTATGGGGAATTATTTCGAAAAACTAATAACGTGACTAAAAGACGCAATCCTCAGTAAGTATGCGTAGTAATACCGCCTTGCGTCATGCCTACCAGTATACGGTGATATCATTACCAGTTAGTTATAATATTGGTAATTCATAAGCATTAGTGTCACATTGGGAAATACCTGTATCTTAGAAACACACGATATCCCTCAGGTTCGCTGATATTACTATTAACAGTACACATGCCAACACATGCATTTCTGCGTGTTTCTATTTAAAAGAACCGTCGTATCAGGCAGGAATGCACGGCTGTTATGTAAACATGCTTGTGTGTGTTTAGTTATTTCAGATTGTGTTATTTCTTTTTCAAACAACTGTTGTAACATGAATAAACCTTTACATGACGTATGTTATAATCGGATGTACATGAGTCGTCTAAAGAAGCAGTATTTTGAATGTTGACACTTGTTCTTGTGAATAGTATTGATAAGCAAAGGACATAGCGTCTTGTTCTTGCTGGCTAAGCTGGCTACACAGAGTATAAACGCTGTATTCCCCACGTCATTGACTTTCCTCTGTGTTGACGTCATCGCTCCCAGTATTACATAGTCATTATATCAATATGCTGCATGTATTATAACACTCAAATAGGCGTATTTAGTAATATATCGATTCCCATTGTTCTAATATTTATTGCAACCTAATTGTGCGCAACATTTTGTATTCGTGTCTATAACCAGTTATTTCAGGAAATATTACATCAACATAAAATAAACGAAACCATGGGTAAGTCCACCAATGTGTGACACTGTGACGAAAAATATTAAAATGATATATATTTCCATGGCTCCTTTTCAGTTATATAGTGTGATGTGTGTCATAAACACGTTAGCCACACGGACATAATGAAACAATAATGTCATGTCATGTCATGTCATGTCATGTCATGTCATGTCATGTCATGTCATGTCATGTCATGTCATGTCATGTCATGTCATGTCATGTCATGTCATGTCATGTCATGTCATGTCATGTCATGCCATGCCATGCCATGCCATGCCATGCCATGCCATGCCATGCCATGCCATGCCATGCCATGCCATGTCATGTCATGTCATGTCATGTCATGTCATGTCATGTCTCTCCTTCTCTCCCTTATGGTGTAGTGTGTGAGTATATCTATATGCATATGCATATATATATATATATATATATATATATATATACATATGCATATAGATATACTCACACACTCAACCACAAGGGAGTAAGAGAGAGAAAGGGAGACAGGAACAGACAGACAGACAGACAGACAGACAGACAGACAGACAGACAGACAGACAGACAGACAGACAGACAGACAGACAGACAGACAGACAGACAGACAGACAGACAGACAGACAGACAGACAGACAGACAGACAGACAGACAGACAGACAGACAGACAGACAGACAGACAGACAGACAGACAGACAGACAGACAGACAGACAGACAGACAGACAGACAGACAGACAGACGACGACGCGACGACGACCGACCGACCGACCGAACCGACCGACCGACCGACCGACCGACCGACCGAGACCGACCGACCGACCGACCGACCGACCGACCGACCGACCGACCGACCGACCGACCGACCGACCGACCGACCGACCGACCGACCGACCGACGACCGACCGACCGACCGACCGCCGAGACCGACCGACCGACCGACCGACCGACCGACCGACCGACCGACCGACCGACCGACCGACCGACCGACCGACCGACCGACCGACCGACCGACCGACCGACCGACCGACCGACCGACCGACCGACCGACCGACCGACCGACCGACCGACCGACCGACTAGACTGACAAATGCAGAGAAAAGAGAAAGACAGGAAAGACAGAAACAGAGATTAGACGTAACTTTCATTCAAGTATTCTTACGCAACGATTCAGGCAAGTTACATAAAACGTTCTCAGTGCAATGAATCATCGACTTACAGGACTGCATCGAAACTGGTTGAGATCCTCAGGCGAATAAAACAGGCTCCAACGGCCTTTGGCATATTCTTTCAATGATATAATCATATGCCTTTGTATCATCCACGGAGGGTCTTTACTTACACAAAATAAATGACGGAAAACTAGTTTAACTTCGCCCCACTGAAAGCTCTAATACAAAGGTTCGTCAACTCCTTATACAAGAAATGCTCGAATGTGATGAGGCAGGATCTCATCAATCAACACTGATAATGTTACAATTTATATCGTTGTTGACTAGTTCAGACATATAGGTTCCACAATCACAAGTAATATGTCACTAGATGCTGAAATTAATATGCGCATAGCAAAAGCTGCAGCAGCCATTTCCAATTTGGACAAGAGAGTGAGGACTTACACGAATTTGATAGAAAACACCAAACTGAGTGTTTACCAGGCAATGCGCCCTCAACACGCTCCTCTACAGCAGTAAGGCCTGGACAACCTACACAATTAAGACCTGGACATAGTTACTATATTCGCTGCCTTAGTCACATCCCTGGCATATCCTGACAGGACGTAATCACAAACATAGAGGTCCTGGCAGGTGCTTCGTGCACCAGCGACGTGTGAGATGCCTTGGTCACGTCCGCCGATTGGCAGGTGGCCGTATATAAAAATGCACTTTATGGTGAATTTGCCACTGGGACAAGCACCATTGGCCTCCATATTTCCGTTAGAAAGACACCTGCAGCGTGGCATGAAGATGGCGGGAATTAATGTAACAAACAGTGGTACCGCCGCCAGTGATCGCGGTAATGGGAAATCAATCGTCAAAACTGGCATGAAAAAGGGACAAGATAGAAAAAGGGCACAACTGGCTGAGAGGAGGTATCATCGAAAGCAGTGATTCGCCAATACTGAATACTCTTCCCACCCGACTGTGTATGTCCTCGCATATGCGGTAGAGTTGTCCACGCCCGAATTGGACTTCTTAGTATAACACCAGGCGATTCACATCACCGAACTGACACACACACACACACGCACGCACGCACGCACGCACGCACGCACGCACGCACGCACGCACGCACGCACGCACGCACGCACGCACGCACGCACGCACACACGACACGACCACGCACACACACACCACGCACGCACGCACGCACGCACACACACACACACACACACACACACACACACACACACACACACACACACACACACACACACACACACACACTGTCTTTGAATATGGCGGCGCAAACTATTGTCTGGCAAGACGGACATATGACATCGAACAACCGCCATCTGCGCGTCTTGAGTCTTTCGTGAGGACCTCTACTACCTCTACTAAAAAAGCTCCGACTGCAAACCCTTTAGAACTCCAAAAGCTTTCCATGACGTTGCACATTTTCCTGGCTTGAAATGGTAAAGTTCATATGCACCCATTGCACCCCGCCCTCATGCAAATGCAATGGACCTGCAAAGCCCTACTAAAGAAACTCTGTCATATGCGTACATCGCTAAATGTTTGTTATGAGTCCTGCGATTCTACGACTAGCACACTTCCGCACCGGTAAGTCCATGAGTACATGACTGGGTATGCGCACACTGAACGACGTTATGAACTGTAAGTGTACATTAACAACACAACCGTCACGTCAAAGTATGTTTTGGCCATGTCTTGGTTGATGTCTTCTACTGCCATCTGCTGCGTCGATTATTCCTGGGGAGATCACGTAAAATGGCTACGTCATAAGCAACATATGACGTCACATATACGAGGCAAAAAACGAGCATAAACAGGTGCGCCACGGGTAAGACGTGAATCGCAAAGCTACGTCTATGCGGCGGGCCAACTCTTCTTCATCCTCACATCTCAACGGAGTTGCGAAGTGAATATTGGCCACTTGCCAAGATGCCGACTTGTTCGTGCGCGCACGCCAAGGACTTCGGCTCGATAGGAGTGAACCGGCGTCAAGAGAACCGCTTCTGCATGCCGTCACAGAAACACAAGTCGAGCATGGGGGAACTCGCCAAGACCGGGAAGCTGACACCGTGGTTCTTTGAAGACATGGCCTACCTGAAACATATCGAAAAACTACCAACTAGTAAAGTCTTCGTATTTATTCACAATTGTTATTTTAGGCTAATCATATTCTTATAATATATATTATATACACACGCACGCATGCAGCCTCGCATGGACGCAAACACACACACACCGCACACACGCGCACACGCACGCGCGCACGCACGCACGCACGCACGCACGCACGCACGCACGCACGCACGCACACACACACACACACACACACACACACACACCACAACATGACGTTTGCGTTTTAACTAGTCTAGTTACCCGAATTTTGGCAAACAAAATAATTCTTTTCACGATGAAGTTGTTTCTACTTCCTAAATTCATGTGCACTGTTAAGTTACCCAGTCTACAATAAAATGCACTTTCGGTTAAAATTACAGATATGTGAACACAGATAACTTATTGATTCACAAATATCAACTTTATACATGCAAAATTGATTGAAACATGAAATGGACACATGTAAAAAGTTAAAATTTTATTGTTGATGAACATGCTTAAACGTAGCATTCTATACTATCTTACGACACGGTATGCACTTTATCGTTACTCATTCATCACGCTTGATTTATCTTTGTTGTGCACCTTAATGTAAGGCAACAACTGTCAAACATGGTGATACAAATCTTGCCCATTTATTATACACACACGCGCACCTGCAAACACACACACACACACACACACACACACACACACACACACACACACACACACACACACACACACACACACACACACACACACACACACACACACACACACACACACACACACACACACACACACATTTTAACGAGCCAATTCACACGTAAATACGTAAACCACGGATAGTTGAATCGCAACTTTTCTGACCATTATAGACCTAAATCTAAGGTGTATTTCATATGGAAGCGTATACTGGTAGATTATGTGCGAAATGCATTCGATATTGCATCATATTTGGAAAGTTCATAGAGCGATGTTTGTCTTGCTCAGTGAACAGGCAGAAGACATCTCAGAATCTATCGTCGCATGTGGCGAAGTCATGCAGGGTTTCGGGGGGACGAGGAGCGTTCAATTCAACGTCTCTCTGTTGACAGTCAAGAGCAACTTGGACGACAAGCCTCCGCTGACGTTCGTGCACCTCCACATCAACTACAAGAAATTACAGGTGAGAACATAATCTGTGTTGTCATAATCACATGCGCAGGCATTGCATATTAGCGTCTCGGCTTCTCTGGGAAGCATCCGGTCACGCTGCAGTTAATGCGCGAAGACTATTTATATACACATATCCACCACTGTCTATAGCTAGGTACTTGAACAATGTAGAAGGAAACCCTGCCCAGGGTTGGGTTCAAATACATATTTGTAATTGTATTTGAATACAGAAATTTGGTGTATTTGTAATTGAATTGAAAATGACAAAAGGGCATGTATTTGTATTTGATATTTGGTCTGTATTTGAAAGGTATTTGCAAATACAATCAAATACACACACAAATTACCAACAAAAGGTTAAGCATTGCCTGACATAAACTGGCTCAGGAGTCAAGACAGAATGGTTTTCACACCTGGTCAACAGTGGGCAGGCAGCACTGAGAAAATTGGCCTACAGTGAAGCTGGTCAAACATTAGCATCAGTGAATGAATGGGAAGCCAGTGAAACCTATCTGTAGCCATAAAGGCAGGTATTCACAGGGAAAGTGCTTCAGAGAACTTGCTGTCACCTGCTGTGTAAACATACTGGGCTATGACAAAGAACCCAGGTTTTCTCCAGTGCAGGCGGAAGAGCTACCCACTAGTTGGTACAGTAGTACAAATATGGACAGTCTAGTAAACCTGCCTGTCAATTAGCGTACAGCAGTTAATCAAGCAAAAGACAAAATTCCGCCCACTGTGATATACTTGAACTATATTGGAAACACGGGCCGCGTATTTGAATCATATTTGAATCACATTTCAAAATGGCAATGTAATTTTATTGTATTTGAATCAAAAATGGCAGTGTATTTGTATTTGAATTGGAAATTTGTAATTGTATTTGAATTGAAATCTGGAAAAGCAGTGTATTTGTATTTGAATTTTATTTGGCCGAGTTGTATTTGTATTTGACCCCAACATGTGTATTTGACCCCAACATGTGTATTTGGACCAAACCCTGAGTCCCTGCATACTGTTTTACACGGCAACAAAGGATTCGAACCCGGGTTCTGTTAGTCCAGAGTCCGAAGCTCTAGCCATCACGTCATTAGCCGAACTTCAATTCTGTAATTTTATACTGCATAAAAGTGACAATTCAATATCATGCAGTTTTCATGAACAATAAATAAATATGTTTATGCAAATAAATATATGAAGACAATGCAAATAAGTTATAAAATAAATATATAGATGAATTATTAAGACTAAAAACGCTATTGTTGGCTAAAACACTACATGGATTAATTCGTAAAAATATACATATATAAATGAAAACTAAATAAAAACGTGCAATACGTGGTTAAACAAAACGGACTATTACAATGTCAATGACCGGGTGATCAGGATGGCTGCTCTGTGGAACGCTTCTGCGGTAGACGCCGTAACTGCTTCACGCGTCTGTGAATTCCACAACGGGACGGTTGGTACACACATAAATGAATGTTTGTAAGTTGTGCGGGAGGCCGACGATGTTCGTAGTTTGTGTTCACGGTTTTGTCTGATGCGGACATCTGCTGCGGTGGTGATGGTCGTGTTACTGTATGACTGGACCACAGGACAACGATAACGTGTGACAAACTACAAGATCTCCCTCGTGAGAAATGAGATGTTAATTACGATTGGTCGACGCAGCAAGAAGAGATCCGTATGGTGGAGGTGGAGCAGGAGAATGCAGTCATGCTTGAGAAGATGTCGTACGCCTGCCGTACGCCTCCATCTCTCGACAACATGGTGTCCAGGTTCAACGCGTATCTGTTGTCTGTCGTCAGAAGGTTAGTCTACTCGTCTCGACACAATCACTCTTTGTCATAATCGCACCACCAGTAAGTTACCAGTAACTAATTTAAGCCGATCTTTCATCGTGAATAATTAAAGGCAACGAAGTATGATGTCGTTTTAAGGGGACTGGCAGCATTTGTCTGCAACGTTCGCTCGGCCTGCTTCCAGGTGTTGCCTCGCTTATTTTTGTCTCTTGTCACAGTTAAACATCAACATGTTTTCACGTTGTATTTGTCGGTGTCGTCTGTGATTGGTAGGCGGTCGGGTGGGGTGTTGGTGGTTTGTTGCGCTGACAAATATGCAAAATCGACAAATGTTACAACCCACGCTAAATAGCACAACTCCGCAACAACTACCACCACAAGCACCACCGTATTGCATTTGGTAATTACTGTGGTCATTGTCACGGCCACCACCACCACCACCAACACCAACACCACCACCAACAACAACAACAACCACCACAACCACCACAACCACCACAATCATCACAATCATCACAACCACCACAAACACCACAACCACCACAACCACCACAACCATCACAACCACCACAACCACCACAACCACCACAACCACCACAACCATCACAACCACTACAACCACCACAACCACCACAACCACCACAACCACCACAACCCCCACAACCACCACAACCACCACAACCACCACAACCACCACAACCACCACAACCACCACAACCACCACAACCACCACAACCACCACAACCACCACAACCACCACAACCACCACAACCACCACAACCACCACAACCACCACAACCACCACAACCACCACCATCACCACCACCACCACCAACAACAACAACAACAACATTAGTTCATGGTTCTTGGAGCACTTGGTTGTGTTG
The DNA here is from genome assembly GCA_025642075.2 of Ridgeia piscesae. Classification (NCBI taxonomy): domain Eukaryota; kingdom Metazoa; phylum Annelida; class Polychaeta; order Sabellida; family Siboglinidae; genus Ridgeia; species Ridgeia piscesae. The sequence continues at coordinate 342,060 of JAODUO010000094.1, read as the reverse complement.
TTTGTTTCAGTATTGGCCGCAAGCGGAACCAGAAAATCTTCATCAGGCAGGCGGGTGAGAACCAGTGGCAGTTCCGACGGCTCCTCGCGGCCCGGACCAACTACAGCAACAAGAAGTTCCTGCTGCAGTGGCGAGTAGGTTCAGTCTTCTCTTGCGGGCATTCGCTGTGTCAGCCACCGACAGAACAGATGTAGAACAGTAACCACAATGTAGCAGGACACATGTAAAATGGTATATATTCGGTTGTAGAATACGGTGAGGGATCAAACGTGTTTCATCCAATTGTTGACGACCTTTACACTGACCTTGACTTATGAAAATGCTTAATCCACTGGCTTTGTTACGCCACTGAGCTCGGATTATGAGGATATTGACCGCATATAATTATTTATTTATTTAGTTATTTATTTATTTATTTATTTATTTATTTATTTATTTATTTATTTATTTATTTATTTATTTATTTATTTATTTATTTATTTATTTATTTATTTATTTATTTTTATTTTTTTTTTTTATTTATTTATTTATTTATTTATGACATACTGTACGTCAGACGCTTCACACTCAATCATCCATAATAAACAAACAAATTTAACTATACTGGTATAATTGGTAAAATGCAATATGATAGTACACATTGTACACTTGACTACACAATGTAGTTAACGAATTCTATTCTGTTTTTCTATTTGTTCCATCAGCAAAACAAGCAACACATGGCAAACCTCTCTCAGTACCCTGTCACCTTCGGACCGTTGGCAGAGCCGGACCACACGCCGAAGAAAATACCGGACAAACGCTTCAGGAAGTCCTTCAGACCGCCGTCGTACGACCGGCCCTCGTTCAAGAGAAACGTGCGGCGGCCGGTTCCGACACAGGAGAGCGAAATGACCGTGTTGAGCAACCTAATTCGATCGAAGTTGATACCAAAGACGCCACCGAATGTCGCGTCCAGGTCAATGGTAAAAGAAGAAAGTAACGTGTCGAGTAACGATGCCCGTGCGATGGAGCTGGCGACGTATAAGAAAGAGGAAAGGGCGCTCATGGCGCGCCTTGGAGATACGAAAGTAATGTCTGTTAGCACAATGATTCGAACGAAGCTGACGCCCAAAAAGCCATACAAGGCACTGGCATCACCGCCCATGGTAAGGAGAACTACTGATTCTACCGACTCCAGTGGAAATACCAGAGCACCACTAAGTAGAAAGGGAACATATCATTCAAAATTGGGTAGGAAAAAAGTTAAATTCTCGATGGAGCACAAGAGAAACACCGAAGGGAAGGACATGGTGAAAGGTGATGGTCACAAGGCGCAGACGCACACAGAGAAAGAACATCAAACGGATACACCGCAGACAAAAGAACCATGTGGGACAAATTATGTGAAAGATGGCGGTAAGGCGAAGACTGGATTAAAGGATGGTGACAAGGGAAAGACTGGATTAAAGGATGGTGACAGGGGAAAGACTGGATTAAAGGATGGTGACAAGGGAAAGACTGGATTAAAGGATGGTGACAAGGGAAAGACTGGATTAAAGGACGGTGACAAGGGAAAGACTGGATTAAAGGACGGTGACAAGGGAAAGACTGGATTAAAGGACGGTGACAAGGGAAAGACTGGATTAATGGACGTCGACAAGAGGAAGATTGGATTAAAGGATGGTGACAAGGGAAAGACTGGATTAAAGGATGGTGACAAGGGAAAGACTGGATTAAAGGATGGTGACAAGGGAAAGACTGGATTAAAGGATGGTGACAAGGGAAATACTGGATTAAAGGATGGTGACAAGGGAAATACTGGATTAAAGGATGGTGACAAGGGAAATACTGGATTAAAGGATGGTGACAAGGGAAATACTGGATTAAAGGATGGTGACAAGGGAAAGATTGGATTAAAGGATGGTGACAAGGAGAAGACTGGATTAATGGACGTCGATAAGGGGAAGATTGGATTAAAGGATGGTGACAAAGGGAAGATTGGATTAAAGGACGGTGACAAAGGGAAGATTGGTTTAAAGACTGGATTAATGGCCGATGGCACAGAGAAAACAGGTTTGTTGTGCGTACAACAAACCCACAAGAGGACGAGTATCTTTCAGTTTGACGATGATGCTACGGTTGCCTTTGAGAGGAAGAGTGATTCTGAAGATGACGATGAGGGGGAAAATGACTCTACGGATGAGGACGAGAAAAATAGTGGCTCTGAAGAGGACACCAAGACAGCGAGTCGCTCCACGGACGGCGGTGACACAGGGACTGATACTGAAGGTGGCAGTGAAGAACAATAAAATCTAAAGACGATAAATATACAATGAGCAAGATGACACTAATGTTATGATCCCGAGGTATGGGTGACTTTGAGGAAGGTGAGGTTCGTCATACACTGATTCGTCAATGTTCTGTACGAGACAGTGTCCATATCATTCCTTTTATTCATAATATGTTTCAATACACTAATTTGTTAATAATCTGTGTGAGATAGTGTCCATCTATTTTTTTCAATTCACAATATAATTTCAAACCCTTGAATCCGACATTGTTCACTTCATTTGATATGCCGCACAATTTCTTTTTAGTTTCGTACAACCATTGCCTGTATGACTTTTGCGACATATGGCAATCTTTCCTGTATAAAATATTATTAATAAATTAATTGACTGCCTAGGACGAGTGTCTTAGATAAAGTAATTAATAATAGACGGCTAAACGACTCTAAAAATACGAAATGTTCGTCAAATGTAGTTGTCCACATTCAGCTGGAATCAGTCAACATTGGTCACCGAGTCGATTTGCCGGACGTTTCCGCAAGCGAAACCGGCTTACTCGGGTTATGTTCACCAATTCCTTATAACTAATTAACCTCCTGTTTTAGTTGGTACATTAAATACTTTGATAGCCACTTTGGGGAAATGATTATAATAATTATAATAGACTACGCATTTGCACTGTTAAACTGTCCATTGTTGAGTCTGGTGCGCCCCACCGGAAAAGATCAGTGGATATATCAGATGCAGGGACTTCATTGATTCAACAATCTTCAATTTTGTATCCCGTGATTATATAAGTCGTAAAGTTTACTAAAATGAATAAACAATATATCCAAACTGACGGCTGTAGATTTAAACATAAAAATCGGATAGTAAAAATGGTAAAATACACAGACGCTACCAAGCTTTAGTGGTGCTTTATACGTGTGCATAGTTTTGTATGTAACAATTTATGAAATGGTTTCGTGGTGATCATTCTCGAATATTTGGAGTGTTTGTTATATTAGTATAGCTGTCACTTTACAACGCTGGTGTACATGTGTTTATGTTACCGCCGTCCTTTATTCAAAGAGATACAATACATAAATCAATAATATATATCTTAATATCACAACTTACTCTTCTAGTAGGGCCTACAACACACGGTTATTTGTTTGGAGACCGTTATAAATTGGGAAGCGTTGTCTATGGCCATTTCCGGTTGCCATAACAGTTGGGTGACAAACGTATCCAAAATGTTCTTCTCTGAGACGGAATACAGCTGTTTCTCCGCGACAATTCAAATACAGCAAATGTTCACTCCATTGTTCATGATCTATTGGCTTATCTTGTGAAATCACATTAAAAGATGAAATGACAATGTTGGATATTGCTCCTTTGCTCCAGCTTAGGTCCAACTAACACCACTAAGTTCCTCGATTTATAACCGTGTGCGTGCGTGCTTGCGGGCGTGTGTGTATGTGTGTGTGTGTGTGTGTGTGTGTGTGTGTGTGTGTGTGTGTGTGTGTGTGTGTGTGTGTGTGTGTGTGTGTGTGTGTGTGTGTGTGTGTGTGTGTGTGTGTGTGTGTTGTGTGTGGGCGAACGCGCGCGTGTATACGAGTGTGTAATATTCATCAGGCGTGTACAAATGGGTGTCGATACACACAAACTGATCAGCATCATTAACATCCTCCTCTTTGATGATAAAACAACATCACAAGTACTACATCAAGTTAATGTAATTAACAATATAAACAATTGTTTTAGAGTCCAAAATGTTTTAAAATATCAACATTGTTAAAGCCCAAGTGTTAATTAATTTACTTATTGGTGACGTCAGATATATGTGACAATACTGCAAATAAAACGTCTTTTCTCAACTCAATTCGGTGATAAATTCAATAATGGTGGCGCATTTGTGACCAGTTTCTTCAGTTGCCTCGTCATAGTTTCTTGCTCTTCGCCCCATGAAAGAGCTAAGAATGTTTTCCCAATACCACTAATTGTTCAGTATGTTATGTCTGCAGTCTCAGCACGGAATTTAGGATTAATGTTTGATAATAACTTTAATTTTAGAGAACAGATTTCTCATATTTGTCAAACCTGTTAGTTATTGTATTTGTCCTTAATTGCCTCTTTCCGTTGCAAAAACGTTTAAAATTGCGCTAGTCACTAGTAAACTGGACTGTTATAATGTCCTTGTTCACAATATTGCCCTTAAAGTATCACACAATTACAACGCGTTCAGAATTGCTTAGCAATGGTTGTGATTAGGTCTCCAAGTTTTACTTCTAATGTATTGTCTTATTCTCCATATCGATGTATGGTATCAACTTTAAGATATGTTCTGTTACCAGACTCTTTCATGTGAACATCCGTTGTAGTTACATGCATTGTTTACTCCGTAAGACAACATATCCACCTTCGATCATCAGTGATGACAACCGGAATGTGTATTGACTTTAAGAATAATCAACCCTATTGTATTGATGCGCCTCTGAGCTTGGTTTCCAGGGAATTATAAGTTACAGAATTATTATACCAACTCTCGCGCGCACTATAACGACCTGACGACTCTGTGGTTGAAGACAGACTGAAGATGCTTCCGTCACTGGTCTAACGCATCGCGAATCCCGTTCTTTGGTACCCAGATATGACAATGAAAACAATACTTTAATATCCCTCGACAGTCTGTCAGAACGTAAAATAAATGTACTTACAAAGTAATATATTATACGTTATATAATATATATATATATATATATATATATATATATATATATATATATATATATATATATATATATATATATATATATATCACTGCACTAATAAATGAAATATGATAAATAAGTTGAATCATAATAATAAAGTCGCGTAGTAATAAATGAAACTTAATTTATTTCAAAACCATAATATTTACATTGTAATTCAAATTTGCGATAAATTATATCGTAAACTGCCCGACTGCCCATTGGCCTGAAATAATGATAATACTATAGATATCGCAGTCCAACATTGTTATATCGACTCATGAAGCGTTCTTTGAAGATTGGGAACACCTTACTAAGTCATTGTGTTGATACTTGATATATTACGCCGTCATTACATAGACATGTACTTGCAACTGGTGGCCGGTGAAGCGGTGACGAGTTCTGGAACTAAGGCATGTCAGTTGGAGACAATTCGGTGTTTTCTTTACTCCTTTTCCACGTGGGAGATCACTGGTTATCGCAAGGACAGTAATCGGGTGTTTGAACAAGGAGAAGACATCGCCGTGTTCTTGGAAATCCTCAACATACTAACGATGTACTGTAACTGTGTCTCATGTAGTTCCCGTGGTGTCAGACCAAAGGGCCGTTGGGTTAGTCTTAAACTTGGGTATATGTTTCACGGACATGTCACTGATAATATCTGGTAAGTATTTAGGTGTCACCATCAGTTCTGGTTTTAGTTTTGGACAGCATATAAACAACATAATATGCTCAACAGAAAACAGAACGTTTGCCTTTCTCAATCGTAACTTTATGAAAGGATCTTCATCCACCAAAGAGTGGATCCTAGGATCCCTACACCAACACCAACACAAACATCAACAGGATCGAAGCAGTGCAGAGACATGAAGCCATGTCCTGCCTTAGGCAGTTTCACAACACATCCAGTGTCAACACCATGCCGACGAATCTGGAATGGCAAACATTATATAGAAACAAAAACTGGCGTCGTAATCACTGTACCAGCCTAATTATGAAAGCACCAATCAGCATATCTATCCATCACCACAGCAAAACATTCCAGATACCATCTTCAAGAATAGCCTACAGGAAATGTTCTATCTTCCCCCGGACTATTCCTGATTGGAATGGACTTCCATAGGCAATAGTGTCAGCTCCTCGCCTGGACTATTTCAAGGTTATGAGTACTGCCCACTTCAGTTCCCAGTAAGCAAAACCAGCACTCCCTCTAACTCCCGTCTCCATCCATATTTAATCATCGCCTTTATCTGTAAACCCCCACAAATCCATTTCTTCAACTACAAACTATCTTCACCTACCGATCTGATGTTTGCCTATTCCGATGCGTATCCCCTACAAATATCAACAATGATCTTCAAAATGTTGATGTTAGTTGATTGACTGGAAGAAGACAAAAACCATGATATTGGTTAAACATCATTATAAGTAAATATCTGGATTAAATCTGACAAATGAGTCAAATTAGAAAGTGTGTCGTTTAATTGGTGACACTCTAATTCAATAAGAATGTTTAAAAGAACTGTTTTATTATTTCAGTATATTTTTGGCCAACTCGTTCGATCAAACACAATAGCGTAACATATACCATGTCAGATACGGTCATATCACACTAAAATTGCAATACTTCTGAACGTCAGTGACCCATTCTTAATAATGTAGATGCTTGTAGACATAATGCTTGTATCTGATTTTCAATGCATTAATCAGGATTGGGTACTCACCACAATTGTTTATAATTTCAACACAAATCAAGAATACATATTTTAAACATCAGTCAAAGAAAACTGTCATTTGTTTCACGAATGTCACATGGAATGAAACCGTACTGATGATTAATGGACTGTGAATGAATATTGCACAAACCATACCATAGGAACCTTCGTATAATGACCAACGATTTATCGCCGCTGCGTGCTCTCGACGGCGAACAATGGCGACAGCTGGAGAGGGACCTCTCGATATGACGACACAGTGAGAACTCGCCAACCTGAACTGTTTATCAACTTGTAGCACATTTCATAAACTGTTTAGCTATATAATTAACAGCGTTTTGTTCATAATATGGAATTTAATTATAATCATTTTACTTTTATAATCACTAACTATTTATTCACTTATTTTACTTACTTATGTTTATTAGTATGACGGTCGGATTGGGATGGCACAGGCGAAACAGACGTAATTTAGTTACGTCTGCAACCCGAAAGTACAAATAATAATAATAATAATATCACCAGCTGCACCAGTCGACTATAAACGGAACAAAAGACTCAACTATAGTAATTATATATTACATGAATTTCTGGATAAAATCAGGCCTTAACATATTTCCTTTAACTTGACATTTATTGTCTGCAAAAGACAACGGCGTTGTTCGGCTCACGTTCATTGTGCCAACAAATGCCACACTCGACACACATTAATAGAAAACATGTTACACCTTATCACACTTAAACACGCTACACGAGTAGCGTACACTACTAAGTAAAGAGTCCCGCAGCTTCGTCGCGCAATTTGGGACGATCGGTTCTGCCGGTAGATGGCGCAGCCAGTCACCGATTCTTGGGCGGATGTAGACCCTGAAACTGCACTGGTTCATCCAGTGAGTCCTAGAGCCACAGCTCACTCATCCACCAACATATCATTATTGGTTTCATGATGAATTGTTTTAAGTTTGTTTTCTTCGCACGAATGTTTGTTCAACGGTACCCGTCTGTGCATTCTGTCCCGTTTACACTGTCAAGCACGGCTTGTAGAAATTCCGAACCACTGGTTCCCTTTTCACAAGCTGGAACGCGATGTTCCGCATCTGCAGGCGATTGCAGTCATCTCGCCAGTGTCGGCGAAAACATCGACAGGCCTAACAGGATTATTATTGGGCACGCCTCAAATACAGGAAGGTAGATTTCCGCGATATCTACGCCGGTTTAGCCGCGGTAATGTCTATGCTGTGGAGTACGGAAGCGATCACAACGACCGGAAGTGATCGACCGATAAACGTCCACTGATATCAGATAGATTTGATCTCAATTCTTTGTGAGATCCGCAGGACAAGCGACTTTCCGGCGGGTTTACGGTTTGACCCGGTAGGGTCGGTCGTCTAGGACGATGGCAATCAGCGCCCCCGAGCGGGCTTTCGCGGGACTAATCCGCAGATTCTTTTCGCTCTGCGACGGAGCACGATCCACACCGCTGGGACGACATGCCGCTGACGCCAGGTGGCGCACGTTAATAACCAGGAAAGCGCATGCGTGGGCCACTTATACAGGACTGATTCTCGGTCCGACTGATGACGTTTGGCAAATGGAGGCTACCTCACGTGACGTCGCATCGGTGTCAGAGCGATGCAGGATCGTGTGATGCGACGACAGATCGTGCACGTCGAAGTAGTTAACATTTAAGCGCATCGCCAGACGCCGACCGAGTTTGCGCAGTTTCATGAGGCTGGTGGTGTACCCCGTGATGGTCAACTCTTCCATCTGGTATCCGTTGAAGATGAGACAGTAATACGTCTCTCCGCCACCTGTGCCTATTCCTTTCAGTCGAACATACGCATTGCGTAGCCGACCGCGGTACACCAATGCCGTGCTGATGTAGAACTCGTAGAAACCGTTGGCCGCGTCGATGACGTAGGTGCGCACGAGCCGGTGGCGCCACAGGGCGGGTACGAGAAACAGCAACATGAGTGCTGGCGGCAACACGTACACGTTGAGTTCCTTCACGTAGGAGTGACTGTCTTGAACTGGCAGCAAGCAGGTGAACCACAAAGACACCAAGTCGAAGATGAAGGCAGCTAGAAGTGGCCGGAAGCTGGGAGAGCGAGTGCGCGTCATGTACACTTCCCGATGGACCTGAGTGGGCGAACGAGGTACAGAAATAGTCACTCACAGTCACCTATTTTTACACAAAACACACAGCAGAATAAACGCGAATATTCTATGATCATTTTTGATGGCCACGGCCGTCTTTTTCACACAATAATTACGATGCGAAACAAACAACTGAAGAAACGCGAATATTTTATTTTCAGTTTTTGTCGTGGCCCAATAAAGTCGGTGGATTAGTGTTTAAATGTTGTATCGCAATTAAGCGAAATTCTTGCACATTCTTTGCCCGGTGCTGCTAGGTTAGTTCAGAGCATGTTTTGAAAGGACCGTCAACAGGTACGCTGCGCATTGTTGGTTGTTGGTGGGATTCTTGGCGTTCTCGCTACCGCCACAACAAAGACTGAACCCTCCAATCAGGCGGAGGCGACGAATATGGCGTTCGGTTGTTTCAGTGATCACCGGAAGTCATTCTTGCACGAAACCACTGGCTGCTATGGCAAGGATGGTACTGTAACACATGTGGTGGGCTACGTGTTGTTCCTATAGATTCTATCACCTCTCAAAGTCACATTTACAAGGTGCGCCTTCACCTACATAGGTCTGGTCTAACCGGGCTGACCCATGCCTAGCACGTGTACAATGCACGTCATTTCCGATGTGATTTCCGTACGCATGCGTTATGCTTTATGCTAAATCGTTTATGCATCCGCGTTTCTTTTGTTGTTTAGTACATTTCAGTATAGTGACTACTGTAGCACTTGTGATAGGAAGCAGACACTGAAGTGATACGCTGTTGAATTATTAAGCTACACTGCAGCGACGTTGTTGTAGCCGAGCAGTCTAGGAGGTATCCCAATTTCATCAGATTTATATAGTAATTGTATTGCTAGTTATTAATCTCTCGCATGCGTAAACTGCAGTCTCAGTTGGATTTGCAGTTTTTACCAGTACGGACATTGAAACATGTGACAACAACCGACATGGCTCCATGTAATCATAAAAATCAACTTAAAATACACATTTGTGAGGAAAAAACGATGTCACCGCTATCATGTGGGAAAGTACGGAAAACTTAATGATTACGCACGCGCGCGCACGCACGCACGCACGCACGCACGCACGCACGCACGCACGCACGCGCACGCACGCACGCACGCACGCACGCACGCACGCCACGCACCACGCGCACACGCACACGCACACGCACACGCACACGCACACGCACACGCACACGCACACGCACACGCACACGCACACGCACACGCACACGCACACGCACGCAGCAAGCCATCATGAACCGCGTGGCTTGCTACATGACATCCAGCTAAAGACAAATAATTGAACGCCAGCGTAGTTGAAGACGTTGTGTGTATTGATAAGATTTAAGGTATTTAATTGCCACAACTTTATCATTGTTCTAACCGAAATGCACAGAACCGCCACAAGTTCAGAAAATTTGGGGGTTAACTTATCTGTATTTCATGACAATGTGTCTCAAACCATGTGGAAACCTTTACATGCGTGCTAGAGATAAACACAAATTAAGCAATATCATGTTAAACTAAATCGCACTCTGACTGCCCGGCAAGTTTGGTATTTTGGTCAATAATCGAATCTGTCATCAATACAACAACGATGATTCCATTACCTCGACGAATGGATGTGTGGGACATTTCTCGAGCTGCTTTTTGAAGGTGGTTTCGGGTCGGTGTACAAGGCTTGCGAGAAAATCGATAGAGCGAAACCGTGCTAGAAACATGATCTGCCCGGACGCTGCAGCAGAGAAATACAACAAAACATACTATTTATGTACATCTACATTGATACGTTAGGCGAGGTGCCAAAGACACATATCTAAGACATTGGACGGACCACACATAACTGAGACAGCATAGGGTCACACATACAACTGAGACAGCATAGGATCACACATACAACTGAGACAGCATAGGGTCACACATACAACTGAGACAGCATAGGATCACACATACAACTGAGACAGCATAGGGTCACACATACAACTGATACAGCATAGGATCACACATACAACTGATACAGCATAGGGTCACACATACAACTGAGACAGCATAGGGTCACACATACAACTGATACAGCATAGGGTCACACATACAACTGAGACAGCATAGGGTCACACATACAACTGAGTCAGCATAGGGTCACACATACAACTGAGACAGCATAGGATCACACATACAACTGATACAGCATAGGATCACACATACAACTGAGACAGCATAGGGTCACACATACAACTGAGTCAGCATAGGGTCACACATACAACTGAGACAGCATAGGGTCACACATACAACTGATACAGCATAGGATCACACATACAACTGAGACAGCATAGGGTCACACATACAACTGATACAGCATAGGGTCACACATACAACTGAGACAGCATAGGGTCACACATACAACTGAGACAGCATAGGGTCACACATACAACTGAGACAGCATAGGATCACACATACAACTGAGACAGCATAGGGTCACACATACAACTGAGACAACATAGGATCACACATACAACTGAACACATAGGACAACATACAACTGAACAGCATAGGATCACACATACAACTGATACAGCATAGGATCACACATACAACTGAGACAGCATAGGATCACACATACAACTGATACAGCATAGGATCACACATACAACTGATACAGCATAGGATCACACATACAACTGATACAGCATAGGATCACACATACAACTGATACAGCATAGGGTCACACATACAACTGAGACAGCATAGGGTCACACATACAACTGAGACAGCATAGGATCACACATACAACTGAGACATTCGACGGACCATACATACAACTGAGACAACAGACGGACCATACATACAACTGAGACAACAGACGGACCATACATACAACTGAGACAGCAGACGGACCATACATACAACTGAGACAACAGACGGACCATACATACAACTGAGACAACAGACGGACCATACATACAACTGAGAGAGCAGACGGACCATATATACAACTGAGACAACAGACGGACCATACATACAACTGAAACAGCAGACGGACCATACATACAACTGAGACAACAGACGGACCATACATACAACTGAGACAGCAGACGGACCATACATACAACTGAGACAACAGACGGACCACACATACAACTGAAACAGCAGACGGACCATACATACAACTGAGACAGCAGACGGACCATACATACAACTGAGACAACAGACGGACCATACATACAACTGAAACAGCAGATGGACCATACATACAATTGAGACAACAGACGGACCATACATACAACTGAGACAACAGACGGACCACACATACAACTGAGACAGCAGACGGACCACACATACAACTGATACATTAGACGGACCACACATACAGTTGAGAGAGAAGCCGGACCACAAATACAGTTGAGACAGCAGACGGACCATACATACAACTGAGACAACAGACGGACCACACATACAACTGAGACAGCAGACGGACCACACATACAACTGAGACATTAGACGGACCACACATACAGTTGAGAGAGAAGCCGGACCACAAATACAGTTGAGACAGCAGATGGACCATACATAAACTTGAGACAGCAGACGGGCCATACATACACCTGATACATCCGATGGACCGCACATACAACTGAAACAGCAGAAGGACCATACATACAGCTGAATATCAGACGGACCATATATGCAACTGAGAGAGCAGAAGAACCATGTATACAACTGAGACAGCAGACGGACCATACATACAACTGAAACAGTAGATGGACCATACTTACAACTGAAACAGCAGAAGGACCATACAGGTCCATCTACTGAGACAGCAGATGGACCATACATACAACTGAGACAGCAGACGGACCATACATACAACTGAAACAGCAGACGGACCATATACACAATTGAGACAACAGACGGACCATACATACAACTGAGACAGCAGACGGACCATACATACAACTGAGACAACATACGGACCACACATACAACTGAGACAGCAGACGGACCACACATACAACTGAGACAGCAGACGGACCACACATACAGTTGAGAGAGAAGCCGGACCACAAATACAGTTGAGACAGCAGATGGACCATACATAAACTTGAGACAGCAGACGGGCCATACATACAGCTGATACATCCGATGGACCGCACATACAGCTGCGACATCAAACGGACCAAACATACAGCTGAATATCAGACGGACCATATATGCAACTGAGAGAGCAGAAGAACCATGTATACAACTGAGACAGCAGACGGACCATACATACAACTGAAACAGCAGATGGACCATACATACAACTGAAACAGCAGAAGGACCATACATACAACTGAGACAGCAGATGGACCATACATACAAATGAGACAGCAGACGGACCATACATACAACTGAAACAGCAGATGGACCATATACACAACTGAGACAACAGACGAACCATACATACAACTGAGACAGCAGTTGGACCATACATACAACTGAGACAGCAGACGGACCATATAAACAGCCGAGAAATCAGACGGATCATACATAATGCTGTGACAGCAGACGGACCATACATACAACTGAGACAGCAGACGGATCATACACACATTTGATATAGCAGACGGACCATACATCCAGCTGGGACATCAGACGGACCATACATACAGTTGAGAGAAAAGCCGGACCACACATACAGTTGAGACAGCAGATGGACCATACACAAACTTGAGACAGCAGACGGGCCATACATACAGCTGAGACATCAAACGGACCAAACATACAGCTGAACATCAGACGGACCATACATACAGTTGAGACAGAAGCCGGATCATACCTACAGTTGAGACAGCAGACGGACCATACATAGATTTGAGACAGCAGACGGCCATACATATACTTGAGACATCTGATGGACCACACATGCATCTGAGCCATCAGACGGACCATAAATACAGCTGATATATCAGACGGGTCGCACATACAAGTGCGTTGCGTTTATTGAGGATAAAAAAAACTGTGTGCACGCGTTCCGATCTCAACCCTCTTCCAAATCCCTATCGCCTCACACGCGCGTTTCCACAGTCCAATAAACAAATTGAACGCATGGTACTACGGGAATCATGAAAGGAGCCGAAATTGGGTCTCTGGCAGACACTCTCTAAAGTTACCCTCCACCATCTGGAGCGGGCACGGACCCTACAACCTACTTCCCGTTCCAAGGAGCTTGACGTGATCATGGGACTTCCTCGATTACTCAAACATAACCACCCGATAGGCCTATTGTCCGGCTGCGCGGTTTGCTGTACCGACCTTAAGTTAGTTGTGAGCATGCCGTCCTAGCGATGATGTCTTGACAAGTTCTCGGCACGTAGAGAACACGGGAATGTCTCGGGCAACTCCCGCCAAAGAATTCGCATTTCGCGATGACGTCACAAACGTTATTTTGCGAAGCGTTCTACGTACGTCACCGGAACTTGTCGAGCAACTCCGTAAGCCACCGATATATATGTCTCTACTCTTGTAGAAGTACTTCCGGTTTCACGATAGGTCTCAAAGGAAGAAGTTATCTTTGAAACACTTCCGGTTTCGCGATAGGCCTCAAACGAAGAGTTTGTCTTTGAAAAAGTCGATGTTCATGCAATTCACCAGTAAAGTATCTATGAACATAGTCATAGACAAGTATATGCCTCGAATACTGCTAGTGCAGGAAACTCTCCCAGTTATTACTGCAAATGCATGCGGATGCAAACAAACCTCAAAGGATTGGTAAATACTATTTGCGGAAGCCATACTATCGTGGCGTTATATATATGTATATATATATATATATATATATATATATATATATATATATATATATATATATCTTTAAAATGGCGGTTCTTAATTTTGGAGGTCAAACTTAAATGCAAAATATTTGAACCTGCTTTATATACACATACATGTTAAATATGCAGTGTCCGATACACACACACACACACACAATATATATATATTTATATATATCTTTAAAACGGCGGTTCTTAATTTTTGAGGTCAAAATTAAATGCAAAATATTTGAACCTGCTTTCTACTATGAAATGGTGGATACGTTATGAATATATGAAATTGATTTAACGTAAAATTGCTGAACCAAACTACAATAGTTGAATTAGCCAATGGTAATGCAATCGTATGTACTGTTGCTACAATCGATTGTTGAAAGCGATCGCATCATTGTGACGTAACAAAATAGTTTTATTCATTGTTGAATGAATGCGACTATGTTATGACATTTGTACTCCACGGCGCATATCGCCACAACGCTAATGTTACAGTGAAAAAGGTAAGTTCTTATATTGCGCAGTATCCAGGCCTCGGGACTGCTCCATGCGCTTTACATGCACTTTACTCCCTGGCAGACATGTTCAATCAAACACCATATGAACTTCTCTGTGAAGCACCTAGCCACGATGTAATTAATGCGCGAAGGCTGGTCGTACAAGTATCCATCACTTGTTGCGTATTCTCATTCCGAATGCGGTTTATTAAAAACGGCCATCTTGATATTAATATATATATATATATATATATATATATATATATATATATATATATATATATATATATATATACCATTTAATGGAAGAAACGAATCTTTCACAACAATAAAGTTAATTTAGATGCATAGTCCAGCCGACTAGTAAAACATATATGGCCGAATGTGTTACTTCTTATGTTCTCCGGCATTCATATATGACAGTTTTAAAGATGGCGGCCGCCAAAAAACTAATATGTGTGTCTTTATGCGACCCACATCTCGTGAAATACACCACCTACAGCGCTAATTTTGTTTTTAAAATATAGGTATGAGGTCAGCGGATTTCAATTTATTAAAATACTTTGTATTTGTCCCTCTGAACCTCCGTATCCGCCATTTTATAAAATAGGAGCCTTCAAAACGAACTCTGCCAATATCTTGCCTTAAACTGCTTCAGTTTATTTCCAGTAAAAAACTATGACAGGTAGACAACTATGAATATATATATATATATATATAAATATATATATATATATATATATATATATATATATATATATATATATATATATAAAAAAAAAATTTTTTTTATACTACACATAAGCATGCACCTAAGTATGTATAGTACTGTAGTTGTAATATATATATATATATATATATATATATATATATATATATATATATATATATATATATATATATTTTTTTTTTTAGTGGCAATAAAGTAAATAGGTCATTTTCAGAATGTAGGACAAGCAATTCGTAGTCACGACAGCCTTCTAAATGTTATTTCCAACAGAACAGTATAATTATCATAATATCTCAATGGCCAAATTAAAGAAAGTGGTTCACCAGCCTGCCCCTGTGACATCGAGTATACAATATCCGACGACAAATTGGAACAAATAACAAACGCATTCTGTGTCACGATGACGTTGCTGCCAGGATATTAAAATGTGACGCAGATGGAGAAGTTTACAAGATTAACATTGACAATAATTATCATGGGCTTCAAGAATGACGATCTGTTCGTTCAGCATAGATACCTGTGGTATCCACCCGCGTTATCACAAGTGGGCAAACTGCGAACAGGACAGTCTGATCTGGCCGGCTGCTTGGAAGACCTCGTTCCTGAACAGACGACCCCCCACTCCTGTCGTACCAGTCGTCATGCTTGATAGGGCTGCAATCGTCAACATGCTTCGCACTCATCTGAATCCTACCCCAACTGGAAGATGCTGTGAAACAAGGGCACGACACGGTGTACATTCGCACAGTTGACACGAATGTGGCGCCTCAACATCACCCAAATGTGGATTGCTTTTGGTGCTGGAAAGAATTTTTGCGATAATAACCATCATTTTTAAATAGGCACCATTTTGAAAAAGATGGCCGGTACGAACGTCTAACAAGATCAAAAGTAGCATATTTGACAAAGCCTCACGCAAAAGCCGATATGTTGACACTACCAGTATCTCCATGGACGGCTTAGTTCTTTAAAATGGCGTATGTTTAGGCCGGAGAAGGTCAAAAGTAACATATTGGAAATTGTTACCTCGGAAAATCTCATATTTTGACTCAATCGTACCAGTTCTGACTACAGTATTTTAAAGGTCTGTACATAATTCTGCTACGTTATAAAATGGCGGATACAAAGGTCGACGAAGGTCACATAAAAAATATTTCACGTGTGAAATCTGCTGTATGTCTACATACATAATTATATTATGAATATAAAAATTAATGACAACTCTTGGTAGTATAGTTTATAAGATATAGGGGCATTATTCTAGGCAATCGCCATCTTTAAAATGGCAGACACGAATGCTGAAAATTGAAATTGTTGACAAAATAAAGCTGTTACGGTACCAAAACGACTGCTCTACATACGAGAATATACGTTTTAAGCAGCCATCATGAATGCCATCATGAATGAATGAGATTTCAAATATCCAAATATTTTTGTATTTACATGTTCTAAGTTGGGGTAACAAAGATCATTTTTTATTTAAGTATAACAGATGCAACAGGAAACACTGTGTTCGCTAGGCATAGTACGGATGAGAAGTTTAGCGAGAGAGTTATAACAAACAACAATCAATGATGCATATTTCATTTAAAAAACTGAAATAATTCTGAACTGAAACGCACATATCTAACAACATAATATTTATTTACATAGTACATACCATCGAGATACAAAGTACCTTCAATTCCGACTGCTTACAATATTGTGTGAAAACAATGCGAACTTGTCAGGAAAGACCATAAAACGTTGAACTATTGCTGTAATAGCACACATGATTGCAATATGTACACGGCGACTACACGCACATTTTCTGCAGGTAATAAAATTGCTAACGTTGAGTGAATTATATTAACTGCAACATATGAAGTATCCCTCTGATTGGTGGACTGGATGACGTGGTGGTTGTCATAACCAATTGTACCAGACACAAACTTGTTTGTCAGGTAATCATTGTAGTATTGATTGTATGTTCAACATTCATAATTATGTATGCACACTAAATGTATCACATTAAAATATATACAGATTTTACCAAATTGAAAGTAGTAATGGTGCACTTCCCATTATGCCAGTTATAACATATATCCCAATTGACTGAAAGTTGAAACATGTTCATTTTGTCATCAATGGAGTAGCGTAAAGGTGATACTGTTACATATTTGACAGTGGACATGTTATTAGATTAATCACTGGAGTTTCATACAACCTAGACAGTTTTAGTTTGATATGCCACACATTAATCTACATATAACATTTCACAAAATAACTTTTTCCAACGAGTCTATAGTAACTTGACCTGTTTCAGCTGTAGTTACTTTCAATTTTACTTGATTTCGGGCAAAGAAACTTATTTTAACTGACATTTAACATTATGGAATTTGACCTACAGTGCAGAAAATATAGTAACAACCATTGATTTCTTACATTTGTTATGATCCAATATATCATCCAATGTTTATTTATAACACCTACATGAGACAGCAGACATTCTGTCAAGATGTTGGTAACTGGGATTGAAAGAAATGATGGCTGTGTCATGAGCAGCAAGCACAGAACTTCTGTCAATTCTAAGGGATCCTAACACAAACTGGCATGACAATACAACTGACATTGTAACATATAACTGTTTCCATGACAACAAGATCTGGCAGTGCCATTGACATTGTGTATAAGAGTTCCCCAGTGAAACAGGTAGCTCCCGGTAGTCCAGGTTTCACAGTCGACACATTCACTTCAAGCAGGCTGTGTTGTTGCTAGAGCCAGCTTTCAATAACAGAGTCATACTCATGGGTGTCAATAAATGGCTTGTCGACACACCTACAAATAGACACAAACTAATGTAAGTCAACACATATACACTTACACCCAAACACGAATCATGTCTAGTACAAGTTCTCTCAGTCTAATCAACACATCTACAAACAGACACAGCTACAAATAGACACAAACTATGTCTAGTCAACACACAAGCACAGAGACACAGGTTGTGTCTACTACAAGTTCTCTCAGTCTAATCCAGCTGCAACATGTCCTATTTCTACTGGCTACGTGAACTATGTGTTATTCACTCCCAGTTCAAATTGCTTGCACTAACAACAATAATTGCTCCTGTCACCAGTCTACAACACACCAGGGGCTGGTCTCATGAAGGGACTAAGAACGTTCTTAACATTAATAAGATGACTGACAGAGTAAATGATGTCGTTAGATACACACAGGGATAACATAGAATGCCATCTGGTGGATAAAACAAAGCTAAAAATCACTTGCCTAAATTATTTATTGTGTTGTGTTGTGTTGTGTTGTGTTGTGTTGTATTGTGTTGTATTGTATTGTGTTGTGTTGTGTTGTGTTGTGTTGTGTTGTGTTGTGTTGTGTTGTGTTGTATTGTATTGTATTTTATTGTATTTTGCATATTTAGGCAAGTGATTTATTGCTCGCCTGGGTGTGAAGCACTGAACTCCTACAGCATGAATAATTTAACATTGAAAAATAGGATAACCATAAAATATTTAGATACATATTATTTTTATGGGGGAGCTATCGTTATGCTGTAGTGTTTTGGATCATTTCAAAATCAGTAACTATACAATCAAAAGTTCTGAGATAGAAACAAAAATTAACTAAGCAACACAAACCTAGCAGTGGGGATATTAAGACTAATTTACAACATGTAAACAGTTGTTTACTAAAATATACAAAAATATAATAAAACATCAGCTAATTTGTCATTTTAATAATTTCATTACATATTCACGAACAACCAAACAACCAAATTTGTAATGACACAACAGTTTTTATAGGGATGATATTCACCAGCAACGAAACAACCTAACTAATCATGATGTCACCACCGTATGTATAGTAAGTAAAGCTTTATTTCCTGATGGTAACCGTGGCACGTGATATATCATGATTTTCAATGGGCCACCATCACACAAACTTTTACATACATACAATAAAGCTTTAGATAAAATATATAGTTAACAATTATATTAATAAAAGAATAACAATAATATATAATTATATGTATATAATTATAGTAAAATAACTGTTTTTTTAATAATAAATTAAATTTGTAATGAAAATATATTTAAATAGTATAAATTTAATTTGTAATAAAATATATTTAAATAGTACAGACATTCACTAACAACCAAACAACCTACCTAATCATGATGTCACCACAGTACAGACATTCACCGGCGACCAAGTCATCCAGTTCATCCTGAAACAAGAGTAAGTGGGGTTATAGACTCTTTCACACATCAAAACATGAGAATTCGATATGAGTTATTCTATCAAGTATCAAGTTACTTAGTCCATTTTGTCAGAACAGAAATGAGCTTGAATGGAAGAGAAATGACACCCACACATACGACTACTACACCAATATGACCAAGGACATTATAGTATAATTCTCTGTGCATATATCTTGCGAGTGCTCTATTTCAGTGCTCTAAGCCCATATATATATATATATATATATATATATATATATTATATATATATATATATATATATATATAATATAATATACAAACATATATATATATATTATATACATATAATACATACCCGGTACATATACACACACACATATATATATGTGTGTAATGTAATATATACATATAAACATATATATTAAATATACTTAAACAGACATCTGCTCTCTCCAACTAACATATCCCTCAGAAACAACATCTGCTGTACAGAGTACCCGTCCAGTGCCAGACCTCTGATGGAAGAACAACACCAAATGACCTGTGTCTACACCTACAACTGCCCACCTTGTCTGCCTGACTTTGTTTGGCAAGCTCCGGGTCCACGGAGTGGAGTGGGGTAGAGCTCTTGGCAGACAGCTTCCTCTGCAGCTCATCAATGCGATGACATTTGCTGGCGCTCAAATGTTGCCGAACCTGTCACACAGCATGGTTCACGTGACACATTGTGTCTGTCTAAGAATGTCTCTGGTAGTTCAGATTTAGCGCTGCGTTAATGTGTTTGTAACTGACACACTGTTTATTTCTCAAGGATATGCTACGAGCAAATGCATAAGCAAAGAAGAGTGTCACTGATTATACTTCTAGATGTTACTCTAAGGGTTGCTCTCACAAGAATACAAAATATAACTGTTGACTACTAAAGGGGTCAAATTATACAAATAGGGTCAGACACTGTATGCAGAGAAAACAAGACTATTAACTGTACAGACACCAGCTGGCCACACCATGCAGTGAAAACACCTGTCACCATTCACTGTACAGACACCAGCAGGCCACACCATGCAGTGAAAACACCTGTCACCATTCACTGTACAGACACCAGCTGGCCACACCATGCAGTGAACACACCTGTCACCATTCACTGTACAGACACCAGCTGGCCACACCATGCAATGAACACACCTGTCACCATTCACTGTACAGACACCAGCTGGCCACACCATGCAATGAACATACCTGCCACCATTCACTGTAGACACCAGCTGGCCACACCATTCAGTGAAAACACCTGCCACCATTCACTGTAGAGACACCAGCTAGCCACACCATGCAGTGAAAACACCTGCCACCATTCACTGTACAGACACCAGCTGGCCACACCATGCAGTGAACACACCTGCCACCATTCACTGTACAGACACCAGCTGGCCACACCAAGCAGTGAACACACCTGTCACCATTCACTGTAGACACCAGCAGGCCACACCACGCAGTGAAAACACCTGCCACCATTCACTGTACAGACACCAGCAGGCCACACCATGCAGTGAAAACACCTGTCACCATTCACTGTACAGACACCAGCAGGCCACACCATGCAGTGAAAACACCTGCCAACATTCACTGTACAGACACCAGCAGGCCACACCATGCAGTGAAAACACCTGCCAACATTCACTGTACAGACACCAGCAGGCCACACCATGCAGTGAAAACACCTGCCAACATTCACTGTACAGACACCAGCAGGCCACACCATGCAGTGAAAACACCTGCCAACATTCACTGTACAGACACCAGCAGGCCACACCATGCAGTGAAAACACCTGCCATCTTTCACTGTACAGACACCAGCTGGCCACACCATGCAGTGAACACACCTGTCACCATTCACTGTACAGACACCAGCTGAGTCATTGCAATGACAGCAAGATGGGTGACACAGACAAGAGCAGTTAGCTGAGAGAGGCCCTCTCTAGTCCCTACCTCCTCCGTCAGACACTTGCTGTGGAACTTGTGGGTGCAGGGGAAAGCGTAGAAGGCCTGGGTCATGAGGGGGAAGCCACAACAGGAGCACTTGTCCTGGGCCTTGATGAATGTGTACCTGGAAATACAGTCACCATCCTCTTATAGGACAAACACAGTTACCATCCTCTTACAGGACAAACACAGTCACCATTCTCTTACAGGACAAACACAGTCACCATCTTCTTATACCCCGTTCACACTAGCAAATTTAATCCGGTGCGGTTTTGCTCCCGTTGAGCGTTCACACTACAAAATCTAAACCGGATCAGTGAGTTAAATGGAATTAAAGTAATCCACCTCCTGGAGGGGATCTTGAACCGGTTTAGTTTTGAACCAGTTCAAATAGCTAGCGTGAATGCAAAGGGGATTAACGCCAAGTCAGCACTAAATGTGACCTACTTGATTCCAGATGTTGGGGCTGGCCTGGTAGATGCAACTATCATGTGACAAAGGTGTGAGGAGGAACCTACTGTTACCTGTTGCAACTGAACCAATCACATATCAAGGAGTTCTTAATTATGTCGCTGTGTTTTCTGTCATTGTGGTCGTCTTGTGATCTTGTAACAGTTTACGTTTATGGCATACTAATGAACTAGCAAAAGCTGACAGATGACATTGAGTACTTCAAATGTGTTGGTCATAAGCGGAGATTGATACGCATGATAAATGATCACCACACACAAGATAAACAACAGATGCTATTAAGTGGAGAAACTAGATTAAAGATGTTAGAAAGTAAAGATGTGAACGGACTTGTTCCTGAAGCTCTGTATCTCCGTGCGTATCTCTTGTGCACTCTTCGTGGCTTCCTCCATCTCGTCCTTCAGGGTCTCAATGTGTTCGTTGTATTCCTCCAGAGACGTACAGATTGCATCCTGCAAGACACCAGTCCACATACATGAATATGGTTCTCATAGATATGTGGTCATGTGACTACTGACACTGGACATGTGACACATAAGTCATTAATCAGCTAATGCTGAAGAGATTCCACAAGCTTTGTCCCGGTATTACACTGTGGCACTGTGTGAACTTGATGTACTATGGTGTCATGGGTTGATTTAACTGTTTCAATAGTTCACACTGTCATCATTTAGACAGTAATCAATGGATGTTTTCATCAGTACCTGTCAGCTGCTGACACATTCTCCAAAACATAAATGCTGTCAAACATAATCCAGTTTCTACATTGTCCATGTTGATGCTATGACAAAACAACATTTTATTCACGCTGTGATTAAAATATAATACAGTAGCTTCCTTAAATGTTAATAAGTAACTTTTGTAAGTGGTGCAAAGTTTAAGATGTGCCAAAATTAAAAAAAATGATGAGACCTTGAAATGGTCAATGGTGACAAAGTCTGGGAAGAAGGGAAGAATGTCCTCAATCTTGAGCAAGTCACACTCCCGCTGGAACTCCATCGCCCGCTTGATGTCCTTCTCCTTCTCCACCACATGCCTCGCTGCAAACACACCAGTGCTGACACACTGACACTAGTGCTGACACACTGTAACAACTGCTGACACATTGTCACTACTGCTGACACACTGTAACAATGGCTAACACACATTGTAACAACTGTTGACACACATTTTAACAACTGACACTATTGCTGACAAACATTGTAACAACCGCTGACACACACTGTAACAACTGCTGACTTCAATGCAATGTAACAACTGCTGACACCCATGCAATGTAACAATTGCTGACATACACTACCAGCATCAAACTGCTGACACACACAATGTAACAACTGCTGATGCACAGTAACAACTGCTGACACAGAATGTAACTACTGCTGACACACACACTGAAACAATTGCTGACACACATACTGTAACTACAGCTGTAACAAATGCGGACACATTAAACATAACTAGTTCACTAACTACATGAATATATTTGTCAGCAATCATGTGGACAACTGACTGCTGACACACTATAACAATTGCTGACACACACACTGTAACAACTGCTCACACACACATGCACGCACGCACGCACGCATGCACGCACGCACACACACACTGTGACAACTGCTGATACACATATACCTCCACCTCTGGTAGAGCATAATTATGTATCAACCTACCTATCTCGAGCCAGAGTTTCTTGCGAAGTTCTTCGTCTTCCTCCGGCTTGTCAGCGTTCATCTTGGCGAGGTCGACATCCACCTAGTAAGGGAATCTCTACTTTATTAAATATGCATCATCAGACATCTTATTTTATAAAAAAGTGTTATCTAATCTGACTGTAATATTATGCTACTGATGTACAGAAGAAACTGCATACAATTAGAATTAATTGTATAGTTTCATTAAGAGGAATGTCTACAAATACAAAAATATTATATCTGAAGATCACTAAAGATAACCAGTGCTTTTTGTATAAACTGTACACATGGTCACTTATAAACACCTAGGTTCTAGTCAACTGCTGTAGTTCAGAAACGTTGGCAGTGTCATTCAAGCAATTTGGCTTAAGTCTTTGAGGAGAGACACTAAGAATGTTTTTGCTTGTTTCTAATTGGTGCTTGTGGAAGTAAAAGATTCATACAGGAAACGGTATAAAATCCATTATTGATTCACAAAGCTAAACGTCATGTCAACAAAACCTGTACAGGTGTTGCATTCACTGTGGTCAAACACTGGCCGTACAACACAATACAGATGGACACTGGTGAGATAGATTAGACCATAATTATGTTATGTTTACCTGTAGAGCCAGGTGCACAGCTTCCTCATAGAGGCCCATGGTTGAGTAGATGTGGACACACGCCTCCTTGTGGTCATGTTCTAGACACAGCCGTAGGGCGTACTTCAGGTCATAACACACTAGGTCAGGGTCCTACAAACACACACACACGCCTCCTTGTGGTCATGTTCTAGACACAGCCGTAGGGCGTACTTCAGGTCATAACACACTAGGTCAGGGTCCTACAAACACACACACACGCCTCCTTGTGGTCATGTTCTAGACACAGCCGTAGGGCGTACTTCAGGTCATAACACACTAGGTCAGGGTCCTACAAACACACACACGCCTCCTTGTGGTCATGTTCTAGACACAGCCGTAGGGCGTACTTCAGGTCATAACACACTAGGTCAGGGTCCTACAAACACACACACGCCTCCTTGTGGTCATGTTCTAGACACAGCCGTAGGGCATACTTCAGGTCATAACACACTAGGTCAGGGTCCTACAAACACACTCACTCTCAGTGTCCAACTACTGCAGTCAAACTGTTTGGCGGCTCAATGCTCCAATGACGACTTTTGCATGTCTCCGTTTATAACTATGCCAAGTGGTTTTGTTTTTGTGCCTCTGAGCTTGAATTTTCAAGGATAAAGGCACTACAGAAGTGTTATAATTATGATTATTAATCCAGCCCGTCCGTCCGTCCGTCCGTCCGTCCGTCCGTCCGCGTCCGTCCGTCCGTCCGTCCGTCCGTCCGTCCGTCCGCCGTCCGTTCGTTTGTCCGTCCATCCATCCGTCCGTCCGCCAACCAGCCAGCCAGCCAGCCAGCCAGCCAGCCAGCCAGCCAGCCAGCCAGCCAGCCAGCCAGCCAGCCAGTCAGCCAGTCAATCAATCAATCAATCAATCAATCAATATGTTGACCATATGTTATCATGATAAACAAAACTGTGTTTCTACTGAATACATTTTTTATTAACCAACAGGGTACCTCCAATATGTGGCTGAAAATGCTATTATATTAGAGAGTACATTGCCAGAATGAAACACCACTACATACATTTGCCACTGGCCAAATTAACAATCTGTTCAAAGTGAAGTCACTAGCATCACAAGCTCTTACACCATTCACAACTGCTTTACAACATCTCACAAACAATTCATAATTGGCCCATAATAAAACAAATAGATAATTTACAATGGAAAAGTAATTGCGACTAGGCGACTGTAGATGTCTGGTTTGTTCAACCATCCCACCAAGTTAAATGTGTCCCATGACATGCCACTGTTACCTGTCCTTGGAAGTTGAGGTACTTCATGAGTTTGTCTGGCTGTAGTTTGGCGTAGAGTGACAACAGGTAGTTGTGAATGGCCTGTTCTCGCACTCCCAGGGCCTGTACACAGAACTCCAGGTAGCGGATGGCCTCGTTACCCTGGCAACATCCGTATCACATACTGTAATGTATTCATACACTGTATATTTAAGACATCCTGAAAATCAACAGAGATGTTTATTTTCTGTATTGTATTTTTTTAGGAATCTTAGTCAACTGAAAGATTCAGTGACTGTTACTGACCAGACAGAACAGAGTAGCCACTGGGTTGTGTGCACGGATTTTATATATATAATTCTCCAGATAGCTGATAAGTATTTAGGTGTTAAAAACATACAATAATTACTCTCATAATATGCCTATATGCATGTGGTTTATTATTAACTGTTCTTGAGTGCTGTATTGTTTACTGTGAACTGAATTAAATCATACAAGTATTATTTCCTGTATAATTGTTGTAATTTTTGTTATTCGTCTTAAAGATCAAGGACCAATAAGCAAAGAAAGCTCACTTGGTGTGTTTGACATTTTACATTAGATTTATATCTGTGGATTTTGTACAAACATAGGCCCTAAACATGTATGCATGGGCAATTAACATATCTGAGTCCTGAACATATCTGAGCCCTGCACATACTTGGGCCCTGTGATACCTGAGCCTTGTACATTTCTTAGCCCTGTACATACCTGACCCCTGTACATATCTGAGCCCTGAACATACATGAGTACCCTGTACATATCTGAGCCCTGAACACGTATGAGCCCTGTACATACCTGAGCCCTGTACATACCTGGGCCCTGTACTTGAGGTGGTCATACTGGACTAGAGCAGGAATAAGCTTGCGTGATTCCAGTTTTCCTCGCTTGGCAATCCAAACGTCCACTGTCTCTTTGGGAATGTTTTGCATGAGCAGTGGTGAGAACTTGTAGAACAGTTCAGTGTTGTCCTGCAAACACACAGACACTTGTCAGCTACCTCTGCAGTGTCAACATGTACACGGGGTCAAACACGTCCATGGAAACCAACTGTATCTTGCTGTGTACAGGGAGAACAGTCCTACTGTCTGGTGAACCAGTAGTAGAGGCAGACAACAGGAAGAACACACGAGAGCTTGGGAACCTTGTCTCACAGTGCAAGGTAGGACATCCACAATAACTAGACCTGGCTGTCTACATCAGACATTAGTCCCTTGGGTTCACTTTAACTATGTCATCTTGGATAAAACCCCCAAACCATCATCATCTTCAAAGATATCGTACAAGACCATATCCGTTGTGTTTTCTAAATACCAATACCAATCCACTACGGAAATGGAATGTACAAGTAGAAAATCACAGATGCAATACTTATTTGTGTTTATCTAAATTAACTTATGTAGTTATCCTGCTAAGGTTCCAATTATTCTATTTGTTGTGGATTGTATGGGATATTCAGCTGTTATCAGAAATTACACGTGTCAACATTGTACACATTTGGATTACTGTCGAGTCAGTGCCCAAAGTGGTGACCCTGTGTCCCAGTTAACAAGAGCATGAGAGAACCTGGTGAAACCCCTTTGACGAACCTGTTTGGAAAGCACTTGGAGGGCGCTGGGGTAGTCGTCCTGCTGTAGATGGTGGGTGATGACTCGCTCAAAGTCCCGCATCAACTCAGCAAAGAACACCATGTCCTCCACATCACCGTGACTCGCGATCAGCTCATACACAAGGCTGCGGTTGTCACTGACACACTCCTGCAGGAAACAACACATGTGTCACTGACACACTCCTGCAGAAACAACACATGTCACTGACACACTCCTGCAGGAAACAACACATGTCACTGACACACTCCTGCAGGAAACAACACATGTCACTGACACACTCCTGCAGGAAACAACACATGTCACTGACACACTCCTGCAGGAAACAACACATGTCACTGACACACTCCTGCAGGAAACAACACATGTCACTGACACACTCCTGCAGGAAACAACACATGTCACTGACACACTCCTGCAGGAAACAACACATGTCACTGACACACTCCTGCAGGAAACAACACATGTCACTGACACACTCCTGCCAGAAACAACACATGTCACTGACACACTCCTGCCAGAAACAACACATGTCACTGACACACTCCTGCCAGAAACAACACATGTCACTGACACACTCCTGCAGGAAACAACACATGTGTCACTGACACACTCCTGCCAGAAACAACACATTGTCACTGACACACTCCTGCCAGAAACAACACATTGTCACTGACACACTCCTGCCAGAAACAACACATGTGTCACTGACACACTCCTGCAGGAAACAACACATGTGTCACTGACACACTCCTGCCAGAAACAACACATGTGTCACTGACACACTCCTGCCGGAAACAACACATGTGTCACTGACACACTCCTGCCAGAAACAACACATGTGTCACTGACACATTATTGCCGGAAACAACACATGTGTCACTGACACACTCCTGCCAGAAACAACACATGTGTCACTGACACACTCCTGCAGGAAACAACACACGTGTCACTGACACACTCCTGCTAGAACCAACACATGTCACTGACACACTCCTGCCAGAAACAACACATGTGTCACTGACACACTCCTGCAGAAACAACACATGTCACTGACACACTCCTGCTAGGAACAACACATGTGACACTTCACTGAAGGTATTCCTCTCACCATGTCGACCAAGTTAACTCTGCTAAATATGACCAAGGCATCTATTAAGTTGCAAAACACGATAAGATAAATAATTTGTTAGGGAGAATTTGTGAGAAGGGAAATTACGTGACCCCCACATACCATCAGCCCTGCTCCCATACCTTGACGCGGGGGGTGGAGAGGAAGGCGCGGAACTGGTCCTGCAGCTGCCCGTACTGGTCCAGAACATCCTGCTCCTTGAGACGACCCATCTGGTTGAGGAAGATTTCCGTCAACCAGCTCACAATCATTGTGGTCTGAGTGCGCTCCTGCAACAACGTCACGCATAGATCAGATCGTATGAAATATTCATAAATTACTATACTATAAAATGTACAACTAATTACATGTCTATGGTAAACAAAATTGAAATAATTTTGTTTTTCATGAGTGCATGTATTTTATACAAAATGACATTCTTCGTGATCATAACTGTCATCCCAGCAGAATAATTAATTTGGTGTTATATTTAAAACATGTAATTGTATTGCAAAATGTTCCCCTTTGAGGATAGCATTCATTATAAACTCAATCCGAAAATTCCATCAGTCCGAATTACTGAAGTTAGACATAATGACAATGTGAATAATTGCGCAACGCATTAATATTTGTTTATAACAAAATAGACCGCTCAGAAGTTAGCATTTAATCGCAGAAATCACCAGTAAGTACTTTTTTTAGACAATTCATGAGTACTTTAATTTTTTCCATCCCGCAGCAATACCAGAATTTAATCTTACTGGCTGAAAATATATTCACTTTGTGTCGATCATGACAAGCAGTACCGGAAATGGAGCGCGTCGCTGGGTTTGACTACAAAACCGCATGGCAGTTAATGCAGTAGCCAGGGAGATCGCCTGCATTTCGAAATGTTGACAGTTGCCAGTAAAACTTCAATATTATTATGAGCAGACTGCTGAAAACAACTGCAGTTATTCAATGACACTGTTTTGTGGTATGCAATTTAAATGTGCTTCTGTACTCGGGTTGATTTGGGCGTTCTGACCACGAGAGGGTTAAGGATGGGAAAATGGAAATGTCAAATGAAAACAAGCACCAAGAAGCCGTGGAAATTGTGGGTGGTGAGGGATGTCAGTTCACCTAGCTGAAGAGGAAGTCTGCTGTGAGGAACACGGGAAATGGGATATCTGTGACTATCAAAGGACATTGTGGTTTACTGAGTCAGAGTTGGCTACAGTACCGAGAAAGCTCCTGTTGAAGCAGAATGTTTTGTTAAACATTTGAATAGAGCTTTGGATTGGAAAGTTTTAAATTTCACACGTTGTTACTGAACGCCAGATGAATGCTGACAGGAAGTTAGTGGTACTGGTACTGGTACTGGTACAGGTACTGGTACTGGTACTGGTACAGGTACTGGTACTGGTACTGGTACTGGTACTGGTACAGGTACTGGTACTGGTACTGGTACTGGTACTGGTACTGGTACTGGTACTGGTACTGGTACTGGTACTGGTACAGTACTCACTGACGTCTTCAGACCAGCCAGTTTGTTGATGAGGAATTTCTTGAGAGCCTCCTTCTGCTCCAGGCGGATGAACTTGAGCGTGACTTCTTCAAATGAGTGTTGAGTCAACGCGTACGTCTCCGCACTCTTCTCATACCTACATGACAGACAGTACAGTAGGCAGTCACAACTATTACTAATTAACTGTATTACAGTGGGCAGTCACAACTATTACCAATTAACTGTATTACAGTAGGCAGTCACAACTATTACTAATTAACTGTATTACAGTAGGCAGTCACAACTATTACTAATTAACTGTATTACAGTAGGCAGTCACAACTATTACTAATTAACTGTATTACAGTAGGCAGTCACAACTATTACTAATTAACTGTATTACAGTAGGCAGTCACAACTATTACTAATTAACTGTATTACAGTAGGCAGTCACAACTATTACTAATTAACTGTATTACAGTAGGCAGTCACAACTATTACTAATTAACTGTATTACAGTAGGCAGTCACAACTATTACTAATTAACTGTATTACAGTAGGCAGTCACAACTATTACTAATTAACTGTATTACAGTAGGCAGTCACAACTATTACTAATTAACTGTATTACAGTAGGCAGTCACAACTATTACTAATTAACTGTATTACAGTAGGCAGTCACAACTATTACTAATTAACTGTATTACAGTAGGCAGTCACAACTATTACTAATTAAGTGTATTACAGTAGGCATTCGGAACTATTATTAATTAACTGTATTACTGTAATAATATATTTCTGCAAAAACAAACTTGCTACAATATCTCAAACCAAGGCAGTATACCAGAACATCAATATCTATAAAGATTGTTTATAGGTTATTATGATGTAATGTGTTAATTATTTAAACATATACTTCATAAAAACTCTAGTTTTGTTCCATTATATCACTATGGTTCTGTGCTTCACAGTTCACTAACCGGCCTTCTTTGAAGAAGAATTCTGCCTGTTTCGTCAGCACTTTGTCTGTGTGTGCTGGATTGTCCTGGAGGGAGAGAATGACAAAGACAAGTTACAACCTAAGGTGACAACATGAAGGGAACACTGAATAACTGTGTGAAGTCACGGCATAAGAAATTAGCCGAGTTGTTTTAGGATAACTATTCTGTTTGTTTTTGAGTCAGTTTTTTAAGTTGAATAAATAATAATTTCAGACTGATTAAAATGCTGATCATTTTATAATTATAAAACAGAGTAGTTACAGCTTTGTTACTATTTCAAATATCTCACTCTTAGTGATACTCTTGTGTGAGCTGTCATATTAGTGATATTCTTGTGTGAGCTGTCATATCAGTGATATTCTTGTGTGAGCTGTCATATTAGTGATACTCTTGTGTGAGCTGTCATATTAGTGATATTCTTGTGTGAGCTGTCATATTAGTGATACTCTTGTGTGAGCTGTCATATCAGTGATATTCTTGTGTGAGCTGTCATATCAGTGATATTCTTGTGTGAGCTGTCATATCAGTGATATTCTTGTGTGAGCTGTCATATTAGTGATATTCTTGTGTGAGCTGTCATATTAGTGATATTCTTGTGTGAGCTGTCATATTATTGGTAATTTTGTGTGAACTGTCATATTAGTGGTACTCTTGTGAGAGCTGTCATTTTAGTGATACGCTTGTGTGAGCCGTCATATTATTGGTAATTTTGTGTGAACTGTCATATCTGTGACACTCTTGTGTGAGCTGTCATATTAGTGATACTCTTGTGTGAGCTGTCATATTAGTGATACTCTTGTGTGAGCTGTCATATTAGTGATACTCTTGGGTGAGCTGTCATATTAGTGATACTCTTGGGTGAGCTGTCATATTAGTGATACTCTTGTGTGAGCTGTCATATTAGTGATACTCTTGTGTGAGCTGTCATATTAGTGATACTCTTGGGTGAGCTGTCATATTAGTGATACTCTTGGGTGAGCTGTCATATTAGTGATACTCTTGGGTGAGCTGTCATATTAGTGATACTCTTGGGTGAGCTGTCATATTAGTGATACTCTTGGGTGAGCTGTCATATTAGTGATACTCTTGTGTGAGCTGTCATATTAGTGATACTCTTGGGTGAGCTGTCATATTAGTGATACTCTTGGGTGAGCTGTCATATTAGTGATACTCTTGTGTGAGCTGTCATATTAGTGATACTCTTGTGTGAGCTGTCATATTAGTGATACTCTTGGGTGAGCTGTCATATTAGTGATACTCTTGGGTGAGCTGTCATATTAGTGATACTCTTGGGTGAGCTGTCATATTAGTGATACTCTTGGGTGAGCTGTCATATTAGTGATACTCTTGGGTGAGCTGTCATATTAGTGATACTCTTGTGTGAGCTGTCATATTAGTGATACTCTTGTGTGAGCTGTCTTATTAGTGATACTCTTGTGTGAGCTGTCATATTAGTGATACTCTTGTGTGAGCTGTCATATTAGTGATACTCTTGGGTGAGCTGTCATATTAGTGATACTCTTGGGTGAGCTGTCATATTAGTGATACTCTTGGGTGAGCTGTCATATTAGTGATACTCTTGGGTGAGCTGTCATATTAGTGATACTCTGGTGAGCTGCGGATACTCTTGGGTGAGCTGTCATATTAGTGATACTCTTGTGTGAGCTGTCATATTAGTGATACTCTTGTGTGAGCTGTCTTATTAGTGATACTCTTGGGTGAGCTGTCATATTAGTGATACTCTTGTGTGAGCTGTCATATTAGTGATACTCTTGTGTGAGCTGTCATATTAGTGATACTCTTGTGTGAGCTGTCATATTAGTGATACTCTTGTGTGAGCTGTCATATCAGTGATACTCTTGGGTGAGCTGTCATATTAGTGATACCTTGTGTGAGCTGTCATATTAGTGATACTCTTGTGTGAGCTGTCATATCAGTGATATTCTTGTGTGAGCTGTCATATTAGTGATACTCTTGTGTGAGCTGTCATATTAGTGATACTCTTGTGTGAGCTGTCATATTAGTGATACTCTTGTGTGAGCTGTCATATTAGTGATACTCTTGTGTGAGCTGTCATATCAGTGATACTCTTGGGTGAGCTGTCATATTAGTGATACTCTTGAGTGAACTGTCATATTAGTGATACTCTTGAGTGAGCTGTCATATTAGTGATACTCTTGTGTGAGCTGTCATATTAGTGATACTCTTGAGTGAGCTGTCATATTAGTGATACTCTTGAGTGAGCTGTCATATTAGTGATACTCTTGGGTGAGCTGTCATATTAGTGATACTCTTGTGTGAGCTGTCATATTAGTGATACTCTTGAGTGAGCTGTCATATTAGTGATACTCTTGGGTGAGCTGTCATATTAGTGATACTCTTGTGTGAGCTTCAATAGTGATATTCTTGTGTGAGCTGTCATTTTAGTGATACTCTTGTGTGAGCTGTCATATCAGTGATATTCTTGTGTGAGCTGTCATTTTAGTGATACTCTTGAGTGAGCTGTCATATCAGTGATATTCTTGTGTGAGCTGTCATTTTAGTGATACTCTTGTGTGAGCTGTCATATTAGTGATACTCTTGTGTGAGCTGTCATATCAGTGATATTCTTGTGTGAGCTGTCATTTTAGTGATACTCTTGTGTGAGCTGTCATATCAGTGATATTCTTGTGTGAGCTGTCATTTTAGTGATACTCTTGAGTGAGCTGTCATATCAGTGATATTCTTGTGTGAGCTGTCATTTTAGTGATACTCTTGTGTGAGCTGTCATATTAGTGATACTCTTGTGTGAGCTGTCATATTAGTGATACTCTTGTGTGAGCTGTCATATCAGTGATATTCTTGTGTGAGCTGTCATATCAGTGATATTCTTGTGTGAGCTGTCATATCAGTGATATTCTTGTGTGAGCTGTCATATCAGTGATATTCTTGTGTGAGCTGTCATATCAGTGATATTCTTGTGTGAGCTGTCATATTAGTGAATTCTTGTGTGAGCTGTCATATTAGTGATATTCTTGTGTGAGCTGTCATTTTAGTGATACTCTTGTGTGAGCTGTCATATCAGTGATATTCTTGTGTGAGCTGTCATTTTAGTGATACTCTTGTGTGAGCTGTCATATCAGTGATATTCTTGTGTGAGCTGTCATATCAGTGATATTCTTGTGTGAGCTGTCATATCAGTGATATTCTTGTGTGAGCTGTCATATTAGTGAATTCTTGTGTGAGCTGTCACATTAGTGATATTCTTGTGTGAGCTGTCATATTATTGGTAATTTTGTGTGAACTGTCATATTAGTGGTACTCTTGTGAGAGCTGTCATTTTAGTGATACGCTTGTGTGAGCCGTCATATTATTGGTAATTTTGTGTGAACTGTCATATCTGTGACATTCTTGTGTCAGCTGTCATATTAGTGATACTCTTGTGTGAGCTGTCATATTAGTGATACTCTTGTGTGAGCTGTCATATTAGTGATACTCTTGGGTGAGCCGTCATATTAGTGATACTCTTGTGTGAGCTGTCATATTAGTGATACTCTTGTGTGAGCTGTCATATTAGTGATACTCTTGTGTGAGCTGTCATATTAGTGATACTCTTGGGTGAGCTGTCATATTAGTGATACTCTTGTGTGAGCTGTCATATTAGTGATACTCATGGGTGAGCTGTCATATTAGTGATACTCTTGTGTGAGCTGTCATATTAGTGATACTCTTGGGTGAGCTGTCATATTAGTGATACTCTTGTGTGAGCTGTCATATTAGTGATACTCTTGTGTGAGCTGTCATATTAGTGATACTCTTGGGTGAGCTGTCATATTAGTGATACTCTTGTGTGAGCTGTCATATTAGTGATACTCATGGGTGAGCTGTCATATTAGTGATACTCTTGTGTGAGCTGTCATATTAGTGATACTCTTGTGTGAGCTGTCATATTAGTGATACTCTTGGGTGAGCTGTCATATTAGTGATACTCTTGGGTGAGCTGTCATATTAGTGATACTCTTGTGTGAGCTGTCATATTAGTGATACTCTTGGGTGAGCTGTCATATTAGTGACACACTTGTGTGAGCTGTCATATTAGTGGTACTCTTGTGTGAGCTGTCATATTAGTGATACTCTTGGGTGAGCTGTCATATTAGTGACACACTTGTGTGAGCTGTCATATTAGTGGTACTCTTGTGTGAGCTGTCATATTAGTGGTACTCTTGTGGGAGCTGTCATATATGATTTAGAAAAAGCTACTTAGTGAATTGTTTAAAAGAAGCCAACCACCTTGCAGTATTTCTTGGCAAGCTCAAACTGCTCCTGATCTAGATACATCTGCCAGACATCCCTGGAACAAAAGACAAACCATTCAATGATGCCAATGTTTTATAGCAATAGCTACATGCTTCAGTCAGTGCTACCTTTGCAGTGCCTCCCTAGTGCTACTTTCTCATTAAGTCATGTAGGACTCACCACCTATATGAATCACTGGCAACCAGTACTAGACATGAGGAGATTAGCTACCTAGAACAACTGTGTCATTTGTTGTTTACAGTTATACAACTGACATATCATGTGAGAGCCGCATTCCTAGTAACTTCTTACACATTTCCAAGTAGAATCAATGACAACGTACTGTGCACAATGAATTAACTTATCTTGTGACTGCATTTTATCAATACCTGATAACAAATCAACGGGGATACACATTTCAATGATGTATGTGGTTGTAGGACTTGAAACAAAACGGTGATTAATATGGTTGTATGACTTGATTCGTCTAGGCAGATGTTGGGCTCACAAACCTGGCTTCCCTAATGATCTTGTATTTGTACACAGAGGACTTGGAAAAGGCCCAAACTGTTCCTTTCACAGGGTCCTTGCACATGTTCACCAGCTTGCCAAATTTCTGCCAACAGACAGTATCAAGGAACACATGAAAACCGACAAGAGAAGAACATGCTACGTGCTACAACTGTTCATTAACACTACCAATTCCCAGATGTCCAGAGAAGCAACTAACTTGGGCTGCATCACCATAATAATGTCATGTTAATATAAGTTTACTAGTACCCATATGTAATAAAGCACATGGTCGTACATGCACATTGTACCATTGTGTGTTTACATACATGTCGTTAATGTTTTGGCAGTGATCAGCAATGAAGTTGTCAGTGTAATGGATCAGATTCCATTCATGTGAACACACATTATAAGATATACAGTGTATAATTTTTATGGAATAATAAGACAAGATTTTGAAAACTTACATGTCATAACATACAATACTGTGTTAAGTTTAAACAGATTAGATATAATTATTAAGTTTCAAAAATACATGTCATAATTTATAAAATAGAAAAATATATAGTAAAAATGTTCCACTTGTATGGTTTACCCATCATGTTTACATTGAGGCATTGATAGTGGCCTGTATGACAAATTACCCTGTGAGGACTCTCTTGTTGGCACAGGATGTAATGTACCCAAACAACAAGATCAAACACATGCGGGACTTGTACGTTCCAAGAGCACAGACAAGCATTTTCAAGCAGCAATTGTACAACTTACATCAGGAAACCCTTCGTCGTAGATGAGTTGTTGATTGAGCACACAGATGGCCTTCAACCTGTCAACATAACCGCCGTGGTGACAACATTCACTCTCCCATCAACAGGTATCTGTAAACTCTCATTACTGGGCTCAAACTGAACAGACACATTTAAATGCCATTTTTCTACTATTATTCTTTTGGTAAACCCACGAAGTGAGATTGTCATGTAAAATGCAATTGTTTTGAATAGACAATGATAAAACAAGTGACATCAACTCACCTGTCTGGGTAAACAATGATAACATATGTGACAACAACTCACCTGTCTGAGAAGACAATGATGACAACAACTCATCTACACTGTATATTTGTGTAGACAATGATGACACAAGTGACAGCTCATTGTCTGTGTAGACAGTGATGACACAAGTGACAATTCACTGTCTGCGTAGACAATGATGATACAAGTGACAACTCACTGTCTGCGTAGACAATGATGACACAAGTGACAACTCACTGTCTGCGTAGACAATGATGACACAAGTGACAACTCACTGTCTGCGTAGACAGTGATGACACAAGTGACAACTCACTGTCTGCGTAGACAGTGATGACACAAGTGACAACTCACTGTCTGCGTAGACAGTGATGTCACAAGTGACAACTCACTGTCTGCGTAGACAGTGATGACACAAGTGACAACTCACTGTCTGCGTAGACAGTGATGACAAAGTGACAACTCACTGTCTGCGTAGACAGTGATGACACAAGTGACAACTCACTGTCTGCGTAGACAGTGATGACACAAGTGACAACTCACTGTCTGCGTAGACAGTGATGACACAAGTGACAACTCACTGTCTGCGTAGACAGTGATGACACAAGTGACAACTCACTGTCTGCGTAGACAGTGATGACATATGTGACAACTCACTGTCTGCGTAGACAGTGATGACACGTGATGACAACTCACCTGTTGGGGTAGAGAATGAGGAGGTGGAACTCTGTGAGAACAATAGACAGGGGCAGGGGGGCCTCCTCCATCTCATCACCGGGGTATCTGACATCAGTTGTTAAGGCTGAACGACGTTTATGAATAAATTTCAAAACACTTCCATTTGCACAAGTCAACCCGAGTGAACTTGTAAACGCACCCACTCAATGTAGTCAGACAAACTGAGTGAACACAACAGGGAAATGCCACACAACAACAGTGTCACGGATCTTTTATTTAGTAAATGATAGTTGACAGAGGGAAGACATAGAGTGAGTGATACTGTTACTTAAGTAGTGGCAACAACATCTGCCCCACAGAGAGCTGTCTGGTGGAATGTGTAAAGTCACTGAACAGGCAGGAAGAAAAAGACCAAGATTTGCCAGACATTGCTACAGACATAAAGACGAAATTGCATCGAAGATGATCTTGTGGCAGCCGGCTCATGGAACGGTCAAGAGAGGAAGACGGCAGCAACATACACAGACTGCATGAATGAACAGGTAGGCCTAGAGGAGGAAGACCTATGGTCAGCAATGGTAGATCGAGAGACCTGGAGATGAATAGTTGAAGCTACAACTGTTCAACCCTAGTTGCCGACATGAATGTGTTAGATTGACTACCCGGTAATCTTAGCTTAGATTGGCTAATCTTAGCTATTAGCTTGATAGGTATTCTGTAGTCAGACATTAAACAATGCCTATGTACAATGTAGATGTTGTGATGTCATCAGGACCTCAGCAGAAAGGATACTCTATAAGGCTGGTGTCAATGGTGACAGAATCCTCTCCATAATCTCCAGACATGTCAATGTTGCCGTAGTAAATGCCCGGACCTGAATGAAATAAATGTCACGTAACAAACGTATACACGCGCACAGGTTGTGATGTATGTTTCCTAAGTCTCCCCTACCCAGTCTCTCACCACAGTTGTCAAACTTACACAGAGTGATGACAGCAAGCAAGGGGTTATCAGATTTGTATTCACAACTGCTGGTGTCAGAATCCTGAGCAGCTGCTGTAGCAGAGCGTTCAGAACTCTCGTTTTGCCTTCATCAGACTTAGACTGAATCACTCTTGGCCATCATGTGACGTTGTTATTGTTCATCACTTGACAACAATTCAGGGACATCGCGGGAAGTTTCTAGTCAGTGTAGCTGCTGATCACTGATCTCCTCTTATGAATCTTAATTGTTGTGATGATCTTTCTTCACCACAAAATATTTCTTCTCTCTAGCGAGCACTTTGGCATATCTACCCATGAATATTCCCGCGACATTTTTGGAACTGCTGTCATGTGACAGTCACCAATAATGTCGCGGCAACCAAGAGTAACAAAATGAAAGCAAACTGTTGGTGCTGAATACTTTGTTAAAGCTATGCAGCATTCGATGCCATTTGTACAGCTAACTACTACAGAAGTTGTAAATACTGTGATAACTGTTTCCACCATTCTAAAATTCCTTAAATGAATAATGTCGTCTGCCGTTACCTATCGGGGTCATATGAAAAATGTCAAATATCATCTATTGCCGTAGGTCTGACATTAACTCTGGCCTGCCTCACCTGTCATCCAGGCAAATGACTTGGGTGCGCCGCGGGAATCGTGGAAGAATTGTAGACAACTGTAGCCAAAGTTTCCTGGCAGTTCCAGGAATCTCTCTGCAACAAACAGGAACGGTGTC
This sequence comes from Ridgeia piscesae, assembly GCA_025642075.2. Taxonomy (NCBI): domain Eukaryota; kingdom Metazoa; phylum Annelida; class Polychaeta; order Sabellida; family Siboglinidae; genus Ridgeia; species Ridgeia piscesae. The sequence continues at coordinate 302,478 of JAODUO010000094.1, read as the reverse complement.
CACAACGCCATTGTCAAGTCTGTGAGAGCTCACAGCACCAGGAGACGTGTCAACATGCTGAAGACGGTCTCGTAATTGTCGTGTATTTCTTGCTATCATAGATTCTTAGTTATATGTAACAGCTACTGTTCTCAAAACAAACTTCACCACAATGGTGCCACTGTTGGACTAGTAGTAAAGCTCTTCTGATCAGTTACTTCTTAAACAGCCGACATCCTGCTTTGAAATCAGCGAACGATCCTTATACTATGCAGCGCCGAGAGCATGGAATCAACTATTTCTTACAGTGGACCAATGTAAGTGTTGATCAGTTTAAGGCTGCGCTCAAGATGCATCTTTTTACAGACTATTTTAATTAATTTATAATTTTAATTAATATATTATTATTTTAATACACTGTATAATTGTTCTTATTTATGTACGTGTTTTAAGGGAACATAAATGTTTTTTATTAGCAGCAATGACTGCATATTTCATCAAAGTACATGACTGCATATTTCATACAATGCAATACAGCTTTTTTATTTATAATACTTTTAATTGGAATAACTATTGTAAAGCGCCTCAGAACAATTATTTTGAATGGGACCTGTATAAGAATTGTATTATTATTATTACAATTACAACCAGACTGACATGTCAAGTATTTCTCACCAGGCACGTCTTCATATTTGGAGAAGACGTGTTGGAAGACGGGAGGTTCTGGTGAGTCTGGGATGCAGCCAATGAACTGGTAGAGTCTCCTACAGCAACACACATGACTCTTGTCAAGGACAGGACCTAACTAGAATAACAGCATCACCACATATCTGATTACTCAGATAATATTAAGCAAATAATATTGAAGCACCACATATATTTACAAATGCTATTAGAATTTTAGTATAACATTTGCTACATCATAAAACTTTCACGACACTTGTTGTGGGTGTATTGTATATTACTGTGATGACATGACCCACCCTGGTAGTGTGACCATGATGAAGTAGCGATGAGTGCCCTGTGTGACGGCAGGACCCTTCTCAAAGACAACACCAGTCACTGCCACTGGCTGCTCCTTGCCCAGGTTCGACAGCTGCAACAGCAAGTCATGTCACCAGTGGACAACAGCAGTCATGTGACCAGTGGATAACATAAGTCATGTCACCATTGGACAACAGCAGTCATGTGACTAGTGGATAACATAAGTCATGTCACCATTGGACAAAAGCAGTCATGTCACTAGTAGATAACTGCAATCATGTCACCAATGGATAACTGGCATCACAACACATTGGATACCAATGACACAACGCTTGTCTTATAGCTGCACTCTTATGAAGGTGAATCATGGGCCAACATTTAAGCTGGATTTATAAGGTTATCCAGTCAAAACAAATTAATAAGCACTACTAAAGATTCCACAGGAAAAAAAGAAAATAATTGAATTGGTAAGTTACCCGATGGTGAGCGTTTCATATAACCCATAATGCACCAGTGGTGGTGATCAGGGTGATTCCAGTTTGAAAAACACGATGGATGCAGCGTTATATAATAAGATAACCTGTGTGCAGAGTACACATTCAAGTGATGGAGATAATTCCAGTTTAAAACATCACTTTCTCAAAAGGAGAGCCTGAACAATAATTTTATTTTGTAGTGGTCTGTGCAACGTGATAACTCACTCGTTTTTTCCGGTGTATTTGTTTTAATGCATATCTACTCACATTTGCTGTAAGTATGAAAACGCTGTCCACAAATGCAAATGTACATGTTTGGGTGAATGCATGCAAACATGTGCAGGCATGGGTGAGCATATGCATGCATGAACACATGTACATGTGACAGTATGTGGTTGCCGCTGTGTGAATATTCATGTGTGCTGTCGTTCCCTACCTGTTTCACATGCTGTTCCAAGCTTGCCTGGAAGAATCGACTGTCTTCTGAGGAAATGATTTCTGTCTCGATAATCAAACCTAGAAACATATACATATATATATATATATATATATATATATATATATATATATATATATATATATATATATATATATATGAAATTCATCATCATATAAGTATATATATATATATGAAATTCATCATCATATAATATATATATATATATATATATATATATATATATATATATATATATATGAAATTCATCATCATATAAGTAATCTTAAAAAGTACTCTAATTTAAGTGTCATAATAATGTCTTTCCAGTCATGTCAACCGTACATCATAAAAAGCTACATTGCCATAAATGCTACTTCTACACCTCAGCACGTCACAGAGTTAGACTACAAGATGATGGCTGTGTTATCAGTAATGACAAGTGCAGTCAGGTGACAACTTAGTTGACAGCATAGACATACTGTCATCATCAAGACACTTTATTTCCAATGGCGAGTACCTTTGGTGGTTCCCAGTAGGATTTCTCCAGTCGACGTGTTGTTCGTTTTTTCACGATTCCATCCTACGGCACTGATCTGATTGCCCTACAAACAAAACACTGGCAGTCAATAAACTCGTAACCGTACAGACACTCAGTTGTTGACTTTATACCACCCACGGATAAAACAGTTTTAAACATTCAGCTGTAAAGAGTAAAACAACATGCATAGTTCAACTCATTGTAAACAAAGAGGTTCAATACCTTCAACTTGGCCAAGGCCCGTGGCTTGCTTGAATTACGAGACAGGTAGAAGTTTTCAGTTGATTTCATGCTGACAATAAGGTGGCGACCAGTTGGGTCTAGGTAAATGTTGTGTATGCTATCATCCAGCGACTTGGAGATCTCCAATTCTGTAACACAGACACACAGTGGAGATGTTTTTTCTCTGGCACAAAACCAACTCCGTGGAACTCACCCTCTCTGTGCCAAATCAGTAGAAACTGTCAGTTATCTGATGTTTCTACTTTGTTTGCTCATGTTGCCCTGACCAATCCAACCTCTACTAAATGTCATGGGTGACTGCACCTGACCACAGTTATCTGACATGTCTCTAGTCTCTACACTCATGTCTCTGAGGACTGACATTTGTTACATAGTCTCTACACTCATGTCTCTCTGGACTGACTTGTGTTACATAGTCTCTACACTTATGTCTCTCAGGACTGACATGTGTTACATAGTCTCTACTCATGTCTCTCTGGACTGACATTAGGTTACATAGTCTCTACTCATGTCTCTCTGGACTGACATTAGGTTACATAGTCTCTACACTCATGTCTCTCAGGACTGACATGTGTTACATAGTCTCTACACTTATGTCTCTCAGGACTGACATGTGTTACATAGTCTCTACACTCATGTGTCTCAGGACTGACATTTGTTACATAGTCTCTATGCTCATGTTTCTCAGGACTGACATGTGTTACGTAGTCTCTACATTCATGTCTCTCAGGACTGACATATGTTACATAGTCTCTACACTCATGTGTCTCAGGACTGACATTTGTTACATAGTCTCTACACTTATGTCTCTCTGGACTGACTTGTGTTACATAGTCTCTACACTCATGTGTCTCAGGACTGACATTTGTTACATAGTCTCTATGCTCATGTTTCTCAGGACTGACATGTGTTACGTAGTCTCTACATTCATGTCTCTCAGGACTGTCATATGTTACATAGTCTCTACACTCATGTCTCTCAGGACTGACATTAGGTTACATAGTCTCTACTCATGTCTCTCTGGACTGACATTAGGTTACATAGTCTCTACACTCATGTCTCTCAGGACTGACATGTGTTACATAGTCTCTACAGTGTCTCTACAGTCTACATTCATGTCTCTCAGGACTGACATGTGTTACATAGTCTCTACAGTGTCTCTACACTCATGTCTCTCAGGACTGACATGTGTTACATAGTCTCTACAGTGTCTCTACACTCATGTCTCTCAGGGCTGACATGTGTTACAAACTGGATAAGACCATAACAGATTTTACATAAGCGGCCATTATGATCTTTCCTGAGCTGAATGGATAATTCAATTATAGATTTCTTAAAGTTTTCTCGGCAGATGAAACGTTAATTAACAGACCAGGTATGAAAAATCTGTGAAAAAGTCATACTTAATTTTTTCTGAAAAAATCACCCAAATCTACTACTATTCAATTTCATTTGAATCAGGTGACAAATTTTTGAATACAGGTGCATTCCGCAAAACAGCCAATGTGTGCGAACACACAAGTGACTAGCAGGTATTTATTGCTACCAAGTGAAAGACCTAATGCAGTAATATAAGTCACATCCAAACATACTTTCCGTAGGGATTCTTTGTAGTATGACTACAGTGGGTAGACAGTAGTGTTGAGTTGACAATTGACACTGCACCCACCTTCTGGCTGGTCTGGGTGATGCTCCAGGTCGTTCCGCAGCAGTATGTTGCCGCTCATTGCCATCACAAGAATGTTGTTTGCCACACACATGTGGGTGATTGAAGAACGTGGGCTGCAACACAACGTGTACAGCTCATTCATATTTCTGTGAATAATTCCGTCATCTTACAATTACACCCCTACTACACTTAGTTACCAGCACGGCCATTATGACACAACACAAACATGGAGAAACTATCCAGGAATAATTCAGGAGGTTATCTGAAACGATAGGAGCAGAAAATAACACAACAAATGGTCAGTTCTGTATATAAGGTAAATTATAATCATTTACTTTTAATGTTTTCATATGTATTATTACATTTGACAAACAAGTACAATTGCTGGCATAAAATAATTTGCTGTGACTGGATTATTACCAGGTCTGACATAGAATAGAATACATCTGTGTCTAGGATGACAAATTAAATAGTTCATGATATACGCAGGACACAGAGGGAGGACAACGCTAATAAATGTCACCTACGTGAAACTGATTCTCTGTTTATTAAAGATTGGCGTGTCATCTTCCAGTCGGGCATTGATGAAACCTGCACCAATCTAAATAGAACCAAAAGTAAAACATTGTATATGTCTGCGAAATTCATTGAATGATTTAATGCTGATTGTTAACAAGATCAAGATAATTTTATTCACTAAATTTTGTAATATATGAAAGTGAATAATCTTATGTTATACCGCTGTATTTAGATGCCGAGACAGTTTTTGCATTTTCACTTAATCCCAACTACAGCCTACAGATGTATACTGGTATGCCCAATCAAAATGTTTCCATAATTTGTTTGTTGATTTCAAATGTTACTTGTAGAAACATGTCAGCATGCTGTAAATGATATGAGTGAGATGAGTGATTTGTTTATTGTGAAAGTGATTCTAATGGCCAGTGTACTGAGTGACTTACAGGTTCTGGTGGTGCCCTCTGTTGGTGATGTGGAACACGTCCACCAGCCCCAGCGCGGGACGAAGCTTCATGGTATTGGTCAATCAAATTGGCCATCACTGAATCAAAACCAAAACATTCAGGTCAATCACAGTTGCATCAATATTCATTCATCCAAAGGCTGACATAAATAAATGTTTTAGCTGAAATAATTATATGAATCAATCTTAAAATATTTGCTACATCTTATCCCACAAAGTACAGAAACCATCAGTAAAAATGTATTTGATACGGAAGATAACATGTACATTCAAAGTATTATATTGTTATGTTATTCATGCACTTTGTTTTATAAATCAATGGTTATTAACTTCTTTCTGAGATATAGTGTCCACAGTTTTGGAACAAATTTACTTGGTTCATAAGAGACTTGGAGCATCGTCTGTAGTTCTCGTGCAGGTAAATAAGTAAAATTTATAACAAAAGCTAAAAGCTGTTATTACATAGCCAAGGATCGGAACTGTGTCGTGTCTGTGCTAAAGGTCTGAGCACTGACTGCACATATTGTAGCTTCTTGCTGGTCCTCAGACGGGGAGCAGCATGCTGAGCATTGGACCTGTGCATATCGCTAATAAATGTCCGAGCACCCAACGCGTTTGTGGTGCAAAACTGTCAGCAGTGTTTTTACATGCAGAATTTTCCATCAGTTTTATTATTTAAATATGGCTGAACTAACTACAATAACAAGGACTAAAATAATAATATGCACAGATCACTGCCAATAGTATTGGCAATAAAGTTGGGATAAAGTATAAATTTAGCCAATGTGTTGCTACATACAGTTGCTGAATCAGTTTAATTTTACACAGTTCAAATTTCATATCATGGCTTGAAAGTTGAAGCATCAGCTGCCAGTGTCAACAAGAATGAAAACGTAAAGACTGGCACATTGGCATCAGATGCGCGGTTGCTAAATCTGTTATTTCATTTTATTTTCCTTTGCTTGGCTACATAATCACTTCAAAATGTAAAACTAAAAAGGCATAACTAAAAGGCATGTTTGTGATATTGCTTTGCCTTTTCATTTTGTGTGACCCAGCTGATATATTTGTCAACTTCAAGTTGTCACTTGCCAATTGTTGATTATTGTGAATGACAGTTCAATGTCATACTAACTACTACTACGACAACTACCAGTCCACTACTATCATGTCGAGACTAGGGCAGGGTCCAGATTGTGGATACTATTTGTAGTATGACGGTATATCTAGACCTAGGACAGGTACCCGTTATACCGTTTATGTATTGTATAGCGCAGTCAAAGCCATTTAAAATCAGTCATACGAAGTCTGAAAGGGCTGTAGTTGACCATTGGATAAAATGGTGCACTATTCTGCTGGTGTATAACACAAACCTGTGTAAATATTATTGAATGAGTTGTATGGTTAACAGTAATTCGCGTTAGATCTTTTCCAGTGACGCTTCATCGTTCGGAGCTCCGCCTCATCCTCGTGGCGCCACTCGCACGATGGCTGTAATTGGAACGCTATGCTCGCCACTTGCCCCGTGCCTTATTAATAATATTAGTATTATTAGTGTAAACTGCATCGGCTGTACGGTTTATAATAATAAAAGTATATATGAGACGTACATAATAAATAATTTTAGGAAATGTATGACACAATTCGATTATAACTGAATGCATGCAAATATATAAGAATAGTTCTAGTTCTAATTATTACTACGTTTGTGTGTGTGTGTGTGTGTGTGTGTGTGTGTGCGTGCGTGCGTGCGTGCGTGCGTGCGTGTGGGTGGGTGGTGTGTGGTGCACGCACACATGTGCATCTATGCGAGTACAGTCTTCGTAGATTGCATAAAATCTGGTTCTATCTATATACTGCCTGCAAAATGATTTCTCGATGGGTCGCATGGCGCCCGCCCTAGCTATGACATTTTAATTTATGCTTTGTTTCTTCGCGCCGCAGGAGTACGATATCGTTCCTACCTTTTGTAAATCTATCCTCTCTCCTAGTGAGTTTCCGGCTCATGAAGTTACGTGCATGGATGTCTTGTACGTACGTATATATATATATATATATATATATATATATATATATATATATATATATATATATATATATATATATATATATATATATATCTGCTGGAAAAGATCTTCATATACACAGGGCGCCGGCCGGTATTATGTGAACTAATGAATGAATGAATGAATGAATGAATGAATGAATGAATGAATGAATGAATGAATGAATGAATGAATGAATGAATGAATGAATGAATGAATAATGAATAAATCGATCAATCAATCGATCAATCAATCGATCAATCAATCATTCGATCGATCGATCGATCGATCGATCGATCGATCGATCGATCGATCGATCGATCGATCGATCAATCAATCAATCAATCAATCAATCGATCAATCGATCAATCAATCAATCAATCAATCAATCAATCAATCAATCGATCAATCGATCGAACGATCGAACAATCGAACAATCGAACAAGTAATTAATCAAGTAATTAATCAATCAATAACTTGACGAAAGACTGACTGACTGACTGACTGACTGACTCTGACTGACTGACTGAATCAATCAATCAATCAATCAATCAATCAATCAATCAACCAATCAATCAAGCAATAAATCAATCAATCAATATCAATTTTGTTACACAATGAGTACAGGCGATACCATGAGGTCTGGGGGACACATGTTCCCCGACCTTCAGAATGTGCCTGTATAATCTTCTTCCGGGTTACCGCATAGCCTCAACATGCTGAGGATATAGGCGGGAGAACAGGAAAAATCAGAAATATTTTTTCTTTTAAGGTGCAATACAATGTATCATAACAGTAATTAGTGCATGTAAACAGTAATGCGTGCAAAAGAACTAAGTATATCTAAAGAGTGGAATAATGCAAAGTCTGGATATTGTTCTTAAAGGAATCAAGGCTGTTTGTATTTACGACATGTTGAGGGAGGGATCGATGTTCCAAAGTCTGGTACTTGGGGAAAAAAGAATACAAGTGGTAGTTACATATGGAGTGTGGGATAAGGTAAGACAAGGAATGCTGTTTTCTGGTTATTGTGTTTACAGGAATGAGATATGTTTTTGCTGGTATACCCACTAAGTCATTTGTTATTTTGTATAGCATGCATATAGTTTTGCATCATTTCTTCTGTCGGATAGGGATCTCCATCCTAATGTCTGGAGCATATTGGTTACACTTGAGATATAACACATAAGGGCTTATAAAGGTAGCTATTTGACTCGCCAATCATGCATGCAACAAATTATATATTATTGTTAAAACAATTAAATTGGACATAAAATTTAAATAAAAAAACATTAATCGTAATAATCATAATTACAATATATAATACAAGATAACGAAGCGAACATCGCAATAGTACAAATATATTGAAAATGTATACCAACTACCAGAAAAGTATTTTGTCATAAGATGCGTTCACGGTAACAACTGAAAAAGCCTATAATAATGGTGTAAACTTAGTTAAATAAAATATTTGGACGAGGTTGGGTGGTTGGTGGTTCGTCTGACGTGTTGAAGTTGAGACCACCTGTTCTAAGTCCAAGTTTTGTAGTGTCCGTGTGCATGCGTTTGCATAGTCCACTACGTCATACGTTATTGCTTTGTGACGTATAGCGTCACGATGGCGTATAGCACCACGTTCGCCGTTCGGAAAGTGAGACTACGCGTGGCCATTCACATGGGAATATTATTGAACACGGTGTTATCACCAAGATTATTCGACTAAACGAATACAGCTGAACATATTTTCTGTGCGCTTCCAGATGGTTGGCATTCGTATTTTCTCCTAAGGAACCAACTCTTATTGTCTGACCTAAACAAATATTTGCAATACGCAATTTGAAGGCGTAACAGTTTGGGGGTTGGTGCCGCCGCAGGTGCGCACGTTCATTGGATACACGTCGCGTTGAGACCAACTAAGATACTTTCAAGATGTCAGCCTCCTTAGGCTCTATGTTGAACACTGCGAGATGGTTTTCTACGTTTGCGCTTTCGCGTTATCCCTTCGTGAATGCGTTGACATTTCTTATGCTGTTGGCAGAACGAGCATCGTGGGAAAAGTAAGTAGACGTTCCATTGTAAACCAATGTTTGACTGAGGCAACTGCTTGTTTCGCTTTGCGCTGGCCGCTGCCAAGCTCTGCCTTTGGGCTGGCTCTGGGACTGGGGACCACGTCGTGGGCGTGGCTTGTCACATTCCCGTGGTTGTGCAGCCCCTTGGCTTGAGTACTATTGCAGCTTAGCTCCACACCTTGAAAAAAATGAAAACAGCCATTTATACTCATCAAATTTCACAAAATTGTGACCGAAGTTCCCCCAAAAGACAAGTAATGTATAAAATACGCAATCACAAATGACATGAAATGTTCGAAAAAGAGTGTCAGCGTTAGTTTTAATATCCTCTGATCTATGTTAATAACTTAATGGCTGTTACTATTGGTACGGATGTACTTTAAAATAGCTATAGCTCCAGCACTTCATCTGCGCATGTGCAGTGGGAACCCGCCGGTACAACACCCTGTTAACAGTGCCTTCTACCGGACAGTGACTCTAGCTCCGACAGGTGCTGGATGCCGAACGAATCTACTATAGCTCGGATAAATCTACAATAGTATTTGGCATACACGTTTATATATCAAATTTTTTAATGCTGATATTATAAATTATTTGAAGATTTGTGCCTTTGACTCGCTTAGGTTCCCTGCTGCGCACATTGTCCATTGTCGGTGTGTGCCGCCGTGTCGGTTTAACATTGTTCTCCCATTTGTTACTTCATATATACAAACGTCAAAATAAAACAGTTCTAAACGCATCACGGACAGCGACTTTCCATAACATGACCGTTCTCACCATAGGCATAGGCCAATAATTGCATGTTGCGATGCAGTAGATGCATGATGTGAAATTTAAACTACAGTTGCATACTTGTGTGATAAAAATAAATAAATAAATTATTTTATTGATCAAAATGAACATGGAAATGCACTCATTTTTGCATGTAAACATTAGTTTCACTGGAAACCATTTAGGTGGCTCTACTTTAGAGTTTGCTGGGTATAATTCTTCTTGTGTGGAAGAAGGGTTATGATTAGGTTGAAGGTACTTTTGACAAATTTACATCAAATGTTTACATGGAGGGAAGGCAAAAAAGACCTAGTGGCGTCACTTACCAGAGTTTCCTGTGGTAAAAATAATTTATACGTGCAAAAACTTGTGTATTTTGTGTACATTTTGATTGATAAAAGACAGTAATTTTATTGTTTGATTACACCACAAGAGTACATGTGTAATAAAGATTATAGTAGATGTAAGGTGTGAAATTTGGTAACTGTAAGTGGCTGTTTTTATAGTTTTTTTACCCTTGCCAGTTGCTTTGCCATTGGCTTACCCTTTCTGATTCATTCAGCCATGGCAGGGAACATCCAAGTTCTTATCCTTAAATGTCTGATTACGCAGGCTCCAACATTCTGTTGCTGCCGTGACTCAATGACAGCCTGGTACTGGGGAAACTTGCATTTCTCACTGTGACAAAAGCTGTGCCATATTCAAAGTTTCCCATTTAAAAGGAGGTGTTATTTTACAGTTATAAATTTTATGTTGTTGTTTTGAGACAGATTTGGTAGCTTGGAGGTTTCTGTCTAGTAAAAATGGTATGTTATATATTGGCAAAAACTGGTTTATGACAAATTCCGCCAGTGGAATTATGCAAACCCTGCTTGACAATGAGTACCTGGTATACAACGCAAATACAAAATAAAAAAACGGAATGTCACGTGTGTCAAGACCAGAGATGTGTACTCGTACTCGAGTACGAATACTTTTTGAGTACTTGTACTCGAGTACGAAGCAAAGTAATCGTACTCATACTCGTGTACATTACCAAAGTAATTGTACTCACGATTATTTCTCATGATTACATTTTTTTTCATATGAGCAGTTGCAAGCAAATATATTAGATAAAAATGGCAATATTAGAAGTAATCTAATAAATGTAATAATAATCGAGGTATTCATTTTCTATTACTGTTGAGCATTTCAGTTAAATACATATTCACTCAGATTTCCCTAATTAATACCTTCTCTTTCCAGAGAAGCCATATCTCCTCACCCTCCTGCTTAGTACAAAGTAAAAGTTATATTGTGACAGTCCCTGGGAAGCACTGCAGGAGATAAGCATCCCCTAACATCTTGCTTTGTAATTTTAGAAGCCAGGCCACAGCCCCACCTGTAGTGTTTGCTCTGTCAGTATGGTGTGAATGACTGGTTATATTTCCAACATCCAGAATCCTGACTGGGTCTGGGCGGTTAGCTGCTAAATCCCTGTCTATTATGTTTAATTAAGTGCAAACTGTAAACCTGTCTAAATCCACAACTATTCTGTGTTTGTCCCATCTAGACATGGGGTCAAATACATTGAAATGTATTTAAAAACAAATATTCTTGAGGGATTAAAATACAATTACAAATACTTTTTAAACATAAATGTATTTAAATATGAATACATTGAAAAGTATTTCAAATACTTGTTCACATATTTTTCAAATACTTTTCATTTTGTATTACTATGTAGGTAAAAGAAAAGCAACACATATATTGAGACATCTAGTTGATAGGCATAATTACTGTTTTGCTCATATGATGACAGGCAGACCAGTGTTAGGAAGTATTGTTATTGCTAACTGCATCACAGTGACAAAGAGGTAAAGGCCAAAATATATTATTTGTATGTTAAACCAGGAGGTCTATAATAATATAATGCCTATGTTGCCCTCAGAAGAGACACTGCTAATCATTGCTAGGATGTTGTGAGGAAGGCTCAACTTCAAAGTGAGCCAGGAAACCAGAATAGCTTGGTGCCAGATTTAAGCCTGACTAAAGAACAAAAGGGGTTATTGACCTATGGTCACTGTTAGGTGCTAATCCATCCTCTGGCTCTGAGCAAACAAAAGTTGTGGTCACTGTGGTCTTCATCAGTAATTAGCACTGTTGGGTGAAGTTGCAGTGCATTAAGGTAATCAGTTTGGCAGGCATTACATGTGACAGTGAAAAAGAAATGTTGATACTGACAATGTATTTGAAAACAATATTTGAAAAAGTCAAATACTTTAGGAAAGTATTTAAATACAAATACTTGTAATTCCTAAACATCAAATACAAATACTTAAAAAGTATTTAAATACTTTCAAATACAAATGTATTTGACCCCCATCTGATATACTACATATTTGAATTGGATACTCTTTTAAATATGCCCCCCTGGTTTTGAAGTGTTGTTATTGTAATGTATTTGATCATGTGTATTTGAAATTCTTAAATGCCTCCTATTTTTATTTGATTCAAAAACCATAAATTAAATTATTAATCCAGCATTAAATGATTCATCCAATACCTGAGTAAGTCGTCTAATTATTAATAATAATAACACCTGGATGGTGGATAGCAGTAATCAGTTAGAACACTAGATAGTGACACAACAACAGAATAAGAATGACACCTAGGGATTCCATGAAAGTCGCCTTTATGTTAGAAACAGGATATTCATTAAAGTAATCATGAAAGTAATCATGATTACATTCTAATGTAATCGTACTCGAGTACAGTGTAAAGTAATCGTACTCATACTCGAGTACATTTGTTTTCTGAGTACTCGTACTCATGCATGTTCAAAGTAATCGTACTCGTACTCGAGTACATTTGTATTGTACTCACAATAAGTATTTTATTTCTTGATAACGCTGTATATCACAGAACAGTGTCTCCCGAGTAAAACAAAGGGCAAGTTGGGAGGGTGAATGGAGCAACTGCTGAATGTGTGATGCGATGCTCTGAGGGTATGGGGACATACCATCAGGTTTTTTTTAAACTAGCTTCAAAATGTGTTACAAAATTTGTTTTAACCTGGCATAATGGGAAAAGAAATTACAAATAACCATGTAAACGTATTTGTGGCATTATATGCAGGGATACAGGCATATTTAGAAAAACAACACTGTGACCTACATCACTCATCATGTTATTAAAACACCACAGAATACATATCCACTAATGTGTACATACAGCTACTGGTGGAATCTGTCTGTTGAGGTGGATTAATACAATTCTGTGATGGTCCTTGCAGATACCCACCACTTGAGCCAAACACAATCTACATTCATCTGGCACTGTTCCTCATCTGTGGCATCTGTATGAGCTTCAACATGAAGAAGAGGCTGGCAGCTGTCATCCAGGCGTGTCAGATCATTGTCTTTGCCATCACGGTGTACATCAACAGAAAGCTGCGCTATTCACGTTGGCTCAAGGTCAGACATACATCAACATTCTCTTTCTCTTGCCCTCATTTCTAACATGACTCGAGCTTGTTCTGAAGGGTAACAGCCTGCCAGGCATTTAAGCAGTACCTGGGTATAACATATTTTGCCATTTCAAAATTGTTTGGTAGACACACACAAAGCTCGCATGTTAACTCTCATATATACAAGCCATTCGAGATGTGCATTGCGACTTGTGACATCCATTTTCAAAACGTAAGTGACAAACAATATATACAATTTTTGCAGATCCTTTTTGCTCCTTTTTTAACTCCCACCCCCATCCGGTGATATTTATCCCATCCAAAATGGGTTTTACCTGTTGGGTTCATGGATTGCTACATACAGCTGTGAAGTGTAAGGAGGTAATGGTTCATCATAATACACGTACCAGTATTAGAGGCTTGGTCTGCATTATGACACTGATGTCAAAACAAAATTAATGCTGGTTCTGCCAGTAGGTTTATGACATCTGAAGATGGAGGGTGTAGACATGGGTACTGTAACTACTGTCCCAGACGTTTCTTGGCGACACACAACATTTTGTCTCACCTTAGTCAACACACATTATTGCGTCTATTGGACATATTATGATGTCGGAAGAGGACACTGTCCTCCTTTAGAGTATCCAAAAACTTGGATTTGTAGTTTTTTGCACCTATATGATGATCACTAAAACACTTTGAAGGCAGGCATCCCCATTTCTTAAATAATGCACACTAATCTCCAGCCAAGCTAAATTATTAGGGGTTCATTTTGATTTTCATGATAGATTTTTCAGGAATACATTATATTAAATAATTTTGTTAGTCTGATGTTGTCTTGCATGTGAAATATTGTGTTTACAAATAAAATCATTATAACACGGTAACATGCACAATGTAAAATGTTTGAATTACCCTAATTTGTCAGATATAATTTTTTAAATATATATAATGCAAGCACCCCATTTAAACCAATGCTAAGATTGTATAAGACAGCGATAGTGGCCTTGTTTTCTTAACTTGTTACACTTGCAACTCAAGATATGTAGTGGAAAAAAGAAACAGTCTGTCAGGGTTTGAGTATGTGTTGTTAAGTAATACATCTGCCATTGTTTGTACATCCACCAGGTGCGACTGTGCCACCGGATGGTTGGCGTGGCTGGCTTCTTCATTCTATACTCGTGCGTGCTGAACACATCGAGACAGAAGACGTCTCAGATGCGGCGCGTTGGCGAAACACTCGTTGGTATCTACCTCATATTTGCCTCATATATATTGTATGAGAGTCCCGAAGACAAACGAGCGTTCCTGCGCCATGTTCCGGGCGGGGACATGTTTGTGTTGTATGCATACATAGCCCTGCTTGCGGGATGCGCCGCGTGTTTCCTGCCTGGCTACTTCCAACACAATGCGTCGCAGCTTCTCATTGTTCTGGTGACGCTGGGCACTGTCATGGTGGACCTCGACATCAACTACTGGATTCGACAGCGGGGCATCCACTACTGGACGCAGTTTCGACTCATCACAGACAATCTGTGCATCATCTGTGGCCTGGTGATGTGCGTCACAAGTAAGAAGCGTGTTCATTTCAGCTCAACCAAGGAAAAATGCTACTAGTGGGACTGTGAGCGTAGCATCCCTATATATGCAACAAGCCATGATGGCAGACTGTAGATGGGCGTGATGTAGCTGTGCACCTAGCCCAAGTCCCCAACAGTCTGTTGTGATATACATAGAGTTGACTCTTACGTCACAGCAGGTGTTAGCTATTCTCATCTTCTAGTGGCTGTTGGCTGCGGTATCCTACACCCTCATGTTGCAATATTAGTTCATGAGCCGAGGTCGTGGAAATAGTCGTTGTCAGAGGATGGGTCTGTGCCTTGGGAAAGGCGAACACTGCATCTGTGTTAACGGCAGACGAATTAGGTCTGTTCTTGTCTGTTTGAGAAAGGTGTTTTATATGAAAACATGCTGGACTATGAAAGTTGTGCATGTAGTTATACTGCATATGTACAAAAATATGTTAGAATCTCGTACCAGTCAGACTGAAATATTTCTTGCGAGTATCAGATTCACCACCAAAAACAATTTGTTCAGAAGTGTTTTGAGTGAGAGCATACAACTATGTTACAAGCTCCCACACCAGACACAAGATTCTACCGAAATCAGAAGCGTGTTATTTACACTTACAGGGTTTATTACCAAGAAATCAGGACGCAACAGATGGTTTAGCTGTAAATAAAATCATGTACAGTTTAATTTGCACAGAATTATATAACTTAGGTAACGTGAAAAGGTGTCTTTGTGCTCAGGATTATTTTTTACAAGATTTGTGATAGATGTTACATCAGTTACATTGTCCTGAACACAACAACCACTGGACGTTACCAGCAGTAACAACCTGCTGAAAGATATACAAGCTGTCCTGAGAATTGTGTGTCATCATTAACTAGAGTTTGCATGCCTGTATAGCACAGAACTAGTCAAAGTGGTTCAAGAGCTCCATGTTTGTGGGTAACTTGGAGAAACATCCACATGTTCTGTCTTATGGTGTCTCGTATACACAGTTCTATTATTCAGCATTCTGTCGCAAGAATTATTGTGTTGATGCTCGAAACATTATATTTACTCTTGACTTACTTTCCCTGGTGAGGGTGGGTATGTTTAGTGCGGCTTTTGAAATGTTTTATAACCTATACTGCAGACAGTCGTACACTTATCTTGCCCAGTTTTGTATCCTGCGATGTTTGTAACTTATTGAAACAAAAGTTAAATAAAACATAATACTGTTGTTTGTGTTATTTTGTATAAGTTTAAAAATTAAAGATAGTGATTAGCACGATGATCACGTACAGCATCACTAGGTACAACGGTGTTCCTCTGAAAGTTCATTTAAAAAAAGGTATTTACATATGTAGTGTTATGACACCGATGAGCCACTGCATAATAAGGTCATTTGATACTAAATGACAACAGACACGATTGAGTATATTTCATTTTAAGCTAATCATTATTGTTTTTTTATTTCACAGGCCTAAGATATTAAAACTCAAACATTCCAATAACAATCTCCATAGATAGTGAACACTTTAATAAATCACATTAAATAATCATTGTGAAACATTAACATCTGTAAATGAATCGATGAATGAGATGCTTTGTTTACACATTAAAAAAATGTGTTGTGAATTGTGATTGGTTTGAATCAATTATTACTTTAATGGAAAATGCAAACACCAAAATATCCATTTGTGGTGTTATCAGTAGTTTTTCAGTACAAACATCACGTTTATCTCGCTGTTTGGTGTGCTAACATGACTATGACTAAAGTTGAACATGGTATGAATGCAGGAAGCAAGGACCTGTTGCTGCAGATCAACATTCTAACATTCCATTGATAATTACACGGTTAGTGTCTGAAGTTGTAGCGAGACTTATGTACAATGTAAAATGTCTATCTGTGAGACGTCACAAGGCCACGTCCCTCACCCTCCTGTCAGATGTTGCTCATCTGCATCCATCCAGCCTCTCATGACCAAAACAGGATGCTTACTGCCATGGCTATGCAGCTGAGGGCCACATATGGACTCTTCCTTTCACCTGCAATGAGAGGGTTACAGATACTAAATTCACCTCTTGAAACTGAGAAAGGTGTACTTGAATTAACAAATGAACAACTGATATTACTTGAAACGGAGCAAGGTAATTACACAAGTGTACTTGAATTAACAAATGAACAACTGATATTACTTGAAACGGAGCAAGGTAATTACACAAGTGTACTTGAATTAACAGATGAACAACTGATATTAAACTTGGATTGTAAGGTATATAATTATATTCTCAAAACATGATGCAAAGTATCGACAGGATGTGACAAGAAACCTTGCTCTTTTTGATCATACTAAGGTGATCAATGCTTCGACAGTTCTGCCAAATATGTTTTAATAATTGACAACATAAAAAGTAAAGATTGTTTATTTTTAAATAAACATAATGTAACTTGTTTCATGCATTTTTCAACCAAGAGCTCTTTGTATGGCCTGTTAAGTTCACTGCACAGAAGTGTGCTAAGTTAGTGATTACCACTCTTTCATAATCAATTATATATGTATAGTATAAATATGAATTTTATATGGTTAAATAAAAATATACAACTAACACATCTTAAAAAAATTGTAAAACAGAAAACAAAAATGTGTCTGCACGATGAGTTGTACTTCGCAGAATTTACATCATCGCAACACAAAGAAATTACACACCTATCCGAGCACATTTCCAGAAGATTCCAAGAAGTCTGAAATGAAAAAGAAACAATAAAGTCAGATACACTTGTTGGAATTAAATACATTGTTTTGGTTAAATTATTAAAATGCAGAAATCATGGTGCATTTGGTAGATTTTAAATAACAAACTTAAAGCTTTTAACTGGGGATCAACTTCACCAAGTGAAAATTGACACTGCTGTTGAATATTAAAAGGTTTTACGCAATATTTACAAATACTGGACATGTAGTTAATACATACAAACATGCAATTAACATACATACATACATTACAAATTTATTAACTAAAAATTTGAGAACTTGAGTTGTATCAGCTCTTGATTCAACCATTTGTTAGTGTTTTGAAATAATCACAGCATAATTCCAGCATATCTACTAACTAGTCTTATGATACTATCAAAGTGTTAAACATACCCCTCTTTGTTTTTGTCAAGCATGCGTGGAGCCAGTGCCCTGACGTAGGCACATGTACAGATGAGCAACAACACCACAGTCAACAGACTCTGGAAGTTGAATAGCGCTGACTGAAAAAGACAACAAAACTTGGGTTATGATACAAAAATAAAGTTAGAGGAGACATTTGGCAAATGTAACGAGTATTTTAGTACGTACCAATTTTCACTGTGGTTAATTACATCAGTACCATATGCAGCCTTCACTATCCCTGGCATATCAGATGATTCAGATCCCATTGCAGTTTCTTTTACCCCAGCCAATGAAATCACTCATGAGGAGCGTGATCAGCCCCTGGCCATGTGACATAATTTGGGTATTTTTTAGCCACACACTGCTCATGTTACATGCAATGCTTAGGATGCGAATAGGGTGTTACATCAGTTGTGTAACCATCTTAAAAAGGGGCAGGTATTTTCGCTGTTCTCGGAGCTGACGCAGTACAGACAGTCAATTGTAATTTTATAGTTTGACTCCACTGGGTGGAGTCAAACTATAAAATTTAGATTTTATCCTCGCTTGTGAGGATGTCAATTTTCACATTTGCAAGAATTAAAAAATATTTTTACCGGAAGATGTCTACTGGTTAAGTAGGAATTTAAGTTAGTCCAATAATTACTAAGATTATTTTGCAAGGATATGCACAGTCCCCAATGTCGAGAGCAAGATTTTTACACCAAATGCTGCCGCGTCCGGATATTGAACTTGGTTGCCGTCATGCCAGGTGGATGTGCAAACTAACCATTACACTATCCACGCCTCTCTGAGGTTGAATAGAAACGTAATCATACATGTATGTAACTGACTCTGAGTGTAGCAGGGGAAGTCTGTCGGACCACCCAGCCACACTGTACATAATCTAAGGCTAGACTGAGTTGGACGGACCAGTACCAAAGTGAAGGCGACTTGGCACTTGTGTAGAATTCACACTCAATTTTGAATTCACACTCAATTCGGCATAAACAAATAAACTGTTTATTCATTGGGGATTTGCTCATTTCATATGCATGGCACAGTAACACATGACCATTGCCCTTGCGGCTGGCACAAATTGGAGTGTTATTTGTGTCTTAAAACGCAATATTTGTAATTAACATAAATATACCTAGTCCTAGGGATCCTGATTAATTTGAGTCAGAATTAGCATTACAGTTAGTGTGATGTATCCAATGTCGACAAACATAGTTATAACGGCACACTCAAAAATGTAGCTTTATGCAGAGACCCGTCCACCTGTCATTTGGACGGGTAAAAACCATTGTGGATGGGTAGAAATATGGGTGGACTGGTGGTGGATGGGTAAAAACCATAGATACTGTCAGTTATGCCTCAAACGTGAGTGTAAATGGTGTCACATGTGTGTTTGTATTCCATTTTAGGTTATCAGACACATTTAAAGTTTGTAAACTGGCTTAACAGTTAACATAACATGTGTCCACCAAAACGTGTGACTGGCAATAATATGGTCCTACAAAAAGCCCTGCTTGAGGTGGGTCCGCATTCGACACAATTAAGTGCCGATCATTGCCAGTATTCCATAAGGGTAACTGTCTGAGTGAGTGGGACGTCACTCATGACTCATGACTGACATGATGATGATGAGCTTAGCCTGAGATAGTCATTCAGTGTCAGACTCAGTTAGTTAGTCAGTGTATGTTTCCGTTTTCTTTCTAGCAAAGTGTCCTATGGACATATCACAGCACTTATGCAAAATTCGGACCCACCTCAATTTGCCATTGTAACTGTATCTTTGCCAACATTTGATAGTTGAATTTGTTAGTTAAATCAATCAGTCAACATCATATTGCGTATATTTATGTTTGATAAACAATGCGTTTTAGCAGATTTTTTTGGTTGAAAAGACAGCTCCATCAACATAAAAAACTTGTTATCGCTCATTGCATGTGCACCACTGCGCTTGTGACTGGCACAAATCGGAGTATTATTTGGGTCTCAAAATGCAATATGTGAAACATAAATATACCTGGGAATGCTGATTGATCATGTTTAGGATTAGAGTTTGTATGAGGTGTCCAATATAGGCAAACATATAGTTAATATAGGCAAATATACAGTCAGCAAAACTGACATGAATCCGAATTCTGCATAAGACCAGTGCCCACATCACGCCAGTATGTATATAAATGTGTGTGCGTGTGTGTGCGTGTGTGTGTGTGTGTGTGTGTGTCTGTGTGTGGCATTGCATTCGCTGACACTGCTACTGCCATTGCACTGGTCTGTGAATAGCGGCTCAGTCTCAGGCTCAGCGTGTTGACGTGAATCACCGAGACTCTGAGACTGAGTGAATTACTTCGAATTCTTCAAGTTGAAATTAATCACACATATGATCACCTTTATGGACCTAACGCAAACATATACCTAACAATCAAAGTGATAATATGCAAACATACAACCAATACATGAAAGCCAATCTAGCTAAAATAACTTAAAACGTGGCATTTATTTACCATCGCTGCCAGCCAGCTCCATAAACCGGAAGAAACTTCAATACTCCGCCTATCGGATATTTCCTCTACTAGCTGGACATATGTAGCCTCGATTACCCAGGCTCCATGAGGTGACAGCACTTTTTTACGCTACCGAGTGAGAGACAGGCCGGCGCTTTTTTTTTAAACAGCAACATATTTTTTATAAGATTAACAGGTAATCTGTGTCTTATGGCTGCTGAACTGTTAGTGATAATATAAGATTTCTGTTAATGCATGTATTAATCAATGGAATTGTATTATTAAGGGTTTTTTAATACACTATTTTACAGTGTATATTAATTATTCGCATTTATGGTTAAAAAAAACTTGACGTACAAAAGCCCGATTTTCCGACACCCGCCGATTTACGTATAAAAGCACAAGTTTTCTTTGACCCTCCGATTTAGTATAAATCTACTGTTTTGGAATTTCTGAAACATGAACAGGAAGTGAAACTGTGGTCTGACCTCAAATAACAACAACAGCAATAGTGATCTAGGCTTGCCTGTATGCAGGCCCAGGGCCAGAGCTCGGCGGAAATTAGATACTCACTTATATAAAAGCAACGCATCTTCGAGCGCTAGCGAACACGACCGATAAGTCGGTTATTTGGTATACCGGTTATTGTCGAAGGCAGACGGCCCAGATAATAGTCAAACATGTCATTACCAAGTTGTGCAAGCTTAGCCGCCCAGAAAGTAGCACTGCGTTATGCAATCACTAAAGTACGACCCAGTCAGCTGCCGGTGGCCTACTTCGCTGCAAATTTGCTGGGAAGTCGAAGTGACAACTCATGGACGTGGCCAAGCATTGGCCGTTTCAACAGTACAGTGGCGGCTGCCCAGCCGGTACGTGACATTCGCCTCTACGAAGATGCTTTTCGCCGAAGTGTGGAGAATCCCGAAGATTTCTGGGCAGCCGCAGCAGAACATCTGGTGTGGGAGAAAAAGTGGACCAAAGTTCTAGACGATTCAAATTCGCCCTTCACGCGTTGGTAAGCGGTGCTGACATTAACATGTATATGAAACTTAATTAATTGAAGTGCATTAATTAAAATATATATATATATATATATATAGAGAGAGAGAGAGAGAGAGAGAGGGAGGGGGAGGGGGAGGGGGAGTTCTCTTACTTCCTGTTGGGTTCGTTAGTTTGCACCAAGGCTCCGTTTTGTACAGGTCAGAGATTGTGCATATGTCATAATCTTTGTTGAATTAACCATGTTAAATAGAGAATTACTTGTGTGCAAAATAATAGTATAAGGTGGCAAACTGGTCAAATTGATTAACTAAAATAGTGCTGAATAACAGCATGGAGTGGCAATTAAAACAAAACTGGAAACAACCACATGCCTATTGGAACTGGTTTGAACTTTTACTTGATCAGGCAGGCAGGCAGGCGGTTTGTCTCTCTCCTCGTCCCCCCCTTGTGTGTGTGTGCGCCTCTCTCTTAAAAGCCCTTACATAGGTCGATCTAGTAGTAAAATAAAAAAACTCATGGTATGAAGTTCTGACTGGGCGTGGGACTATACCCAGTGGAAAATCTACTGACATATTGCTGGTTGGCAAGTGGCAACTGTGTGCAACTTGATCTCAGTTCAGTAACTA
>JAODUO010000094.1:177500-277500 GCA_025642075.2 Ridgeia piscesae | reverse complement strand
ACAATGAAACCATATAAAAACTTTATGTGGATATCGCAGGAATCCATCAGCCAGGTGTTATTACCGTAGTGAAAAATCCAGATTCACAGGATCCTGTGGACATGCTTTCTGTCTAGCATAGTTCCTGTTGTGTGCTAGATTGTCCATGCCTGGCAGACTCGGACACGACCCCGCTCCAAGATGTCTTCTGACAATGCATCACTGGCTGGCTGGACTAAAACATGAAATTTATGTTAGTTAATCGATGTTATGTGAACCATCTTGATATTGTGTTAATTGCTGCATTAAACTGGCTATTTAACACTGTACTGTGCTTTAGATCTCAGGTCCCTATAGATCTCTTAGAAAATCAGCAATTGCACTTTACAACTTGCATGAGTACTCCAGTGGTCCACTCTATGTTGTAAATTGTCACACCTCCCATGTAACCACTGTCAAAGTTGTCTCACCTACTTTAATTGTCAGCATGAGGTTGATTGTACAACTAGCAGTGTTGGTGTTATAGGTGAAATAGATTACACTGTACATAAAATGTAGCTTGCAGTTAAGAATATTTTTACCGAATTGAATTGGTGAAAGTATTTGCAACCTGTTTCACGGCAGCTTTGCAATTGATGCTGGCATTCCGGACACTGCACCGCCATATTGTCGATTTCACTGCAAAAACAACATCGTATTTATTTTGTATAATTCATACATAATATACTTTTTTATAATATATATTAAATGTATATACACATACATACACACACATACATATTATATACATAATATTATACACACACATGCTGGAAATTTTTTTACCATTCCTGGTCATAACGGTGTACGAAAACCGATATATACATCTAAATATAAAAAATATTCTAAATAAACTTGCTTACCACAATATGTACTAAAGTTGTTCCTGTGGCATGTGCAGATGGAAGATATATAACATGCCTGTGTAATTATTGCATACTCGTTTTATTATTATTTTTACACAATATGTTTTAATTTTATTATTTAGTTGTAATTATTGTGTGCTTATCTAAGAAATATTTCTAAATATGTATGAGGGTGAGGTTTGTCCAAAACCATATACTTTGAGAATAATGCATGCCAATTTACTGGCTCTTCTAGGGGATCTGTTCAATAAAACAAGCTACTAAATATGTATATCATAAGGCAATTTTATTCAGTAGAATATTACTCGCGGATCGTAAAGTACGCTGATCTGAGACAAATTTGACATGCAGGATATGCTCAGCTCCTCTATTGGTGGGATCAAGCATAATAGATTTCTTTGGTAGTTACTCGCCAGCATCAACTGGATGCATTTCTCACCACTATACCTATAAATCAAAGATTTCTGCGGTCGGGCCAAATGACTGATCTTTATGTGCTCATGACAGAATGATTACACCATTTAAAGTAACTGCTTTGTGAAACAACAGACTACTATCAAGGGTATCAATTCAACTGTTGTAAGCTGTTTCCATATGCCTTAATTAATAAATAAAAAATAACATGAAAGAAGGAATCTGCTCAACAACACAATGCATGAGTAAACAGCTGGTTACTATGGCCTGCCTAAAAACGTTCACACAGCCCATAAATCAGATTAATAGCAAAGCAACAATAGTAAGTCGATTATGCTCGTACCACCCCAATGAACACAAATCTAATATAAACTATTGTGAAGCAAAAACAACGTAGTCGTAAAACTGGTTTCCTAAAAAATGGGAAGAAAACTACAAAAACCGAATTCATGCAAACAAAATTTATTAATAGGAAAGAAATAAGAATTAGATCACGAATGATCGTTACAGCATCTTCAATGCATTGCATATTATTATTATTTTGTAACACGATACATTGGTGAGCGTCAGTCCATGTACAGACCAAGATCACTAGCTACACAGGCCGAGTTCGCGAAAGGCCGAGATCACCCTGAAGGTCAAAACGGCGACAAATCCAAAACGGCGACAACCAAAACGGCGACACATCCAAAAAACGGCGACATACTAAAACGGCGACACATCCAAAACGGCGACATACCAAAATCATAATGGCGACACATCAAAACGGCGACAAATCCAAAACGGCGACACGTCAAAAAGCCGACAATCCAACTTGATTTATCTCCAAAACTTCCCTTCCACGTGTATATCCCATTCCACTAGATGGTCATTCCATCAATCACGTCTTTGTCCGCAGTCACTCGATCACCTGCTATCTTTTAACCATCCAATTAGCTAGCGACACACACGTTGCTTTTGTTTCAGGGCCACTTATGATGATTTATCGTAATCACTCTTCTCAGTCATTCCGGTAAATTACAGTGTTGGTTATACGTTATATATATATATATATATATATATATATATATATATATATATATATATATATATATATATAGTGGTGCATTGTTGGTGTAAGGGATTATATATATATATATATATATATATATATATATATATATATATGACGCATTAAATTTTGAGTTTGGCACTATTTGAGGATATAATAAAATTATATAATATTTATCACATTTGGAAATATATATATATTTCTTTTGAAAGTAATCATTTTATATATTAATTGAATGGTTCGTCTTATAAAATCCAATTTAATTTTGACAATGTCGCCGTTTTGAATACAAGTCAAGATGGCGTTTTGGATAAGTTTTGGCGATAAATCAAGTTGGACTATCGCCGTTTTGACGTGTCGCCATTTTGGTTGTATCCAAAACGGCGACATGCACCGTTTTGGTATGTCGCCGTTTTGGCCTGCCGCCGTTTGGATTTTTTTGGTTGTCGCCGTTTTCGCCGTTTTGGATTTGTCGCTGTTTTGACTTGTATCCCCTCGAAGCCCACCAGAGAAGTAAACATGGAAACCGGCGCGCTGTTTGTCCTAATCGTTAGCACTCTTGTGCCATTATTTATATTACCGGTATGTTTTCGGTTGTTCTATTAGTAACTTTCGCAATCGTCGTGGTGCCACGACTCTGGTTGGGGGCCCGATCGAGTCGCACTCGGTAGTCAATAGGCCGAGAGTAACAAGTCTAAAGTATAAACAGCCGATCGATACTAGTCTACGATTATGTCTACAGGGTGCGCTGTTTCAATTTCATGGCGCTGTCGCAACGTGGGTAACCTTGTGTAACTAAGTTGTCTTTCATACATTTGCAGTTACTTGCTCGTTTTATTACATATTATGATTTCCTATCACTTACATGTTTATAAATTCATGTTATGCAAACACATTTAATAGATAAGTTGGTTTCAATGGGATGTGCGTACTTGCAAGTATTTGGCCTTGCTTGTTTGGTTTGGGGTCACCGCCGGCGCAGAAACCCCCCTCCCTGGGCGCTAGGTCACACGGCACGCTGAGTGGCGGTGACTGAGCCGCTGACTGTATTACATTAAGGACAAGGTTGCATTAATGCCAACAGAAATTGGTGGAAAAGTTGTTAAATACTAAAGTATTGTGTCAGTAATTTGATGTTTTTTGTTGAATTTTGCGTAGGCATAAATAATTCCATGTGCAGTTAATAAACTTGGAGCACTTACAATTTAGTAATGTGTCCTGGCCCAGACCTGGCGTGATGTGTCCGTAGGACATTTTGCCAGTTACAGATACAGATACAGATACAGATACAGATACAGATACAGATACAGATACAGATACAGATACAGATAGTAGATTTCACCCTTTCTCAGAAAGTTTCTGTAAAGTAATGGCTAATTCAGTAATTGTTGGTGTAATTGGTTTCCCAAATTGCCAAGAGTTATAATAGTTTGCTTGCTTGTTGACATTTATCAATGTCTAGCATTTGTTGGTTGGGTTGTAAGCTTGTATTGAGCAAGAGGTTAAGTGTCACCGTTCACTAGTATTTGTTTGGTGGTTAATTCAATAGTGCATCCAATACAAGGATGGTTAGTTGCCTGGTAGATTAATGGCCACATGTTCCAAACTTCCAAGTTTACATTGCACTGAATCACTTTATCTAGTGGCAGGCATAATATTACACACACAAATTGCTAGATCATAGCACGTTTGAGCCATTTAAGCGCCAGGTAGCGTGCAACTGCAGTATCTGAAGTCCAGTCACAGGTTGACGTCTAAACTATTTGCACCAGTTGACTATATTTCCTGCTGTGGTGCCTACTGTGAATGGTGATGACTCCAGGTGTTTTCTGCTATGCACTGTTGTTTGAAAAATGTGCTACGTACGTTTGTTGTAGGTTTGTGGGCGGTGAGCTGAACACTTGCTACAATGCAGTGGACCGACACGTTGCCCGTGGGTTTGGAGAACAGGTCGCTATCATCCATGACAGTCCAGTTACAGACAGCATCTCAAAGATCACCTACCGTGAGCTACAGACACAGGTAGGTTGTTCTTTCCTTAATGTAAAGCTATACTTGTTGCAGAGTAAGGCTAACACATATTCTGAGTGTGCAGTAAGGCGAACATAAATTCTGAGTGTGCAGTAAGGCGAACATAAATTCTGAGTGAAGTAACGCGAACACAAGTTCTGAGTGTGAAGTAAGGTGAACACAAATTCTGAGTGAAGTAAGGCGAACACAAATATTGAGTGTGAAGAAGTCACCTAATGCTGATGACTGGTTATGTTGTTAATAACAACCGTTGTGTATACAGCATTTCTAACCATATTACAAGATGTCAAAAAAGGAATTTACCAATATATTAGTTGTCCCAGTCTGGCAAGGCTTCTTAAAAGTTAAAAGGCATACCTTATTTGGGTGATCATGATAATACAGACTGGCACTAATGCCGAAACAGTTAATTGTTTTATTTTTCAACAAGTGTAGCTTTAAATATATTAACAAAAATCAGGTTGAATTGGAATCAGTTTTGAATAATACTTTCTTGGTAGTAGTAGTTGATCTTGTTTTATCTTTCTACAGCATG
Organism: Ridgeia piscesae; assembly: GCA_025642075.2. NCBI lineage: Eukaryota > Metazoa > Annelida > Polychaeta > Sabellida > Siboglinidae > Ridgeia > Ridgeia piscesae. The sequence continues at coordinate 272,585 of JAODUO010000094.1, read as the reverse complement.
TCATTGCAGATTGTGTTTGTTAATGTCATGGCATTGCAGGTTGTGTTTGTTAATGTCATTTCATTGCAGATTGTGTTTGTTAATGTCATCTTGTATTGCTACAAATGTGAATTGTCATCATATTGAATGTTTCTGGAATCAGTATTGCAGTAGTGGTTTATTGCATATCATGCTATCCATTAATGTCATTGATTTTGGACATAACCTAATGGAATCACCATATGTAGGAACAACAACATGAATGTCAACATTCTGTTGCCACCAGAAGATGGAGATTGTTGTTGTGTTCTGTATTTGTCTTGCCATATACTCAAAGGTCAACTGTGACGTTATCGTTCCTGGACACATCTCGAGAAAGCAGTCTACTCTCCTTGGCTAAGATTTAGCCCAAACAGTAACTTCTTCAAGCAAACTTTCCTGAATGAGTTGTTGAAAGTCATCCTAATTCTTTGTCCAGTCATGATTTGTTCCATACATATTTGAAATCCATTATGGCTGTCATAAATTCATCATGTTCATATCATCACAAGTTTTTCTTCACAACATATCACAACTAGTACATTGAACTTTTCATTCAAGGTGACAGTTGCAGTGAATCATCTTAATTTCTTCGACTCATGAATCTCTGATCGAACAATGCTCTGGTCGGAAGATTTTTCTTGCAACACTGAAGAACTGTTTGACTGGGTATTCAACCCAGGAGGCAGGAACTCCTCTAGTGGCGACATACGTTGGTGAAACTTCTTCGTCCATCCATCTGTGAAATAAAGAACTTAGAAACCATGTTTTCAAATAGCGAAAACCAGGTTTCATGAATGCAAAATATTGCAAACACAAAAGGTTGATCTAATTGCATTCGACGCTTGTGGCTGCTCTCTGGACAATGCCACCAGCAAGTCCAACATTAACAGTGCTTGTGAGGTTTGTATGGCCTTATCGGTGCCTGGCTGTCTGATTGTCGCCTGGATCTTGCGAAGGTGATCGTCATTAGGCACGCATCCCCATCCACCGCGATGTCTTGACTGGCGTGTCTGTGGTGGCCATGTTGGTTTCTGCGATGCTCTATTGAACAAGCAGGTATGGACAAACATCCAGTCTGCATGACTACAGCCCCTGCTTTTATTGAACATTTTGTAGTTTGCCCTGCCATCTACTGTCACGTCCTGGACGCTGGCCTGATCTGACATGATTAGGTGGGGGAGGCAGGCATTGTTGTGGGTGGGGCACATGGGGTGAGCTGCATTGTATGCAGATGTGGGATATTGGTTCCCCCCATCTAAAGTTATGACTAGCTTGAACTTTGAAGCTTTCTGTATTCGTGGTCATAAAACGTGTTAACATATAGGTCTTTGTTGTGCAAGACAAATAATCTATCGCTCCTTCATCCCCCAACTTCCCCTCATCTAGCATCCCCAACTTCCCCTTGTCTAACAGCCTGTGCATAATTGCCAAGTTTGCAATTGACTACTGTGACAAGGAGTGCAGTTTTGATTTTACCTACAATTTGACAGTGATTTGCCTATACTCCAGTGTGTGCCCGCAACAACTTCCTCCTAAACCAGGTCTTTACCAGTAAAGTCAACGACATCGTAATGTATGTTCCCGACCTACCAGTCACTGGCACCAGGGCTTTATGCACGACCACATTTTGGCCAGTCACACATGTTTTGGTGGACACATGGATGTCAACTGTTAAGCCAGTTTACAAACTTTAAGCGTGTCTGATGACCTGAAATGGACTACTAAGTTACTAACACACATCATGTGACACCATTTACACTCACTTTTTAGGCAAAACTGACAATATCTATGGTTTGGGAAGACTGCTCCATTGGGAGCTACTGTGATGATGTGACCCTATACAAGTCTCTGCCTATATGGAAAACCAGGAGTCCATGCTGGCAGTAATGTAACAAAGCCTGTCCTGCTCCTGTCACCTTCTGTCTCTTGTCCTCTCCGCTTCCCGCAAACTCTCCTGGTTCACATATGTCTCTAGACACAACTCTCTGTCCAACACCATCCCTCAGGGAACAGGGGATGACAAGAAACAGAGAGGGTGACAGGAACAGAACAGGCCACACCTTCATATCCATGCAGGACTTTATGCAGGACGAACTTATTGCCAGTCACACATTGGTGGACACATGGATGTCAACTGTTAAGCCAGTTTACAAACTTTAAGCGTGTCTGATGACCTGAAATGGACTACTAAGTTACTAACACACATCATGTGACACCATTTACACTCACTTTTTAGGCAAAACTGACAATATCTATGGTTTGGGAAGACATTTTGTAGCGATAAATCTGGTCGTTGAAAAATCTGGTCGTGTTTGACCTATATCTGGTACGAGAAGAGGTCGTATGCGCATGAGTGGAAATAGAATGACCAGATTTTTCGTTACGTACGCGATAAATCTGGTCGTTGAAAAATTTAGCATATATTGACTGTTGCAGTATTGTCTATTGAAACGCCCAACAGGAAACGAATAGATCAACTATTTAATTAGGCTACATAATGAAACGCATGGTTTGAAATATTTGACTGTTACATTGCCAGTTGGGGCTGCGTTTGATAATAATTTTATGATTATACTTCAAGTTTGAACTGTTTTTTATCATGAATAATTGTGGTAAATGGCAACGACACTGCCTAGGATACAGGAACGACTGTTTTTTGCTGTTATATAGTTCGTGTTCATTATAAAATATGTTGATAATTAACTGTAATTATACATTATTGGCATAGTTTTTATTATAATGTATTCATATTTGTATCCGGATAAAACGGGAAAAAACATTTAGGCGCTTTGTTTACCATGACATAATAATTGTTTTATTTATGATCCACGGATGTTTCCACCACATTTGTATTTTATTTATTATTTTGTAAAATATTTACTATTTATATTGTTGCTTTAGGAAAGTAATATATAAAGCGCTGTGAATGCTATGGATATATGCATTACACAAAATAAAGATTTTTATTTGTAGTTCAATTAATTATGGGGAACCCAAATTTGCCATAATATTTAGTGTATACAGGTGAAAAGACGAGATGCCATAGGTGTAAGTTGGGTATTTATTTATTCTGGTTCATATTTGCAAGGCGAAATTAACCTGACATGATACCCATTAGTGACTGATGTTTATGGGTTAGTTCCCTTGGGAGTTATAGTTGCTATTTAAAAATAAATCAGACCTTTTACTACATGTCACAAGTATTTGCATTACACATTTACAATAAAATCATATTTTTCAGTGGTCATATCGCCAGAGGTATAGGTTACAGAACTTAGAAACTTCCCTGGTGTATTCATTAAATGTGTTAACTAATAAAACAGTGAGATGTCTTACTCTGAATTTTACCGATTTAAAAAATTACTTGCATTAATTTAATTTATACAGCCCTATACAACAGGGATTCCCCATAGAGGGCGCCTCTGTATCACTATAATTATGCTATCTTTTATATATATATATATATATATATATATATATATATATATATATATATATATATATATATATATGCAGCATGTTCCAAAATACAGATGATTCAGGCTAAAAAACATCTCGGATTTTTTCCTGATTTCTAATGTACGTTTATAGAATACACCTGTAAAGTTTCTAAGTTAAGTGATTTGTATCCCTGGAGATATGACCATTAAAAATTGTATTGGTTCAACATAGGGTTTGTCCAGTTATTTGGAGATGTGTGATACAGTTCAAGTCCTGGTTTATTTTTGGAATAGCAACTAGACCTCTAATTGTAATAATAAATTTACTAAGGATTTTTTATTTAGGATATAGGCACTATCCTGGGACAATCTGTAGATTCAGCATCTGATGGTGTTTGTTTTGTACTGACAAATGAATTGTGAGATGATTTGTCCAATGTATCTGTCATTAATGAAAGTGTACAATTGATAACAAAATGGCGCTTTCCTCCAATTTTATCTATATTGTGAGTGCATTAATTGAGTAGAAGTGAACATCAATTCAATTGTCACACAGTTTATTCAACAAAAATTAACAAATTGCATTCGCCTCTTCTTCGGTCAGGCCGAGGGCCTCCAGAGTCTGTGCAAACAGAAACGACTCAATGACAAGCCTCTTGTACGATGCTCTGCAATGGAATGTATAACATATCTAAAGAGAAGTCATTTACATCCTGATACAGATAATACATACAATTAACACATAAAAACAATTTTCATCGATCCTGTAGTTTCCAAGGAATCATTGTTAGAATAATACCCCCTTAGAAGTGTGTTGCTTAATGAATTTGCTTGGCACCTTCATTAGTCTGCCTATGCAATTTAAAGAAGCTACCAAAATTCATTAGTCTGCCTATGCAATTTAAAGAAGCTACCAAAATTCATTAGTCTGCCTATGCAATTTAAAGAAGCTACCAAAATTCATTAGTCTGCCTATGCAATTTAAAGAAGCTACCAAAATTCATTAGTCTGCCTATGCAATTTAAAGAAGCTACCAAAATTCATTAGTCTGCCTATGCAATTTAAAGAAGCTACTAAAATTCATTAGTCTGCATATGCAATTTAAAGAAGCTACTAAAATAGTAGAGTTCAGCTCAAAGGAATGTTAGATTAGACAAACCATTGCATACAGACAGCACTTTTAAGACTGTAGTGATAGGATATTTAGTTGGCATACATTTATCATTTCACATTAAAAGCACCACAATCCTGGTGCTAGTAATATATACTGCACTGATTTAAACTAATCAACAACTGCCATATCTTGTAAATACACGTATCCATGTATAATTAGATAAGTTATCCTAATTATTATACTTACAAAGATAACAATTTCCTTAAATTGTTAGGTAGCAGATACAATGTTTCAGTTGTGTACAAGGCTATTTGCCTTGTGGTCTCGCATGCCTGCTTTGTTTGGATGAGCAGTGTTGCCGCAACCTGAAATGTGAAATGTGTCGGCAATAAATTAATAAATATATACCCTCTTCTATGAGCAATGCATAAAAACAAGTTATTTTAAAAGAAAAGAAGCCATAGAAGAAATAAAACACAGTGAACTGTTTTAACAAAACATTTTGTTATTGAAATATTTGGTCTTTGTCACTGAAATATTTGGTTGGTACAGAATTCATATGCGCACAAGCAGAAATAGATAACTGAATGTTTCAGTATTTAGGTGAAACAATTGGTCGCTGAAATATAAATATATATAATTACAAAGACATTTGGAACTTAAATTGCATAACATTAACAACCAATGACCGACTATTTCAGTAGGCTGGCCAGGTAATGTTCAGGTGGCGTAATATGACCCTTGTAGCGTGCCATGTGCTCAAATAAAATCTTATAATATATTTTAGGACCAAATGTTTCACTATAATGGATATCAATAAAACGAGAGAGGCTGTGCACAGTTCTTAGCCCCATCAATGCTGCACAGTGACGAGCATATCTGTGTGGAATCCAGCCTGGCCTAAACAACATTCAAATATCACTACATTGCAGTTAGTTTGATACATAACTGCGATTTGATAACATCACGTTTGTTTATACAAAGAAAGCGAGAAAATGGCGGCCTCTGAGAGAATACCCTGGCAACAGACAGCAGCTGTACTAAGATACATACATGTAATAGTAAGTTCAGAAATAAAACGTGCAGTTCAAACTTACGCTTTCTCCTGCCGCTTCACCAAACCCTTCTGTAGTCCATGAACAGTAAAGCCCGGTCTCTCATGGACTTACTGGAGCGCATGGACAGGCTTGGATGATCTTCCAACGTCCGTCTCAAGCTCTCCCAAGAGTGCCCCCTTTTGAAGGGATTTTAGAGGACAATTTCATCCATCAGATCATGATCCATTTGGCTGGTGTACTTGAATGCCATTTCAGTTGACACGTGAATTAACAATTCTAGTCAAGAATACATATACATCGGCACAAATACGGGTATGCAAGTACACACTCATCAGAGATCAGACAAGGTAGATCTACAGGCTGTATGCTTTGACTTTGTGTTTTGGTTCTGGTTAAGGAAATCTTTCAGGAAGGGGTGGGGGGGGGTATTTCAGCATCACATCTGAACAAGCACCTCACTTGAACTTGAAGAAGTGCATAGTTTCAGACTTGTGTGCATTAGCCAGAGAGAGGGAGAGAGCCAATTTTGGCTAACCAGAGGACAAGATAAAAGGATGATTTCGTCATTCCGATAGTTAGGTTTACACTTAACTTTTGTGATCTTGCACAACATTTAAAACTGCTGATTTCAAATCCTTCAAATTCTTATAGAGAACCTCTGTGCAAAGCGCCACACCAAGCACATTCAGTTTGATGGTAATCTCCCACCAGGCTTCCATTTTTTCGTATTAGTTATAGAACTTTGCAGCTTATTCATTAGTAGACATTTTTCATTGCTCTGACACACCCAAAGTCGGCACCGAAGATAAAGTCTTCATTTCACTGTTCATGCACGCCATTATTCCACTTTGTGGTGCCACACGTAGATGCAGTTGTTGATGTACTGACCCTCCTCTGTCATCTCGCCGATACACAAGTGGACGTCACAGTTCATGCCGCAGAAGTCCCCACCCGAAGTGTTCAAAAGTTGCACGATTCTAGTTGCCATTGTTGATAAGTTGAGTAACACTCAGTCCCACATAAGCTGTTAAATGGTGTGCATGCGCAAGCAGTAATCAGCCTATTATTAACAGCGACCTGGTCACATGCTAGTAATTTTGCCTGGTTGTTTATCACTAGATATATCTTTGTCTTATCAACGATGTCATCACCTTTAAGACACCACAAACACTCAACCATGTATTGCGTTATTGCTGATCTCCTTGCTTTATGGCAACGGGCATTTTTCTTACTGGACAAAAAATGCCTGTCCCTGACCATAAAGTTCACTCAGTGGCATATGTTTGTCTATTTCTTCTGTCATCAGCTGTGTCAGGTGTGATGAGCATGCTGATATACTCATAAGGGATAAGTGCCAACACTAGTATCTCGCAGCATTCTCACGGTGTGAAGGAGGTGATGGGAATGTGTCATGTAGATGCACTCACCAGAATCAGTATTGTTACCCCCGATTCAGGGTGAAATAAAAAACGCTCGTTGCAAGGTTCGACTTTGAATTTATTCATACTGAATAAAGTTCATCTTCATACACCCGAATAGATTGACAAATAATTGCGCTGGCAATCTATTTTAAAGTATAACATCAAAGTTTTTAGTGCCCTACTATACTCCTTCAAGAACCCTACAAGTTTACATGTTTTAAAGTTCGCCAGAAAATTTAAAAGTCAATGAGAAAGATATGAGCAACAGTCTCATGTATGTACCCCCTGCACACACAGACTTCCATGCAAAGCAGCAACGAAAGACAAGTGATGATTGAAATAGGCCAATTCAATGACATTTATTATATTCGATAAATCATGTGATGGACCACAACACATAAATCTACACAGCAAGTATACTGGCCCCTATGGTCTCGCTAAGCAAGACCTACAGATTCTAAACACATTACCAATGACCGTATTAACAGTTCTCTTCACACCATATTTACCATCGCCACCGTATCGGTGGGGGAATATGTAACAACATTGTGAGAAAAAAAAACATTTCTGTCTGAGATTGTCACTAAGGCTGATAAATATGTCAGTGATGTGACAGCCCTCTCACTTGTAACTAAACATTTATTCTTGTCCCAAAACATGGAATACAAATCATACTGAAGTGAAAGGTGTACAGATGTGTAAAGATCAAAGGACAGTGTGTAACATGTGTAATACAAAGCCGATTTGCTTTTAGCCAAGAGTTATGAGGTAATGATTTAACAAACGGTACGGAATGGTACTGCACTGCACTGAACTACGGTACGGTAGGCCTACCTAGTACGTTTTCACTGGAACAAATCAAATTAAATACCCTGCAAAGCATCTCGGATCTTTTTCTGGATTGGGGTTTGAGCAAGAACCAAAATGTCATGAGACCAGAGTGCATTGAACTGAGACTCGGTTTCCTCTGTGAAAAAGTGCATGTGACAGCAAGTCTGGTCACGGCCGACCATCTGGTGTGTGGTACTGTACATTCTGCAGGTGCACGTGCAGGTAATGTTTGCAGTTTCAGATGACACAGTACAGAAAACATGGGCAAAACAATTCTTCACAAAGCAGCCAGTGTCATTTGTAGCCACTGACTGTGTCCATCCTGAAAGCCGTGGCTCGTGCCTTGGCCTCCACCCCCTTCCGATGGTCTGCACGGGTGTGGGGCAGCTCTGCAACTACCAGCCCCGCCTCCCTGGGACTGTCCACCTCACATCGTCTAGTGAGGAGTGCTGTCACTATGTCCTAGGGACAAGTGGTGTCTCACACCTTCACATAAATGTTTTAAACCTTAAGATTACATACCGGTCTGTTCACATTAATAAGTACACTTCAATAACGTCGTGGCCATCTTGTTGAGCCACACATTTGTGACGTTTCTGGACATTCCATCTATGGATAAAGAACTGGAGATAAAACATGAAGTGGCTTTGGTTCGTAGATCTTGCGCTGTACTTAATTTTTTGAATATATGAATTAAATTGCTCACATGTCTCTGAGTTTATTCCAATGTCAAGACTGGGTACCCGCCGTGACATGTATACAAATAGACACGTGTGACTGGAACCATGAAAAATATCATGATAAAATCGACAACCCAAACATTGGCTCCCTGTTAAGGGCATAATCCTCTAGCTGACAACTGAAATCATAAAACACCTCGTTTGGAGGAGTTTCCACATATAAGAATGCTGATGCAAAGGGATCCTTCCTACCTTCACTCGTAGTGATTATATGAAAACCATAACAATAACCATGCAGCGATCAAACCAAAGGAGTAAATATATTGTGCTGCTTCTCGCAGCTTCTGGAGACGATTTACAACAATCATGTACGTCAGGTTTATTTTTAACAGTATCATACGATGGTAGGTCTCATATCCTGCCACCATGTGATGTAAAATAGTACGCACATCCTTGAAGCTGTGGGTTATAATTCTCTAAAATGATTGATGAATCAGGAATTTCCCGATCATTCAAATGAGTACACTTATCCATTCTAATAAGTTCTGAGAGGAAGTTATTAATGCCAAACCTAACTGCCACTTTGGTAAGCAAGAACACCTGTGGCATTTCACTGTCCAGTTGGTTCCATTATCCTGCCTGTTAAGCACACTGGACCGAGAGGAATGGTGCGTTTATGAGATGGTGTGACAACACATTCACTCATTGGTGTCTCAAATGTCTTCAAAGAAGCATTTCTAAAATACATGCCAAGTTTTGTTCCATCACAAGCAAGAATTTTTGGGTTGGCCTGACAGGTGTCACATGTCTGTCGAAAGTCTATGTGAAAGTTTGCCAACCATGAAAATATCTGTTTGCCTACACATAAATGGTCGGCGTATCGGTTGGTCTCGTCCACCAGTTGCTGCCACATTTCACCAGTCCAGAACTGGTCGAAATACATCCCCGGATTTGCTTCTGGTGGATGTAGAACCGATTCCACGAAAAGCCATCGTCACACGTTGCACAAAATTGCGCTTCTTCCAGGCGGCTTGGAAGCCGGCGAAGACCGAGTTGTCGGAGTTGTCTTCCGCAAACAAGTTTCTAACCCATTGTTCCCCCAGAGCATGTCGTTCATCTAAGTCACTTTCTGACGACAAACTGGTCAAAGAACTTCCTGTGTTGCTTCCAATTTCCGTGTCTCCGTCATCAATGTCACTGCCATCACTAATTGCGCCATCGTCTGCCATTTTTAAATCCCAAAAATCACTCAAACTTTCTATGCTAACTCTTACAAAACATGCGGTAGAAAAATTGCAAATGGCTTCCAACTGGTAGTATGGTCCTACTGCATCATGGGGAAAATGGCAAAAGCTTGTCATGGTGCATACAGTTTCTATAAATACCAGATAATGCAGCCTCATGTGTTGACTACGCTTGCAGGCGTATCCCGGATGAAAAGGTCAACTACGCCCGCGGGCGTATCCCGAATGAAATGGGTTAAATTGGCACCATCAACAGCATGACTAAGTTTGTTAAAATTGGACCAAAGTCACCCCATCTTACGGTCCTGCAGTGTCTCAGCGCAGATTAGTTCATTGTCGGATGCCTCAGAGCAGCTTGCGGCGTATGTATTTCTTTGGTGGAGCCTTTTTCTTGTTGGCTTTGCGTTTCACGGGTGACTGTTCCGTTGGTGATACTTTGGTCGAGAAATTGTACGAGTTCATCCTCATCATTGCAGCTGATCATTTCTGTGACAGGAGCAATGTGGTGTGCCCACAGACATTGCCACATGGCAGGGTTCAGATACTTTTTAGTTATTTCGAGAAACGGTGCAGCCAAGTCCATTTTGTAGTGGATCATTCGCAAAACGAAACGATTCTTCACAAAGCAGCCAGTGTCATTCATAGCCACTGACTGTCCATCCTGGTCTGCACGGGTGTGGGACAGCTCTGCAACTACCACCACTGCCTCCCTGTAAACATTCAACTTTGGTTTTGCTGTATGCGCCATCATTCACATGTCTTATCAGCATATAATGCATACAACATATCACACCTAAGGGAAACAACAATACATTCATCAGGTCAAGCTGTGCCAACTTAAACGTACGTGACACGAGCAACCCTACTGTCATGTGACAGTAGGTGAAGGACTCGGCTAGCTGTGGTCGCATGGAGCAGGGTGTTGTCTTCACGGAATGGACGAAAGCCGTCAACGCTGAACAATGCTGGTCGAGTATAGATGTCGTCCCAATCCCAGAATGTAACACAGCAATCTGGGCAGACATCTGATGCAGTCTAACATTGTACAAGATGCTGGTTTTCACTGCAGAAAATAAGCACAACCATTCACTCGATATAATACAAAATGATGTGATACTTCCCAAATGTCTTCTACGAAAATTAATATATCGTTGCAAATATGTTGTTGCCCAATGGGTGGGTGAAGTATATACCTGGATTTAATCTCACGAACCCTGCTATGGAAGTTGTCACCGAGTTTTGGAACCCACGATGGCTGGACAACGACTAGCTGGAAGAGAGAGAAGACGTCTGTGTGACGCATTTACACACATCTGTGATCAATCATTAACATGTAAGCATCAATGATGCTTATCTACATGAAGGTACTTCAGTGCACACAATGACAAGAAATGGAAATAGCATTAATATGGTATTAAGAAGGACTTGGCACACGAAGACGCCTCCATTGTCACCGCTGGGACAGGGAGTGATGCTGCTGGTGTGGTGGCCTTGCTATCTTCTCACAAACTCACTTCTCTCAAGTCTTCTGTGATCATGTACAATAACCAAATGTCACTTCCAATCTCAACCTGTAATAATTTGTTACACTTACAGAGATTTATCTCTCAGATGTGAGTGTTGTTGTTGACGACTGCGGCCGTCAACTTCTTTGAACTCTTATATAATGACGTGTACATCAGTTAACACACGTAATAATTAGTTACACTTACAGAGGTCTACCTCCCGGATATTGTAATTGTTTTTGACGACTGCATCCACCAATTTCCTCAATGTGGTGACATCTGCAAATTTGTCATTGGGTGAAGTATATGTGTGGATTAAACCTCAGGAACCCTGCTGTGGAACTTGACCTTGAGTCTTTGAATCCACGACGCTGGTGACAGGAATGACAGGCTGGAAGAGAGAATAAACTCGAACATGACAGATTTGTGTATGTCACGACCAGAGAACAGGTGGACTAACATCTCTGCGGAAAAGTAATTGGTTAAAACATCTCTGCGGAAAACTGATTAAAACTTCAGGAACTCTCCTGGCCTTGAACTGTTCGAACCACTCGCTGGAAGAGAGAGAAGATGTGAACATGACACATCTGTGTATGTCGTGTGTACACAGACGTGACACTGGCTAACAGGCATCTGTGTACATCTTGTGTTCATCTCTGATAACTCATATCCCAAGTATAAAACATGTGACATAGGTATGAAAAAGGAGACATTTTTGTCTGAAAGACTCTCACTCAGGCTAACAACTATGTCACTGACATGACAGCCACTCATCAGTCATTTGTAAGTAAATATTTAGCTGTATTCCCAAGATGTGGTATACATCTCATATTAAAGGTGTACAGATGTGTAAAGATCAAAGGATAGTGTATGATGTGTATTGGTGGGCCAAGTGCGTTAAAGATTGGGACTGTCCTCACGTCGTCTAGTGAGGAGTGCTGTCACTATGTCCTAGGGACAAGTGGTGTCTCACACCTTCACATAAATGTTTTAAACCTTAAGATTACATACCGGTCTGTTCACATTAATAAGTTCACTTCAATAACGTCGCGGCCATCTTGTTGAGCCACACATTTGTGACGTTTCTGGACATTCCATCTGTGGATAAAGAACTGGAGATAAAACATGAATGGCTTTGGTTCATAGATCTTGCGTTGTACTAAATTTTTTGAATATATGAATTAAATTGCTCACATGTCTGCGAGTTTATTCCAATGTCAAAACTGGGTAAAAGGCGTCACATATATGCAATAGACACCTGTGACTGCAATCGTGAAAAATATGTTAAATCTACAACCCTTCCAAAATGTTGGCTCCCTGTTAAGGGCATATTCCTCATTCCTACCTTCACTCATAGTGATTACCACGGGTATATGAAAACCATAACAATAACCATGCAGCGATCAAACCAAAGGAGTAAATATGTTGTGCGGCTTCTGGAGAAGATTTACAACAATCGTGTACATCAGGTTTAGTTTTAACAATATCATATGATGGTAGGTCTCGTATCCTGCCACCATGTGACGTAAAATAGTACGCACATCGTTGAAGCTGTGGGTTATAATTCTCTAAAATGATTGATGAATCAGGAATTTCCTGATCATTCAAATGAGTACACTTAACCATTCTAATAAGTTCTGAGAGGTAGTTATTAATGCCATATTATGCAAAACCTAACTGCCACTTTGGTAAGCAAGAACACCTGTGGCATTTCACTCTCCTGTTGGTTCCATTATCTGGTCCTGTTAAGCACACTGGACAAGGAATCGGTAATTTAAGATTGATGTGATTGGACAGTTAGTGCCAATGATTTTCATGAGTGGACATAGTCGTTGAATAACATCATATGGGTAATCGTGATCAATGAATTTTGAGAAAACAGTTACACACTCTGATGGGACATTATTCAAGACGCTTGTAGGCCTATCAACTTCATTTCTGGTGATACTTCTCCCTTTTTTATTGGGCATTGGACAAAGTTGGCTAAGAATTAGAGTTCTTTGCCACAAAAAAAGAAAGTCATCTTGGGCCCGACGACAATTTATCTTCTTATCGTCTGTATCATTATCAGAGTAAGACCAAAATTTACGCATGGTGTGTTTAGGAGAAGGTGTGACAACACATTCACTCATTGGTGTCTCAAATGTCTTCAAAGAAGCATTTCTAAAATACATGCCAAGTTTTGTTCCATCACAAGCAAGAATTTTTGGGTTGGCCTGACAGGTGTCACATGTCTGTCGAAAGTCTATGTGAAAGTTTGCCAACCATGAAAATATCTGTCTGCCTACGCATCAGTGGTATTTTAGAAAAGTAGTAGCGGGAATTTACCAGAAAGCTGTAAGTGAAATCTGACTATTAGCGACAATGTTAATAAATTCCTAGTTCTTCACCAGCTGCTGTAAAGGGTGATAGAATGTGCAGGCCATCCTGTTGTCCTGAATACAATATGAGGCATGATGTCATATTGGCTGCCGCAGAGGTGGCTTCTTAGTTCCTCATTGGCATACATTGCTCTAAGATGCTGACAGTTTGATGGATCTGATATTTGTTATTATCTTTCTACTATGCCCCTTGGTAGCACGACACCTTCCACTCTGGCAAGAAACATAGTTGACCTGCAGCATGACTTAAATTGACACCGTCAACCGCATCACTAAGTTTGTTGAAATTGGACCAAAGTCTTACTTACGGTCCTGCAGGTGATTTTGGTCCAATTTCAACAAACTTAGTTTTATAACTTCTTGAAAATTATGATTTAAAAACTGTTGATGGTGTCAATTTAAGGGGAAAGGTGACAAGTGTACACTGAACTATTGAAAACCTTGGAAACGTTTTGCATTGAGTAATACAAAGCCGATTTGCTTAGCACTCAAAGTCATCCTTACATGGGGTGACTTTGGCCAAGAGTTATGAGGTAATGATTTAACAAAGCCATCCCCGTTCAGGGTTGGTTTTGGCCGCATACACTGTATATGACTATACTTGTGTACTTAATTGGCAAAAAATCACGCTTTTCATCAAGCACTTTTTCCCACAAGCCATGTTTAATGGGTACGCTACCCTACAGAACTACAGAATAATGACAAACGTTAAGCTAAATACCACTGTCATTACACTGATTATAAAAGGCTCACTCTTGCTACCAGTACTAGTAGTGAGCAAACTAATTACAGTACAGTAAGGTACGGTACCCTTTATATTAAAATAATACATGACCAGCTTGAGGAGTCCCTATACATACATCCCTATTAGGCAAAGAATTGTTCACTGCACACAATTAAAAAGGCCAACTGGAGGAGTATACTGTCGATGGCTTTGTAACCTTCGTCTCTTGGATGACAGTAACTGAGACTGAAATTAAATAATGAGTTATTTTATTCCACAGACAATCCACATCTATCTTCTCACAACCCTACTTCTCTGAACTCTTATATAATGACGTGTAGATCAGCCAAACAACAATTGCTAACACAGGTAATAATTAGTTACACTTACAGAGGTCCACCTGCCAGGTATTGCAGTTGTTTTTGACGACTGCATCCACCCACTTCCTCACTGTGTTGACGTCTCCAAATACGTTGTTGACGCCCAATGGGTGGGTGAAGTATACATGTGGGTTAAAACCTCAGGAACCCTGCTGTAGAACTTGTTCTTGAGTCTTGACATCCACGACGCTGGTGACACGAACAACAGGCTGGAAGAGAGAGAAGATGTGAACACAACACATCTCTGTGTGTCTCATGTACACAGACGTGACACTGGCTAACACACATCTGTGGACACCAATCATAGACACCGTTATGGAACAGTAATATTTCTAGTCGACTGTCCAAGTAAAAAATATGTATCAACATTGTCAAAAAGAAGACATTTCTGGCAGAGGCTGTCACTAAGGTTGATAAATATGCCAGTGATGTGACAGCCCTGTCACTTGACATTAAAGACTGGGACTGTGACGTCCTCTCCATTGTCAACTGGCCAGCTCCTGTAAAGATGGAGACGAGCCATCAGCTGCACTAAGTATCTACATGAAAATAACTCAACTACATCCCTATAAGACAGAGAATCGTTCAGTGCACACAATTACTACAAATGGAAATAGCATTAATATGGTATTAACAAGGACTTGGCACACGAGACGTCTCCATTGTCACCGCTGGGACAGGGAGTGATGCTGCTGGTGTGGTGGCCTTGCTATCTTCTCACAAACTCACTTCTCTCAAGTCTTCTATGATCATAATATATAACAGCCAAATATCACTTCTGATCACAAATTGTAATAATTTGTTACACTTACAGAGATTTATGTCTCGGATGTGAGTGTTGGTGTTGACGACTGCATTATGACTGCACTTTTACGACATCAAACATGCTCCCTCTAAACATTCTGCACATAATGGGTGGCAGTTATCATGCTAATTGACATACCAGTTACTAACAAATAAACATATGAAATATTCCTAAAATACAGTCGCTAAAACATTAAAAATGTAGGCAATTAAGGACAAAACATCTTTAAAAAACGATATACACTTACAATGAATGAAACTACTTAAACTATTTCCCAACAGTACTCCAACCTTCACCAAACATGTATGTGATTGGTCTGTGTTCTACATTGTTGGCCAGTCTCCATAAGCAGAACACCATGAAACAAGGCCAACTGGAGGAGTGCATCGGCGATGACCTTGAAACACGCGTCTTTTGGGTGACAGCAACTGAGGTTCACAAACCCACTTCTCTGAACTCTTATATCATGACGTGTACATCAGCCAAACAACAATTGCTAACACAGGTAATAATTAGTTACACTTACAGAGGTCCACCTGCCAGGTATTGCAGTTGTTTTTGACGACTGCATCCACCCACTTCCTCACTGTGTTGACGTCTCCAAATACGTCGTTGACGCCCAATGGGTGGGTGAAGTATACATGTGGGTTAAACCTCAGGAACCCTGCTGTTCTGGGGATGTGAGGCGGCGATCGCTGAGGTGACCACTACCAGGCGGTGACACATGTGATACAAAGGACGTGGTTTACCATTTTCTGTGCAACATTTCTAAGTATGGTTTTAACAGTATCTGGTATTCCACCCAAGTGTCTCTGCATAAGTTACTGTATCTAATTCTAATGAATACACTGCCAGTGCAAAGTGATTACAATTCACAGTACTTTTACTTCCATCTTCATTAGTTAATTGGATACTGTCCGTGAAACAAGTTCCATCACAGCACCCCACAGGTATAATCAAAATCAGCTGTCCTTCCTTAACATTTGCACTCTCAGTACACATTTTTGTAACAAAAATGTGACTGAGAGGCTATATCTAATGCACAATATACCAAGGTTTTACTGTCATTAAATTTGGTATTGAACATTAAACATATCTCATACATAAGAGAATTTGAAAGCCACCATTCACTAAAAAGGTATGTAAGATTATCGATGTATTTATAAACACATGAAATATACCTAAAATACAGTTTTTATAAAGACATGAAATATATCTAAAAGACAGTCACTATACCATTAAAACATGGACAATTATTTAAAAAAAACTTTAAAAACAATACACTTACAATTCAGCAAACATGTATGTGATTGGTCTATGTTCTACATAGCTGGCCATTCTCCATAAGCAGAACACCATCAAACACGGACAACTGTAGGAGTGTATCAACGATGGCAGTGACACCTTCGTCTCTTGGGCGACAGATTGTTAGATACACATTTTTAACATGGCACAAATTTTCCGTGGTCACATTAAACCAAATGACTAGAAAATTCTGGCTGTGGAGGGACACTGCAACTGCACCGAGGGGTGGACAGGCCAGATGTGTCACCAGCGTCAGTCTTGCTTTGTCACCTTGTCAATGAACTGTCTTGACAGTTTGTTGAAGGGTGAAAATTAGAGTACATCGTAACAAATGTCTAATGAGCGTTTGTGTTAAATGTTTTATTTTAGACACAATGGCTTCTTCACAGCCACAAAGTGCAGCTGAGTTGAGACGTTTCCTTATTGTAGAGGATGATACAGTCACTTCCAGCTCTGACTCCATCCTCTGAAGCAGTTCTGGGGGTGTGAGGCGGCGATCACTGAGGTGACCACTACCAGGCTAGTGACACGTGTTATACAAAGGACGTGGTTTACCATTTTCTGTGCAACATTTCTAAGTATGGTTTTAACAGTATCTGGTATTCCACCCAAGTGTGTCTGCATAAGTTACTGTATCTAATTCTAATGAATACACTGCCAGTGCAAAGTAATAGCAGTTGTGGTGACCTTGCTATTGCAAGGTGACCTCACCCGTTCAAGGCTGGTGACACATGTTATACAAAGGACATGGTTTTACCATTTTCTGTTCAACATTTCTAGGTATGGTTTTAACAGTATCTGGTATTCCACCCAAGTGTCTCTGCATAAGTTACTGTATCTAATTCTAATGAATACACTGCCAGTGCAAAGTGATTACAATTCACAGTACTTTTACTTCCATCTTCATTAGTTAATTGGATACTGTCCGTGAAACAAGTTCCATCACAGCACCCCACAGGTATAATCAAAATCAGCTGTCCTTCCTTAACATTTGCACTCTCAGTACACATTTTTGTAACAAAAATGTGACTGAGAGGCTATATCTAATGCACAATATACCAAGGTTTTACTGTCATTAAATTTGGTATTGAACATTAAACATATCTGATACATAAGAGAATTTGAAAGCCACCATTCACTAAAAAGGTATGTAAGATTATCTGTGTAGTATTTATAAACACATGGAATATACCCAACATAACACTCTTTATAAAGACATGAAATATATCTAAAAGACAGTCACTATAACATTAAAATATGGACAATTTTTTTTTTAAATCTCTAAAAAACAATACACTTACAATTTAGCAAACATGTATGTGATTGGTCTATGTTCTACATAACTGGCCATTCTCCATAAGCAGAACACCATCAAACACGGACAACTGTAGGAGTGTATCAACGATGGCAGTGACACCTTCGTCTTTTGGGCGACAGATTATTAGATACACATTTTTAACATGGCACAAATTTTCCGTGGTCACATTAAACCAAATGACTAGAAAATACTGGCTGTGGAGGGACACTGCAACTGCAGTGAGGGTCAATTGTCAACACAACTGCAAATTAGTCTAGGTGTGCTAACATGTTTAAGCAGATATGTGACCTTGAATTGGTTTCCAGGATGACATCAAACATGCTCCCTCTAAACATTCTGCACATAATGGGTGGCTGTTATCATGCTAATTGACATATCATTTAGGAAACAAATTAACATATGAAATATTCCTAAAATACAGTCGCTAAGACATTAAAAATGTAGGCAATTAAGGACAAAACATCTTTAAAAAACGATATACACTTACAATGAATGAAACTACTGAAACTATTTCCCAACAGTACTCCAACCTTCACCAAACATGTATGTGATTGGTCTGTGTTCTATATTGTTGGCCAGTCTCCATAAGCAGAACACCATCAAACAAGGCCAACTGGAGGAGTGCATCGGCGATGACCTTGAAACATGCGTCTTTTAGGTGACGGCAACTGAGGTTCACAAACCCACTTCTGAACTCTTATATAATGACGTGTACATCAGCCAAACAACAATTGCTAACACAGGTAATAATTAGTTACACTTACAGAGGTCTACCTGCCAGGTATTGCAGTTGTTTTTGACGACTGCATCCACCCACTTCCTCACTGTGTTGACGTCTGCAAATACGTCGTTGACGCCCAATGGGTGGGTGAAGTATACAGGTGGGTTAAAACCTCAGGAACCCTGCTGTAGAACTTGTTCTTGAGTCTTGACATCCACGACGCTGGTGACACGAACGACAGGCTGGAAGAGAGAGAAGATGTGAACACAACACATATCTGTATGTCACATGTACACAGACGTGACACTGGCTAACACACATCTGTGGACACCAATCATAAACACCGATATGGAACAGTAATATTTCTAGTCGACTGTCCAAGTAAAAAATATGTGTCTGTGAGAGACTGTCACTAAGGCTGATAAATATGCCAGTGATGTGACAGCCCTGTCACTTGTAACCATACATTTATTCTTGTCCCAAAACATGGAATACAACTCATACTGAAGTGAAAGGTGTAGAAATATGTAAAGATCAAAGACAGTGTGTGATGGGTATTGGTGGGTCAAGTGTGTGTAGACATTAAAGACTGGGACTGTGACGTCCACTCCAGTGTCAACTGGCGAGCTCCTGTAAAGATAGAGACGAGCGCTGTCTCACATTTTCTCCTCGCTAAATACACACGCATCAGCTGCACTTATCTACATGAAAATAAGTCAACTACATCCCTATAAGACAGAGAATTGTTCAGTGCACACAATGACAGCAAATGGAAATAGCATTAATATGGTATTAAGAAGGACTTAGCACACGAGACGCCTCCATTGTCACCGCTGGGACAGGGAGTGATGCTGCTGGTGTGGTGGCCTTGCTATCTTCTCACAAACTCACTTCTCTCAAGTCTTCTGTGACTATAACCAAATGTCACTACCAATCTCAACCTGTAATAATTTGTTACACTTACAGAGATTGATGTCTCGGATGTGAGTGTTGTTGTTGACGACTGCAGCCATCAACTTCCTCACTGTCTTGACGTCTGCAAATATGTTATTACAAACTAATTGTGGATACTATTTCTACAGTTCTCAAGTACAAACAACACTAATATTTCGTGCAGTGGTCCTTGGCAGCAGTCACTGCAGCATATTACATCAGCATCAAATGTACCAGGTTTTGGACAGTGTCCACTGGGATGGCCGGCCATGTTACCCCATGTAGCATGGAGCAGCTGCCACAGAGCAGACTACCTGGCTTGCTTCTCTCTGCCTTCCTGAAGAGAACATATATTCTTCTAATAATCTATCTAGGTTTTCCTGATCAGAATTCGCAACATCGCAATTTATCAACTTCGCTAGTTCGAACGCCATTTTTAAAGGGACAGACAAAGAGAAGTGCATACGCCACAGCAGCGCAGCGAGAGGTGTGGAATTACCATACGCTTAGCAACTACGCTTCCCTCTACCTTCCTGAAGAGAACATATATACTTCTAATAATCTATCTAGATTTTCCTGATCAGAATTCGCAACATCGCTATTTATCAACTTCGCTAGTTCGAGCGCCATTTTTAAAGGGACAGACAAAGAGAAGTGCAAAGTGCATGCTTAGCAACAAAGCGCGAATTTTTTACGTCTAGGGGCATCACTCAAGCCTCCCTATAGGCTAAATTGAAAAGCATGTGACCACGGCCGCTCCATATTTGGGTAGAGGATATTCCAGCCTTTCTGGTGGTATAAAAAGTTTTAAGGATCGTCAAAAATTTAAGCGAAAATCCGCGTAAAAATGTTGTGTTTTCGGCTTTGTTTTAGCGAATTCATCCGTGAAATTTTACACAGCTACTACAAAACTACTCTACAAACAGAGAGTAAGCACTGTTTTAACAAAAATGACGATGCCAGTCGATAATATACATATTAAGGACCAAGTTTATTGAAAAATCGTCAAATCGTAAATTTTCTGGTTGCAACACATGTTGGCATTTTTTGCCATTCCACAAATTTGTACATCCGACTCATTTCGTTACGACTCGTCACATGTATACATGTGGATTAAAACCTCAGGAACCCTGCTGTGGAACTTGTCCTTGAGTCTTGACATTCACGATGCTGGTGACACGAACAACAGGCTGTGGAACTTGACGTTGAGTGGTTACATCCACGATGCTGGTGACACGAACAACAGTCTCTGGAACTTGACCTTGAGTGGTTACATCCACGAAGCTGGTGACATGAACGAAGGCTGAAAGAGAGAATAAACTTGAACATGACACATTTGTGTATGTCACGACCAGAGAACGGGTGGACTATTTCCCGTTGTGACAGCACTGTAACTGGTCTGCGAAAAAAGTAAATGGTTAAAAGACTTACTCAATTAAAACTTCAGGAACTCTCCTGTGCAACTCAGCCTTAAATTGCTTCATCTGCGACGGCGGTGACTCAAATGACAGACTGGAAGAGAGATCAAACGTGAACACAACACATCTGTGTATGTCACATAGACACAGACATGACACTGGCTAATACACATCAACATACATCTGTGATACCTTATAAAGACCTGTATGGAACTAGAACATATTTACTCGACTGTATATACCTGGATTAAAACCTCATGAACCCTGCTATGGAAGTTGTCACCGAGTTTCGGAACCCATGATGGCTGGACAACGACTAGCTGGAAGAGAGAGAAGACGTCTGTGTGACGCATTTATAGACATCTGTGCTCAATCATTAACATGTAAACATCAATGATACTTATCTACATGAATTTACTTCAGTACACACAATGACAAGAAATGGAAATAGCATTAATATGGTATTAAGAAGGACTTAGCACACGAGACGCCTCCATTGTCACCGCTGGGACAGGGAGTGATGCTGCTGGTGTGGTGGCCTTGCTATCTTCTCACAAACTCACTTCTCTCAAGTCTTCTGTGATCATGTACAATAACCAAATGTCACTTCCAATCTCAACCTGTAATAATTCGTTACACTTACAGAGATTTATCTCGCAGATGTGAGTGTTGTTGTTGACGACTGCAGCCATCAACTTCCCCACTGTCTTGACGTCTGCAAATATGTTATTACAAACTAATTGTGGATACTATTTCTACAGTTCTCAAGTACAAACAACACTAATATTTCGTGCAGTGGTCCTTGGCAGCAGTCACTGCAGCACATTACATCAGCAGAACACCATGAAACACGGACAACTGGAGGAGTGTATCGACGATGGCAGTGAGACCTTCGTCTCTTGGGGGACGGTAACTGAGGCTGTAATTAATTAAACATGAGTTGTTTTATGCCACAAACAATCCACATCTATCTTCTCACAAACCCACTTCTCTTAACTCTTCTATGATGATGTGTGTACATCAGCCAAATAGCAGTTGTGGTGACCTTGCTATTGCAAGGTGACCTCACCAGCTTGAGAAGTGCATAGATGATGATAATT
The DNA here is from genome assembly GCA_025642075.2 of Ridgeia piscesae. Taxonomy (NCBI): domain Eukaryota; kingdom Metazoa; phylum Annelida; class Polychaeta; order Sabellida; family Siboglinidae; genus Ridgeia; species Ridgeia piscesae. Next base: position 250,186 of record JAODUO010000094.1, on the reverse strand, counting down.
AGTTATGTTTTGGATGACGCTGTCTAAGGCTGTAATGTAAACAGCGAGTTGTTTTATCTCACCAAAATCACTGACTGCCAGTCCTAAGTGAGTACAATTCGCAGTACATTTACTTCCATCTTCATTCGTTAATTGGATACTGTCCGTGAAACAAGTTCCATCACAGCACCCCACAGGAATAATCAAAATCAGCTGTCCTTCCTTAACATTTGCACTCTCAGTACACATTTGTTTACCAAAAATGTGACTGAGAGGCTATACAATATACCAAGGTTTTACCATAATTAAATGTTATGTTTAACATTAAACATATCTGATACATAAGAGAATTTGAAAGCCATCGTTTACTAAAAAGGTATGTAAGATCATCGATGTAGTATTTATAAACACATGAAATATACCTAACAAAAACTCGGCCTTGAATTGCTTCATCTGCGACAGCGGTGATTCGAACCACAGGCTGGAAGAGAAGATGTGATCACGACACATCTGTGTGTGTCACAGATTTGTGTTAGCCAGTGTCATATCTGTGTACGTCACATGTATACAGATGTGACACTGGATTGACATGAATCCACCCCCTCCTCAAAAGAGAAGGGGTGGATTCCCCAATGAAGGAGGGGTCTGTGACAAGTAAGGGATCAAAAATAAAAAAAGTCCCAACTTTTTGGATTAAAATCTGATGAACCCGCTGAGGTGACCACTACCAGGCGGTGACACATGTTATACAAAGGACGTGGTTTACCATTTTCTGTGCTACATTTCTAAATGTGGATTTAACAGTATCTGGTATTCCATGTTTACCTTCGACAGTTTCTTACTCATTATGTCCCACATGCTGTTCACAAAGTCATTCACAGTTATGCATTGTACCCGACACCATTGCTTGAATATACGCGCACTCTTGTCTACAGGATAATACGTTGACAAAGGGTACGCGTCATCTTTTATCAACATTATCATCTCCCGTAGACTCTTTTCCTGTTCTAGGAGTTTGTCAGCAGCGAACCCCTTAGCACACAAGGTATCAACGTTTGGATGCGTAGCTGCCATTTCGAAATTTCTGTTACCCTTTTTCAGCATACCCTTCATCAACTCGTCTTTTGTTCTGTACGAACCCTTGGATATTATGAACTTCACATAGTTATACAGTGGTATCTGTTTACCGTTCTCTAAGTACAGCGTGTTACTGCCTTCACCTCGCATTGCTTCCATACGCTCCCTTCTCAGTATCGGCACAATTTTTTTTCATTCTCCCACTTCTGGTACACATTTCGCTGTGCACCGTGGTTACATGTCTCCACAACGCATCGTTTCCCGGACGTACGTTATGCAGCCACGTGGATACCTGCACGTTTCATTAATGCCTTGTCCGGCGTACGTTCTCTTACCCACCGGAGTGGTGCATATGTCTTGCCTATTGCCTGACAGCAGATACTGTCTACCCGTCCATTCAGGACATGGATTTGTCAAGAAGCCAACATTTTGTGGCAAACCGCTCATCGTAGACACTTGTAATTTTATTGTGTATGCTATGGTGCACGAGAACACTTGTTTCATCGGTTTGTTATCTTTCGTTAGCAACGGTACCATTGATATCGCCGCTCTCGGCGGTGGATTGTGTGGTATTATTGGTTGTTGTGTTAACAGCGAGTAGCCTTGTTACGAAAACGGCCCATGTGTATCCATGAAGGCATGCGTGCCACACAGTTCCGCCGAGTATTGGTACGGTATTTGCCCGTTTGCTTGTTTTCTCTGATTGTTTTCTCTGATTGTTTTCACCGAACGGTGTTACCTCTACAGGTAGACCGTACGATCTGGATAGGTTTTCGCAGTACACGTCGCATTTAGCCCCTATGCTCATGTTCATGTTGTTGAACCAGTAGGGATTGTCGTTGAAGTGTGTGTATTCGAATGTTTCTCCTGCACGTATGTATTGTAGGTCATCCGTGTTCATGATGGATTGCCATCGATCCATCGAGATAGTGAGTGCTTTGTTCGTTGGCAATTCTTTGTCAATTATGTATGCATTTTGTTTTACCCATTCCATGCGAAACCATCGTTCTTCGTTTATGAATTTCAGTGACCCTATTTTCCTGGTTTCCGGTATGTTATATATCATCTCGTTGTTTGGCAATGGAGGTCACATGTCACTCGTGTTACCGAAGAAGTGTCTACGCGAGTCTACGGTTGCCATTATGTACGGTCTAGTATTCGCTGCCAAGCCCAGGCTCAACTGACCACCCTGAGTTTCTACCGTATCTACTAGTGATATTATGTTAGACATTTTAAAGCCACAGCTTGTTACTCGCCACGCAGTGGCATTTATGAATGTCGTTTGTATTTTGGCGTCCGTCATTGCTGCTCCTAACGTGTAGTACGGAATGTCCATCCAAGCATATTTAAAGTCGCACCGTCTCGTATAGTGATCGTTCTGTAGCACATGTATTTCTATCGTAGAAAAGGTTCTCTCTGATCCGTCTAGATAGTGATTGAACGTTCTGGAAAACGTGTACTCTCGCACGCCAACGCTGTCGCCAGTCGTTTGTCTCGTGTCACCCAGTATGACATTTGCACCCCCCGTACCTGGCTCAGTCAATGCCGGCTCTGTCTCTATATGGTCCGCCATGTTGTCGAACCCTACTCGTGTCACGCTCCCGTCACCTGTCACGTCGTTCGGTGCTCGTCGCTGTAGAAAGTCTTTGAATGTAATATGCCCGTCGTTGTTAGGAACCACCTTTAACCCCGGATCGTTTTTTGCTCGTTTCGCCGCTGCGTCTTCTATCCCTTGTTCTCGTTTTCGTTTCTGTTCAGTTCGTAGCAAGCCGTCACTGGCATAATCTGTCACGTAGTCTATTGCACTCTTTGCCCGTATTATACCACTTATCACGTAGCCAGATGCAGTATCCGTCTGATCTAGACAGTCTATCAGTTCGTTGTCCGCGTCCGCTGTACTTATTCTATGGTCGCCGTACTGTTTGTCTTGTGTCCTGCAACACTCGTCGGCCTCGTTAACTGGCTCTTTCGTAAAGTCCCACGTTCCAGGTCCACAGTAATTATGTCCTGGATAACGCGTCCAGTTCGTCTTCGCCTTCGTCCCCCGCCACGATACGCGTTTCGTCCTGGCTCGCCATTGTGTCGAGTGTGCAGTTGACCCCGTTAGCGCGCTTTAAATAGCGCCGCTTTGTCATTCTGGAATGTTCTAGAACGTTCTCAAGACCCACAATGCCTTTCCGGTTCCGCTTCGTCGCGCATGGTTATGCTATGGTTATGCTAATTTGTGGTGAATGGTAGCCAATAGCACTTACTTTTATGTGGGGAGTATGCGCTTGCGTGCGTGCGTGCGTGCGTGCGTGCGTGCGTGCGTGCGTGCGTGCGTGCGTGCGTGCGTGCGTGCGTGCGTGCGGGTACATCTGGTCTACAAACTTAGGAAAAAATCCACAAAGTATCTCATTCATGTTTGAAAAAGACCATCTAGTTGTCTGCATTGCACTGGAGTACCAGTTATAAGGCACTCGGTTTTATCTGCATTTAACTTTTGGGTGCCGCGGAGAGATGTCCGGAAGCTTTCGGGTGTGAGGTATCTAATGGATTAAATAACTTCTGTCATCATATAGCAATAAACACATTATCATAACTGAGCACAACCTGTTTTGTCTAAAGCGAACTTAGTTCACACTAATTCTTGCTCTTTTTATCTATCAGACTTCCATGCTTCCATTGTTAATGATGCCATTTTCACGTGTGAATCATGATTGCAGAGGCTAGCAACCTTGAGAATTCACTTTGTCAATTTAGGTCAAGAATGGTCATATGGCATCTAGTGAACAAGCCTGAAATGACACCATTACTGTTCATTACACCGTCATCATGTCTTGTTTTCAGCAATAACCACAAATGCATATTCCTGAACTTTGTCGTTTCCAGATGACAGAATCAAAGAAGAGAGGACAGATGTGTTCTCACTGTGCATGGTGTCAAGAGATGTGTCATTAAACGTGTCAACTTTGTGCTGTCTTGTAGGTGGCACTGTTTGCTGGGGTGCTGTCAAAGAATGGGGTTAAGAAGGGCGACCGCGTCCTCATCTACATGCCTATGATACCAGAGGCAGTCATCGCCATGTTGGCCTCGGCACGTCTGGGGGCCCTTCACTCGCTCGTGTTCGGTGGCTTCGCCTCAAAGGAGCTGGCAACTCGCATCAACCACGCAGAGGTGAGTGAAGGCTTCAGACACCTCATACATTGTGTCGTCAGAAACATAATAATATAATAATACAATTTATCTCTAGTGCTAATTCCCACATGGCAGATCGATGCAAGCAATATTATAAATGTATATTATTAAATAGATAAACTATATATATTAAGAAAAATTATATATACATAAACACTGATTTTAAGGTAATATATACAATACAATACAATACTAAAAAGAGGTATGTAAATTATATAAATTAATATAAAAAGAATTAAACACTGGTTTTAAGACGTACAATATTAAAACATTGTATGTAAATTATATTAATTAATATAAATTAATTTGGTTCCTTTTCATAAAAGTTCAACTTCAGTACAGTTACTGCTTAATATGTATTATCATAATGCCACTTTTGTTTATAGCCATGTACCCATTTTTTTGGAATGAATGTTTCCCAGTAAAAGAATCAGTAGAAGAGCCAACAGCTTGGTAAATGTCAGTTGCTAGTGTCATATCCGTGACACTGCTACCGTGCTCCATGGTAAAGTATGAGATCAGGCACTGTTGCACTTATGCAGACATACAATGTCACAGGTGGACCCGACAGTCACAGTGAGCATCTTGTCAATGAGGATGCTGGCTTCATGGCGGCTGTATTCAGACTACTCAATGTTGTCTTAGTTGTGCTATAGGTCTTGGTGATGTACTGGTGTCACGTGTGATGGCTCAGAGAGCCCTACCATGAACAGAGACCAGGGATACCACCTGTGGCTGCCTGCCATCTACAACCTAATTTACCTGCCGAAACCTGAGCCATCACACGTGACACCAGCATGTGACCAAGACCTATAGCTGGTGGATCGAAACATTGTACGTTTCAAACTTTTTGCTCCAAAGTAAGAGAGTTACAACAACAACAAAACATTTTGGAGCCATGAACAATATATTCCATATGGCTATTGTCTATTATACTTATAGTGTGTGGCTGTTGTTGGGGCTTAATCTTGTCATATATAGTTATGGAGTATTTAGACTGTAGCCGGACTATTTACATGTGTACTCCGCTCAGCACTAAGCATGAAACAAATGGTTGCTCTGTATATTGACAGCCTATTTTAGCAGTGATTTTAGCAGAGCCTCTGAAACAATACTGTTGCTAAGACATTCTAATTATCTCTCAATTCAGGTTCTGCAACTTGTGGAAGGTCAGTTTATGCTTATAACTGTTCCCTGTTTAACTACGTAATTGATTTGTTGTTGTTTGTGTTGTTTTGAAGTTGCGTTCCCTGTCTTGTGTTGTGGTTTAATCTTGCGACTTGACAATAGTTGCAGTTTGACTCTTCAGAACAAACCACCCCACGACTGACAGGGGAAATAGAGTTTGATTCTGAACTCTTTTTTTCAATAGTTGCATGTGTACTGTCACCTGCAAGATATTCAGTGTAGGACAGTATTTGTGTCAGTTGCCTGTTGACCCTATCTTAGCCAGAGTCACACTTTCTGCACCAACAGACACGTTCTTTGGCATGCCAGCCTGGACTGCCCCACATTGTGTGTCAGTGGTTGCACATTAGTTGTCACATTTAGCTTGATGTCCTCGTTGCACCCATCCATATACACAGGCACGGTCATTTGTCAGTACATGCTGTCATGGGTGCCTGAGGAACTGACGTTGCTATTGACTGCTTACCTGTATCCCAAGATGTTTCCTGCATCTACCTGTGGATCGTTTTGAGAAGGCCCGATAATACTTAACATGTATGTGGATTTGGAACAGTGCCCTCAGTAATCTTGCCACAAGAAGTTACTAATGCCTTTTGACATCTCTTTCATTTCGTTTAACTGTTGCCAAGGCATTGCATTGTATTATTAAACATTTAATTTATAATCTTGCTTTACTGGTAATCACACTGAATCATGTGAAGGTTTTGTAGATCTTTGTAATGACAACAATAAGTCAGCTCCTTACATGGCCACAGTTATAAGTCAGCTCCTTACATGGCCACAGTTATAACTCAGCTCCTTACATGACCACAGTTATAAGTCAGCTCCTTACATGACCACAGTTATAAGTCAGCTCCTTATATGACCACAGTTATATGTCAGTTCCTTACATGACCACAGTTATAAGTCAGCTCCTTACATGACCACAGTTATAAGTCTGCTCCTTACATGGCCACAGTTATAAGTCAGCTCCTTACATGGCCACAGTTATAAGTCAGCTCCTTACATGACCACAGTTATAAGTCAGCTCCTTACATGACCACAGTTATAAGTCAGCTCCTTACATGACCACAGTTATAAGTCAGCTCCTTACATGACACCAGTTATAAGTCAGCTCCTTACATGACACAGTTATAAGTCAGCTCCTTACATGACCACAGTTATAAGTCAGCTCCTTACATGACCACAGTTATAAGTCAGCTCCTTACATGACCACAGTTATAAGTCAGCTCCTTACATGACAGTTATAAGTCAGCTCCTTACATGACACAGTTATAAGTCAGCTCCTTACATGACCACAGTTATAAGTCAGCTCCTTACATGACCACAGTTATAAGTCAGCTCCTTACATGACCACAGTTATAAGTCAGCTCCTTACATGACCACAGTTATAAGTCAGCTCCTTACATGACCACAGTTATAAGTCAGCTCCTTACATGACCACAGTTATAAGTCAGCTCCTTACATGACACAGTTATAAGTCAGCTCCTTACATGACCACAGTTATAAGTCAGCTCCTTACATGACCACAGTTATAGTCAGCTCCTTACATGACCACAGTTATAGTCAGCTCCTTACATGACACAGTTATAAGTCAGCTCCTTACATGACAACAGTTATAAGTCAGCTCCTTACATGACCACAGTTATAAGTCAGCTCCTTACATGACCACAGTTATAAGTCAGCTCCTTACATGACACAGTTATAAGTCAGCTCCTTACATGACACAGTTATAAGTCAGCTCCTTACATGACCACAGTTATAAGTTAGCTCCTTACATGACCACAGTTATAAGTCAGCTCCTTACATGACCACAGTTATAAGTCAGCTCCTTACATGACCACAGTTATAAGTCAGCTCCTTACATGACCACAGTTATAAGTCAGCTCCTTACATGACCACAGTTATAAGTCAGCTCCTTACATGACAACAGTTATAAGTCAGCTCCTTACATGACAACAGTTATAAGTCAGCTCCTTACATGACCACAGTTATAAGTCAGCTCCTTACATGACCACATTAACAGTTACTCCTTACATAATTATAGTCAGTCCTTACATCCACAGTTATAATCAGCTCCTTACAGCACAGTTATAAGTCAGCCTTAATACACAGTTATACAGTTTAACACTTTACATCACCACTTTAATCAGCTCCTTAAGCACATTAAATCAGCTCCTTATGCCACAGTTATAATCAGCTCCTACATAACAGTTAATCACCATTTGCACTTAATACTATCATTAAGACCCATTAACCACATATACATTAAGTCATCCTTCACAAGTTAAAGTCAGCTCCTTACAGCCGTTAAAGTCAGCTCCTTACATGACACATTATAAGTCACCTTACATACACAGTTATAAGTAGCTCCTTACATGACCACTTATAAGTACTCCTTACCTGGCCACAGTTATAACAGCTCCTTAATGGCCACAGTTATAAGCAGCTCCTTAATACCACTTATATACTCTTACAGACAGTTATAATCAGCTCCTTACGACAAGTTATAGTCAGCTCTTACATCCACAGTTATAAGTCAGCTCCTTACATCCACAGTTATACCTTACATGCCACAGTTATAAGTCAGCTCCTTACATGCAGACCACAGTTATAAGTCAGCTCCTTACATGACCGCAGTTATAAGTCAGCTCCTTACATGACCGCAGTTATAAGTCAGCTCCTTACATGACCGCAGTTATAAGTCAGCTCCTTACATGACCACAGTTTTAAGTCAGCTCCTTACATAACCACAGTTATAAGTCAGCTCCTTACATGACCGCAGTTATAAGTCAGCTCCTTACATGACCGCAGTTATAAGTCAGCTCCTTACATGACCACAGTTTTAAGTCAGCTCCTTACATAACCACAGTTATAAGTCAGCTCCTTACATGACCGCAGTTATAAGTCAGCTCCTTACATGACCGCAGTTATAAGTCAGCTCCTTACATGACCGCAGTTATAAGTCAGCTCCTTACATGACCGCAGTTATAAGTCAGCTCCTTACATGACCGCAGTTATAAGTCAGCTCCTTACATGACCACAGTTTTAAGTCAGCTCCTTACATGACCACAGTTTTAAGTCAGCTCCTTACAGGACACCAGTTATAAGTCAGCTCCTTACATGACCACAGTTATAAGCGTCTGCTTACGTTCTTGTTGTGTTAAATATACGTTGTATGTGTTTAAGCAGTGTCTGTTGTGTGTTGTCAGCCGAAGGTGATTGTGAGTGCGAACTGTGCCATAGAGCCGGGCCGTGTCATCAACTACAAGCCTCTACTGGACAAGGCCATTGAGTTGTCTGACTTCAAGGTGCCCTCCTGCATCATCTACAACAGGGACTATGAGAAGGTACAAACACTAAGTCAAACACGCTCTTACTCTCTGTGTTTTGAAGTGTGCGATAAGGCAGTTGTTTAGGTCAATGTATCTAAGTATTCTTTAAAAACTAACCGTTTGCAACAACAATTAATCAAACATTCTACCAGTATTTTACTACAAAACATTGTTATAAGACATAGAAGTTTATTTGCATGGACAATGCCATTTTCATAGAGGGGCTGATTTACATTGTATGTTATGAGTTTTGTACTGTTTATGGTTAGCTAATTATTGACCGCGAACAGTGACGACAGTTGGAGAGGAACCTCTTAATATGATGAGAACACAGTTAGAATTCGTTGACGACTGTGTCTTTTAGCATATTTTATGTTATGTCGTGGACTATATTTAACTATAGATTTAACGAAGCTTTGAACATATATTGGACATTTAAGAATACTAATTTAATTTTAATCATTTACTTGTTTATTTGTTCAGTTATTTATTAATATATTTATTTACTTACTTATTTTGCTCATCATAGTGGTCGAGATAATGAATGGCACAAGTGAAACAGACGTGATTAAAAATCACATCTGTTTCGCTTGCATAAATAAACATAAGTTAAGAATAGAAGAATTGTTTAAAAATTCAATAAACTTATATATAGCAGATTACCATTTATTAGCCAACGTAATGAAATGTTCTCAACTGATTGTGTCATTTTCAGTGATGCAAATTATTTTATGCATATTGTGATATGTTGATACCCATTCTCCCATGGCCAGTAGAACTATTTACAATGTCAAATTGATGTCAAATTTGCTTTGTCAGTAAAACTTGTAGTTTTGTGTACACCCCTATGGTGCATGGTACAGCTTATATTAATCGTTCACGCAAATAAAAGTGTAATTTGGCTTCTGAATTGATGGGAGTAAAAGTCATCTAAAAATAAGCCAGCATATCAGTGTACATGTCGAGTAAAATTTAGGAACAAAGTGAATCATAACTGACAACATAGATCAACGCTTATTGGTTAATTCACTGCCAGTAAGTTGACGTCCCCTGTACATCTGGCTGACACTGAGTTGGCCGTGTTAATTCACTGCCAGTAAGTTGACGTCCCCTGTACATCTGGCTGACACTGAGTTGGCCGTGTTAATTCACTGCCAGTAAGTTGACGTCCCCAGTACATCTGACTGACCCCGAGTTGGCCGTGTTAATTCACTGCCAGTAAGTTGACGTCCCCTGTACATCTGACTGACACTGAGATGGCCGTGTTAATTCACTGCCAGTAAGTTGACGTCCCCTGTACATCTGACTGACACTGAGATGGCCGTGTTAATTCACTGCCAGTAAGTTGACGTCCCCTGTACATCTGACTGACACTGAGTTGGCCGTGTTAATTCACTGCCAGTAAGTTGACGTCCCCTGTACATCTGGCTGACACTGAGTTGGCTGTGTTAATTCACTGCCAGTAAGTTGACGTCCCCTGTTCATCTGACTGACACTGAGATGGCCGTGTTAATTCACTGCCAGTAAGTTGACGTCCCCTGTACATCTGACTGACACTGAGTTGGCCGTGTTAATTCACTGCCAGTAAGTTGACGTCCCCTGTACATCTGACCGACACTGAGTTGGCCGTGTTAATTCACTGCCAGTAAGTTGACGTCCCCTGTACATCTGACTGACACTGAGATGGCCGTGTTAATTCACTGCCAGTAAGTTGACGTCCCCTGTACATCTGACTGACACCGAGTTGGCCGTGTTAATTCACTGCCAGTAAGTTGACGTCCCCTGTACATCTGACTGACACTGAGTTGGCTGTGTGCTACAGTTCACTCCAGCCTCCATGGTACCAGGCCGTGACAAGTGCTACCAGGATGAGATGGCATCGGCACAGCCCCACGACTGCGTGCCAGTGTCTGCCACTGACCCCCTCTACCTGCTGTACACATCCGGTACCACCGGCATGCCCAAGGTGAGACAGCACGCACTTTAAGGTCACTTTGCTAGTCGTATGTGGGCACCATCAAAGACTGCGCCATGTGGTGGTCTGGCAGTCGTACGTTACCTTACCTACCCTCCTTCATCTGACTGCACCATAAGGCATCTCAGCATTCATAACAAGGTTATATTGCTTAAGAATAACGTTGTTCATGTTGCCAACCCCTAATTGTTTATATTACAATACAGCCATGTCTGAACATGATGTTTCCATATTCAAGTAATGTGGAACCTACAGAACTAATACACCAGGTGGCGCTGTTGTGCAACTCGTGCCATCAACCGCCAGTGTTCCGTTACCTCGTTACGCCACATTCATTCATTATATCAAGCATTTGTTGACACGCGTATGATGCCTTATATTAATGACAGTTGGAGTCTAAAAGAAATAAACAGTGCACGCGTATAAAGAATGTGGTTATGTCACTGGCCCGAGTTGTATATCAGCGCCCCCTAGTGATCCTTTAGGTTCCCCATTGTGTTGCTCATCAGGTCATGATTGAGCCTTGTCCCTGTGAGTGTGGGAGTAGACCTGTACTTTGTGTTTCAGGCTGTGGTCCGACCAAGTGGTGGTCACGCTGTTGTACTCAACTGGTCCATGTACAACATCTATGGCATGCATCCTCACGAGGTAGGCAGAGTCCGGATACCTACTCATCAGTATACCTCTCATAAGGCTGCTTTCTACAGGCATGGAGTGTCTGTGTAAAATGTTGATGACAGGGTTTGGAGTGGACCCTAGTGTGAGGAGATTAGACAGTTGGCTTAACAGATGTCCCAGTGTGATGGTAGAGGTGTGGTTGTTAAGATGAGGTGGTGATGATCTCATCTGGTGGATTACATTGCTCAACAAACTGGAATAATCATTGGTTTCATTTGTATTACCTGACCAACATTGTAATTGTTATCCTGTGTTTCTAATATTGGGCATTTGTTAATTAACTGAATCTTAACCTAAGATATGTTTATTGTATTTCTGTGATATATACTATCTCCATCATCTTCTGCCATCTACCCTTTCATCCACTCTGTCGCCTATCTGTGCCGTCATCCACTCTGTCACCCACTCTGATGTACCTTGGGTGGACTTGTTCCTGTTCCAGACGTGGTTTGCTGCGTCTGATCTGGGCTGGGTGGTCGGCCACTCCTACATTGTGTATGCCCCTCTCTTCCACTGCAACACGACCGTCCTCTATGAGGTAACTCACCACACAGCCTCTGTAACACTTGACACACAAACCAAGTACATAAATTCATTGATTCAAACATGGCTCTATTGTTCAACTTTACAGTATGACAACATGTGACTCAACTGTTTGGCAAAGGACGAAAAGGCATTTCTGCTAGTCTTTCTACCAATAACAGATGCTATTAAATTCACAAATTCTAAATCAGACAAGCAAAATTTAAATTGGTGACTTATACACCTGACAAGATACAGACTCTACAATGCACTTTTAATATTTTCTTTCATTGTTTAATCATCACGATTTTAATGCAAACATCATTGAAAATAGGTTTATTTGACAAAGGTTTGGCAAAGTAAACAACCAGGAATAGTCAATGTTAAGCCACTATTTTGTAAGAGTGACCTGTTTGTGGTGGAGATGTTTCAACTGTGTGTTTGTTTACCTACACAGGGCAAGCCTGTTGGAACGCCGGGGCCGTCCGCCTACTACCGTATCATCACAGACCACAAAGTGGCCGGCATGTTTGCGGCTCCCACCTCAATTAGGGCAGTGAGGAGAGAGGTGGGTCCCCCCCCCCAGCAGTTGTCATACAAACACACAACCTTCCTTCATACACTCCATGCAGCAGACTGCAGCGCCCAGTTTCATGGCGTTGTAGTGGGCAATGACTCGTCTAAAAAAACCTAGTATGCCGTAAAAGTAACGCTAGTTGCGTTTCACGCATCTGTTGCACTTAGCTGCGCCTTGAATTTACTAGGTGTAACTTTACGCTAGTTGAAATATTAACGGGATGCTCCCCTAATTTGTTGATGCTCCCGACACGCCCACTCTCCACATCATTATTTTAATGTTTACCCTGGATATCATTTACTCTCATCATAGCTTGGCGTTTGGTTGCAAACGGCAAAGGTGGCAACTTAGGAAAACAGGGTGTCCAGGGACAGAACAAATACAGGGATTCCTGACCGCGACCTAATTAGGTCAGTTCTGTGTCAATTTATATATGCGCGAATACTAAATTGGTCACATGATACCGTCTGTAAGCTACATCGACTAGTTGGTGTTAGCTACGACCAGTAGACCGCCTAGTTGCACGTAAAGTTATGCCGCTTTATGAAATTGGCCCCAGACTGGCAAAGGATCATTGCTGTTGTCATCGTGCCAAGTCTACAGGAAACTTTGTTCAGCAGTTCTCATCATGAGAAGTCTACTCAGTGAATGGAGAGAATGCATGTGTACTAAGTCAGCACAGTAATACATTTGCTATGTTGTTATGAGGGAAATAAAAATTATGGCGAACAAATTGTATTGCAGTCAACTCGGCAGCATTGGCAATATTGCTGGTAAAGTTTATTTTGATATTGGATACTTTGTTTACCGTTTCAACATGCTGCAGGGTTAAAACTGTTAAATCCAAACATTGTTACTGGCTTAATAGACATGATATTATTGTCTTCAGAATGTTATCATAATTAATAAATGAAAAACTGGCGCCACCATTTTATTGCAAAGCAGACAACAGTAGATCTGTTGATGGGAACCGTTGCCTGTTCAGGGATGTAACTGTTTCTGTCTGCAGGATCCCAATGGCGAGGCTGGGAAAGACTTCAAGTTCCCACAGTAAGCCCAGTTTGCTTATGCTTTATATCTGAAAATGCCATATCACTTTCTTTTAATTTGAAAATGATCAGCTGTAAATCAAGTGATGTGTTCAATTATTTTCTCAGTAAGTCCTCTTCCTATGTAGCATATATACATAGCTTTATGCAGAGACCTGTCCAGCCGTCATTTGGACAGGTAAAAACCATGGTGGACAGGTAGAAATATGGGTGGACGGGTAAAAAATGTAGGAGCAAAACAAAATGTCTTCCAAAACCATAGATATTGTTAGTTACGCCTTGGAAGTAAATGGTGTCGTGTGTTTGTAGTCCATTTCAGGTCATCACACATTCAAAACTGGCTTAACAGTTAACATCCATGTGTCCACCAAAACATGTGTGACTGGCAATAATTTGATCCTGCATAAAGCCCCGCATATATATATATATATATATATATATATATATATATATATACATACATACATACATACACACACACACACAACACACACACACACACACACACACACACACACACACACACACATACATATATATATAGTAAATAAGTTTTTATTATTATTTGCCTAAGAGGTTAACATGATAATAAAAGTAAACATCATTCCCATTATCTGTAATCTGGCCAGATAGAACCACATTTGTTGTTGAAGTCAGTGATGTAAGTTGATATGTTGTTTCCAGCTTCCGATACTTGTTCCTTGCGGGGGAGTATTGTGACCACGAGACAATGGAATATGCAGAAACCCACTTTCGAGTCCCATGTCTTGACAACTGGTGGCAGACAGGTAATTGAAATGATCTCATGACTATGTGGTTGGTGACAAACAGTAACTAAAACTGTTCATTGTCTAGATGGTCATTGTGCACTGGTGACAAACACAGAATTGTAACTGTCCAGCTGGTTGCAGATGGTCATTTAAACTGTCTTGTGAATGTGATGTGTGTATGCCGACTAGTTAGATATGACAGGACTTGATTGCAAGTCTGGCTAACTATTGACACCAAACGGTTTTGAAGATACTGAAGGTATGTGGTGTGATTGAGAGCAGTGTTTTGTGTTGTGTTGTGTTGTGTTGTTGTGTTGTGTTGTGTTGTGTTGTGTTGTGTTGTGTTGTGTTGTGTTGTGTTGTGTTGTGTTGTGTTGTGTTGTGTTGTGTTGTGTTGTGTTGTGTTGTGTTGTGTTGTGTTGTTGTGAAAGAGGGAACTCATCATTTTCTTCCGTGAACCATTGTGTTACTGTCCACCCAGATAATCCTAGTTAGTGTTGTCGCAAAGTGTAGAGGGCAAGATTACTACTGCTGTCTTGTTTCAGTTAATACCATAGCTCTCTTGTTTCAGTGAATACTGTAGCTGTCTTGTTTCAGTGAATACTATAGCTGTCTTGTTTCAGTGAATACTGTCTTGTTTCAGTGAATACTATAGCTGTCTTGTTTCAGTGAATACTATAGCTGTCTTGTTTCAGTGAATACTATAGCTGTCTTGTTTCAGTGAATACTATAGCTGTCTTGTTTCAGTGAATACTGTCTTGTTTCAGTGAATACTATAGCTGTCTTGTTTCAGTGAATACTATAGCTGTCTTGTTTCAGTGAAAGGTGACACTTGTGACCGGTTGTTTCAGAAACTGGTTCAGCAATAACATCAACATGCGTTGGTTTGGGCACTGATTTACGCCCTCCACCAGGTGTCGCCGGTAGATCGGTACCCGGTTGGAATGGTACGGTAGACAGCTATATCCTTTCCAGAAACATCACTAAAAATCTAAATTATATAATTATAATATTAAAGGAACTAAAAACATGTTCTTATTCAAATCCATTTTCCACACGTATTACTGTATTCATAACATTTCGCAAAATAAAAATGATTATGTTATTGCTTTGTTTGACATCTAGAAAAAATTGGTGTTTTGAGAACAACTTTGCTAACTCAAAATTAACAGATCAATAATAAACTATTGTTTCTGTCTACACACAATAAAACTTGTTTCTGATTTCATATTTAAGGAGGTTTTCATGTCGTACATAACCAGTGAGTTTGTATTTAAATTTGTGTTTAGCATTATCTGTATATTGTCTTTTCAGTGAAAGTTTTGAGTTCAGAAGACAAGTCAGAGGCAGAAGTTGAAACACTTGGACACATCGTTGTGAAGTAAGAGGGAACTGGAATTGTCACGAACTTGTTTTCAATCATCAATAGATATTTCTGGTACAGAATAGTATATTTTTTAAATGTGTAAACTAAAAGATGATGCTATGTATGAGGTGTATGACAGTTGTCGAGTGATATGTGTGCGTGCGTGTGTGCGTGCGAATGTCTCTGTCTCTCTCTCTCTGTCTCTCTCTCGCTGTCTCTCTCTCGCTGTCTCTCTCTCGCTGTCTCTCGCTGTCTCTCTCTTTGTCTCTCTGTCTGTCTGTCTCTGTCTGTCTGTCTCTGTCTGTCTCTGTCTGTCTGTCTCTGTCTGTCTGTCTCTGTCTGTCTGTCTCTGTCTGTCTGTCTGTGTGACAACAGCTGTGTGTTACAGACTGCCCCTGCCCCCGTCAGCCTTCAGCACCCTGTGGAACAACGAGGAAGGCTTCAAGAAGCTCTACTTCTCAACATTCCCCGTAAGTCATCTGTTTGTAGCCAACTGGTCAGTGGCTCAAGTTTTAACTCCCATATCTTGTGTGTAGCCGACTGGTCAGTGGCTCGAGTCTTAACTCCCTTATCTTGTGTGTAGCCAACTGGTCAGTGGCTCGAGTCTTAACTCCCTTATCTTGTGTGTAGCCGACTGGTCAGTGGCTCGAGTCTTAACTCCCTTATCTTGTGTGTGGCCGACTGGTCAGTGGCTCGAGTCTTAACTCCCTTATCTTGTGTGTAGCCAACTGGTCAGTGGCTCGAGTCTTAACTCCCTTATCTTGTGTGTAGCCGACTGGTCAGTGGATGGAGACTTAACTCCCTTATCTTGTGTGTAGCCAACTGGTCAGTGGCTCGAGTCTTAACTCCCTTATCTTGTGTGTAGCCGACTGGTCAGTGGCTCAAGTCTTAACTTTGTCCTGTGTGTAGCCGACTGGTCAGTGGCTCGAGTCTTAACTCCCTTGTCTCATTGCAGTGGAAACAGCCTTAGTGCAGGCAACTGTTAGACATGAGAGAAACACTCCATGGTAGAGTAAATTACATGTTTCTCTGCCTTCATCTTGAAAGACTTGTACTAATCAAGTAACTGCTAAAGTCGGATGTTTGACTTCTCCAGGGTTATTATGACACGATGGATGCGGGGTTCCGTGACGCACAAGGTAACATCGCCATTACAGCCAGGGTGGATGACGTCATCAATGTAGCAGGCCACAGACTGTCAACAGGACAACTAGAGGAGGTAACACACATGTCACCATGTCACCTATCATTTGAAGAATAAACACAATGCTCATGTAGCATCCATTGTTCAATGGTAATGTCAGCTATCCTGCAAACAATGACAATATTATCCTCTTATAATAGAACCGAAAATTAAACACTGTACATACTGTAACATTTTGTAGATATGAATTTTACGCATGGATGTTCCCTGTAGACAAAGACATCCATCTGTGTTGTTGCTGTGAGTGGGAAGTACTCACACGTGTTGTTGCTATGATTAGGAAGTACTTACAAGTGTTGTTGCTTTGAGTAGGAAGTACTTACATATTTTGTTGCTGTGAGCAGGAAGTACTTACACATTTTGTTACTGTGAGTAGGAAGTACTTACACATGTGTTGTTGCTGTGAGCAGGAAGTATTTATACATGTGTTGTTGCTGTGAGCAGGAAGTATTTATACATGTGTTGTTGCTGTGAGTAGGAAGTATTACATGTGTTGTTGCTGTGAGCAGGAAGTACTTACACATGTGTTGTTGCTGTGAGCAGGAAGTACTTACATGTGTTGTTGCTGTGAGTAGGAAGTACTTACACATGTGTTGTTGCTGTGAGCAGGAAGTACTTACACGTGTTGTTGCTGTGAGTAGGAAGTACTTACACATGTTGTTGCTGTGAGTAGGAAGTACTTACACGTGTTGTTGCTGTGAGTAGGAAGTACTTACATGTTGTTGCTGTGAGCAGGAAGTACTTACACATGTTGTTGCTGTGAGCAGGAAGTACTTACACATGTGTTGTTGCTGTGAGCAGGAAGTACTTACACATGTTGTTGCTGTGAGCAGGAAGTACTTACACATGTGTTGTTGCTGTGAGCAGGAAGTACTTACACATGTTGTTGCTGTGAGCAGGAAGTACTTACACATGTTGTTGCTGTGAGCAGGAAGTACTTACACATGTTGTTGCTGTGAGCAGGAAGTACTTACACGTGTTGTTGCTGTGAGTAGGAAGTACTTACACATGTTGTTGCTGTGAGCAGGAAGTACTTACACGTGTTGTTGCTGTGAGCAGGAAGTACTTACACATGTTGTTGCTGTGAGCAGGAAGTACTTACACGTGTTGTTGCTGTGAGCAGGAAGACTTACACTGTTGTTGCTGTGAGCAGGAAGTACTTACACATGTTGTTGCTGTGAGCAGGAAGTACTTACACATGTTGTTGCTGTGAGCAGGAAGTACTTACACATGTGTTGTTGCTGTGAGCAGGAAGTACTTACACATGTGTTGTTGCTGTGAGCAGGAAGTACTTACACGTGTTGTTGCTGTGAGCAGGAAGTACTTACACATGTGTTGTTGCTGTGAGCAGGAAGTACTTACACGTGTTGTTGCTGTGAGCAGGAAGTACTTACACGTGTTGTTGCTGTGAGCAGGAAGTACTTACACATGTTGTTGCTGTGAGCAGGAAGTACTTACACATGTTGTTGCTGTGAGCAGGAAGTACTTACACATGTTGTTGCTGTGAGTAGGAAGTACTTACATATGTTGTTGCTGTGCGCAGGAAGTACTTACACGTGTTGTTGCTGTGGGCAGGAAGTACTTACACATGTGTTGTTGCTGTGAGCAGGAAGTACTTACACGTGTTGTTGCTGTGAGCAGGAAGTACTTACACGTGTTGTTGCTGTGAGCAGGAAGTACTTACACATGTGTTGTTGCTGTGAGCAGGAAGTACTTACACGTGTTGTTGCTGTGAGCAGGAAGTATTTACACATGTGTTGTTGCTGTGAGCAGGAAGTACTTACATGTGTTGTTGCTGTGAGCAGGAAGTACTTACACATGTTGTTGCTGTGAGTAGGAAGTACTTACACATGTGTTGTTGCTGTGAGCAGGAAGTACTTACACATGTGTTGTTGCTGTGAGCAGGAAGTACTTACACGTTGTTGCAAAATACGTTGTGCTGTGAGCAGGAAGTACTTACACATGTGTTGTTGCTGTGAGCAGGAAGTACTTACACGTGTTGTTGCTGTGAGCAGGAAGTACTTACACATGTTGTTGCTGTGAGCAGGAAGTACTTACACATGTTGTTGCTGTGAGTAGGAAGTACTTACACATGTTGTTGCTGTGAGCAGGAAGTACTTACACATGTTGTTGCTGTGAGTAGGAAGTACTTATATGTGTTGTTGCTGTGAGCAGGAAGTACTTACACGTGTTGTTGCTGTGAGCAGGAAGTACTTACACATGTGTTGTTGCTGTGAGCAGGAAGTACTTACACGTGTTGTTGCTGTGAGCAGGAAGTACTTACACATGTTGTTGCTGTGAGCAGGAAGTACTTACACATGTGTTGTTGCTGTGAGCAGGAAGTACTTACACATGTGTTGTTGCTGTGAGCAGGAAGTACTTACACATGTGTTGTTGCTGTGAGCAGGAAGTACTTACACATGTGTTGTTGCTGTGAGCAGGAAGTATTTACATGTGTTGTTGCTGTGAGCAGGAAGTACTTACACATGTTGTTGCTGTGAGTATGAAGTACTTACACATGTGTTGTTGCTGTGAGCAGGAAGTACTTACACATGTGTTGTTGCTGTGAGCAGGAAGTACTTACACATGTTGTTGCTGTGAGCAGGAAGTACTTACACATGTTGTTGCTGTGAGCAGGAAGTACTTACACATGTTGTTGCTGTGAGTAGGAAGTACTTACACGTGTTGTTGCTGTGAGCAGGAAGTACTTACACATGTTGTTGCTGTGAGCAGGAAGTACTTACACATGTTGTTGCTGTGAGCAGGAAGTACTTACACATGTTGTTGCTGTGAGTAGGAAGTACTTACACGTGTTGTTGCTGTGAGCAGGAAGTACTTACACATGTGTTGTTGCTGTGAGCAGGAAGTACTTACACGTGTTGTTGCTGTGAGCAGGAAGTACTTACACGTGTTGTTGCTGTGAGCAGGAAGTACTTACACATGTGTTGTTGCTGTGAGCAGGAAGTACTTACACATGTTGTTGCTGTGAGTAGGAAGTACTTACATGTGTTGTTGCTGCAGGCAATGTTGGAGCATGGGGCTGTGGCAGAGGCTGCAGTCATACCTATACCTGACAAACTCAAGGGACATGTACCTCTGGGCTTCTATGTCCTCAAGGCAGGTATGTTGCCTTTCAACTTAACTAAGACAGTGTAGCTAGATACTTCAAAACAAATGTGTTACTTTTTAATGCACATTTAAATAGAACACATTCTCAGTGAGGCAATGATACATCAATTTGAATGTCGAAAATTATAAAGATAATATTTATGGTTACGAGAACAACAATTTCATAATTTTCGCTTGGTCAGCTGTGGTTTTTAAACACATTTGGGTGATGCTGAACTCATACAACCAGTGTGTGAAAGATGAGTGTATTTTAGAGTATTTCATGATATAAACTCTTTCAAATTGTGTAGGTGTAGTAAGTATTGTTTTTGTAATCCATAGTGAGTGTCAGCAAGAAGATGGAGTGTTGGGTGACATGTGGTACCTTGATGTGACACAGGTACGTTCATTGATGAGGACCAGCTGGAGCGTGAGATTGTGATGGCCGTGAGGGAACATGTCGGTCCAGTTGCCAGTTTCCGCTCGGCCATCGCCATCAGAAAACTACCGAAGACTCGCTCAGGCAAAGTGGCCCGCCGCACCATGTCCAGTATGATCACTCGCACGCCGTACAGCGTAAGTGACTCTCAGTAGACGCCCCACCCCGTTCATACAGTCAAAACCAGTTGTAGATAACTTAGCGACGTTTGCACAAAGCAAATTGATTCTGCTTCTATGGAAATGTTAAGCTTGCGAAACAAAATATATAATGCCCAGTGGAAAGTAATAGTAGTTCCAACTGTAAGTAGGGGAATGTTGTCAGATGTGGATGCGAAAAATGTAATCGTTCTATGTAGTAATTGGAATTATCTCAGCACAGGAATTGGACAGGTACATCCCAGAAGTGATGTAAGTACAGATGTATTTCCCATTCTGCATACCATTTATGGACATGTGTTTGTAAATGATGTTGTTTTTCAGATTCCCGTCACCATTGAGGATGCAAGTGTGTACGCCCATCTGGAGGAGGTGCTACGGCAGAAAGGCTATGACCCCCTGCCACCATCGTCCTAGTTCTAGGACATGACGGTTCACATAAGACGGATTACGACCCTCAATTATCAGTAGAGGTTGTCCTAGAACATCAGTCTGTCCTAGAACACCAGTCTGTCCTAGAACACCAGTCTGTCCTAGAGCAATAGTGTGTGTCAGATTGCTTTTGCTTATTGTCATTGTTATTGTTGATTTATTTGTATTGTTTTTATAAGGAGGTGTGCATAATTATTTGAGTTACATGGTGTATATTTAATTATTGGATTGGAAAATGATATACCAGTGAGTTGTTTTGCATCATTGTGCCATTTAAACTAAATTCATAAATGCAGCTTTATTTTGATGCTATTCTCGCTATATTACGCATTGTGCACCATTATCAGTGAGATGTTAATTGTTACTAAGTATACTAACCAATATAGCAGTTATATATAATACGTAGTTGCACATATCTGTGGATCCATAGTTCCACACAATCAGCAAAATCTCAAATGTGTATATTTTACTAAAGTTATGTTTATAATAATAAAAACGCTATTTCCAATGATGCTTGTACTTATTTTGTTCAGCTTGTTGATTTGTATTGGCATAGCCACAATTTTACATTGCAGGGGACCATTCGGCATCCATACAAACTATGTATGTATGTGTATATGTATATATATATATATTATATGTATGTGTATATGTATATATATATATGGTCATATATATATATATATATATATATATATATATATATATATATATATATATATATATATATATATATACCAATCTAGTAGATGTTACTTCAAAAATATTCACAGCCAGTGTGTTTACTAGCAGGTTTGACGGATGCACCGTATATTATAGCCCCAGTGTGTTTACTAGCAGGGTCTGTGACGTGATGCACCAGATACTATCTATAGCCCCAGTGTGTTTACTAGCAGGGTCTGTGACGAGATGCACCAGATACTATCTATAGCCCCAGTGTGTTTACTAGCAGGGTCTGTGACGAGATGCACCAGATACTGTCTATAGCCCCAGTGTGTTTACTAGCAGGGTCTGTGATGTGATGCACCAGATACTGTCTACAGCCCCAGTGTGTATAGCCCCAGTGTGTTTACTAGCAGGGTATGTGATGCACCAGATACTATCTATAGCCCCAGTGTGTTTACTAGCAGGGTCTGTGATGTGATGCACCAGATACTGTCTACAGCCCCAGTGTGTTTACTAGCAGGGTCTGTGATGTGATGCACCAGATACTATCTATAGCCCCAGTGTGTTTACTAGCAGGGTCTGTGATGTGATGCACCAGATACTGTCTACAGCCCCAGTGTGTATAGCCCCAGTGTGTTTACTAGCAGGGTATGTGATGCACCAGATACTATCTATAGCCCCAGTGTGTTTACTAGCAGGGTCTGTGACGTGATGTACCAGATACTGTCTATAGCCCCAGTGTGTTTACTAGCAGGGTCTGTGACGTGATGTACCAGATACTGTCTATAGCCCCAGTGTGTTTACTAGCAGGGTCTGTGACGTGATGTACCAGATACTGTCTATAGCCCCAGTGTGTTTACTAGCAGGGTCTGTGACGTGATGTACCAGATACTGTCTATAGCCCCAGTGTGTTTACTAGCAGGGTCTGTGACGTGATGCACCAGATACTATCTATAGCCCCAGTGTGTTTACTAGCAGGGTCTGTGACGTGATGTACCAGATACTGTCTATAGCCCCAGTGTGTTTACTAGCAGGGTCTGTGACGCGATGCACCAGATACTGTCTGCAGCCCCAGTGTGTTTACTAGCAGGGTCTGTGACGCGATGTACCAGATACTGTCTGTAGCCCCAGTGTGTTTACTAGCAGGGTCTGTGATGTGATGCACCAGATACTGTCTGCAGCCCCAGTGTGTTTACTAGCAGGGTCTGTGACGCGATGCACCAGATACTGTCTATAGCCCCAGTGTGTTTACTAGCAGGGTCTGTGACGTGATGCACCAGATACTATCTATAGCCCCAGTGTGTTTACTAGCAGGGTCTGTGACGCGATGCACCAGATACTGTCTATAGCCCCAGTGTGTTTACTAGCAGGGTCTGTGACGCGATGCACCAGATACTGTCTATAGCCCCAGTGTGTTTACTAGCAGGGTCTGTGACGTGATGCACCAGATACTATCTATAGCCCCAGTGTGTTTACTAGCAAGGTCTGTGACGCGATGCACCAGATACTGTCTATAGCCCCAGTGTGTTTACTAGCAGGGTCTGTGACGTGATGCACCAGATACTGTCTACAGCCCCAGTGTGTTTACTAGCAGGGTCTGTGACGTGATGCACCAGATACTGTCTATAGCCCCAGTGTGTTTACTAGCAGGGTCTGTGACGAGATGCACCAGATACTGTCTATAGCCCCAGTGTGTTTACTAGCAAGGTCTGTGACGAGATGCACCAGATACTGTCTACAGCCCCAGTGTGTTTACTAGCAGGGTCTGTGACGTGATGCACCAGATACTGTCTACAGCCCCAGTGTGTTTACTAGCAGGGTCTGTGACGAGATGCACCAGATACTGTCTACAGCCCCAGTGTGTTTACTAGCAGGGTCTGTGACGAGATGCACCAGATACTGTCTACAGCCCCAGTGTGTTTACTAGCAGGGTCTGTGACGAGATGCACCAGATACTGTCTACAGCCCCAGTGTGTTTACTAGCAGGGTCTGTGACGTGATGCACCAGATACTGTCTGCAGCCCCAGTGTGTTTACTAGCAGGGTCTGTGACGTGATGCACCAGATACTGTCTGCAGCCCCAGTGTGTTTACTAGCAGGGTATGTGATGCACCAGATACTGTCTACAGCCCCAGTGTGTTTACTAGCAGGGTCTGTGACGTGATGCACCAGATACTGTCTACAGCCCCAGTGTGTTTACTAGCAGGGTCTGTGACGCGATGCACCAGATACTGTCTGCAGCCCCAGTGTGTTTACTAGCAGGGTATGTAATGCACCAGATACTGTCTACAGCCCCAGTGTGTTTACTAGCAGGGTCTGTGACGTGATGCACCAGATACTGTCTACAGCCCCAGTGTGTTTACTAGCAGGGTCTGTGACGCGATGCACCAGATACTTCTATAGCCCCAGTGTGTTTACTAGCAGGGTCTGTGATGTGATTCACCAGATACTGTCTATAGCCCCAGTGTGTTTACTAGCAGGGTCTGTGATGTGATGCACCAGATACTGTCTATAGCCCCAGTGTGTTTACTAGCAGGGTCTGTGACGCGATGCACCAGATACTGTCTATAGCCCCAGTGTGTTTACTAGCAGGGTCTGTGACATGATGCACCAGATACTGTCTGTAGCCCCAGTGTGTTTACTAGCAGGGTCTGTGATGTGATGCACCAGATACTGTCTATAGCCCCAGTGTGTTTACTAGCAGGGTCTGTGACGCGATGCACCAGATACTGTCTATAGCCCCAGTGTGTTTACTAGCAGGGTCTGTGATGTGATGTACCAGATACTGTCTGTAGCCCCAGTGTGTTTACTAGCAGGGTCTGTGATGTGATGCACCAGATACTGTCTATAGCCCCAGTGTGTTTACTAGCAGGGTCTGTGACGTGATGCACCAGATACTGTCTGTAGCCCCAGTGTGTTTACTAGCAGGGTCTGTGATGTGATGCACCAGATACTATCTATAGCCCCAGTGTGTTTACTAGCAGGGTCTGTGACGTGCACCAGATACTGTCTGCAGCCCCAGTGTGTTTACTAGCAGGGTCTGTGATGTGATGCACCAGATACTGTCTATAGCCCCAGTGTGTTTACTAGCAGGGTCTGTGACGCGATGCACCAGATACTGTCTGCAGCCCCAGTGTGTTTACTAGCAGGGTCTGTGATGTGATGTACCAGATACTGTCTATAGCCCCAGTGTGTTTACTAGCAGGGTCTGTGATGTGATGTACCAGATACTATCTATAGCCCCAGTGTGTTTACTAGCAGGGTCTGTGACGTGATGCACCAGATACTGTCTATAGCCCCAGTGTGTTTACTAGCAGGGTCTGTGACGTGATGCACCAGATACTGTCTATAGCCCCAGTGTGTTTACTAGCAGGGTCTGTGATGTGATGTACCAGATACTATCTATACCCCAGTGTGTTTACTAGCAGGGTCTGTGACGTGATGTACCAGATACTGTCTATAGCCCCAGTGTGTTTACTAGCAAGGTCTGTGATGTGATGCACCAGATACTGTCTATAGCCCCAGTGTGTTTACTAGCAGGGTCTGTGACGTGATGTACCAGATACTGTCTATAGCCCCAGTGTGTTTACTAGCAGGGTCTGTGAGGTGATGCACCAGATACTATCTATAGCCCCAGTGTGTTTACTAGCAGGGTCTGTGACGTGATGTACCAGATACTGTCTATAGCCCCAGTGTGTTTACTAGCAGGGTATGTGACGAGATGCACCAGATACTATCTATAGCCCCAGTGTGTTTACTAGCAGGGTCTGTGATGTGATGCACCAGATACTGTCTGTAGCCCCAGTGTGTTTACTAGCAGGGTCTGTGATGCAATGCACCAGATACTGTCTGCAGCCCCAGTGTGTTTACTAGCAGGGTCTGTGACGTGATGTACCAGATACTGTCTGTAGCCCCAGTGTGTTTACTAGCAGGGTCTGTGATGTGATGCACCAGATACTATCTATAGCCCCAGTGTGTTTACTAGCAGGGTCTGTGACGCGATGCACCAGATACTGTCTGCAGCCCCAGTGTGTTTACTAGCAGGGTCTGTGACGAGATGCACCAGATACTATCTATAGCCCCAGTGTGTTTACTAGCAGGGTCTGTGATGGATGCACCAGATACTGTCTATAGCCCCAGTGTGTTTACTAGCAGGGTCTGTGACGAGATGCACCAGATACTATCTATAGCCCCAGTGTGTTTACTAGCAGGGTCTGTGATGTGATGCACCAGATACTGTCTGCAGCCCCAGTGTGTTTACTAGCAGGGTCTGTGACGAGATGCACCAGATACTATCTATAGCCCCAGTGTGTTTACTAGCAGGGTCTGTGACGTGATGCACCAGATACTGTCTGCAGCCCCAGTGTGTTTACTAGCAGGGTCTGTGACGCGATGCACCAGATACTGTCTGCAGCCCCAGTGTGTTTACTAGCAGGGTCTGTGACGTGATGCACCAGATACTGTCTATAGCCCCAGTGTGTTTACTAGCAGGGTCTGTGACGTGATGCACCAGATACTGTCTATAGCCCCAGTGTGTTTACTAGCAGGGTCTGTGACGTGATGCACCAGATACTGTCTGCAGCCCCAGTGTGTTTACTAGCAGGGTCTGTGAGGTGATGTACCAGATACTGTCTATAGCCCCAGTGTGTTTACTAGCAGGGTCTGTGACGTGATGCACCAGATACTGTCTGCAGCCCCAGTGTGTTTACTAGCAGGGTCTGTGACGCGATGCACCAGATACTGTCTACAGCCCCAGTGTGTTTACTAGCAGGGTCTGTGACGTGATGCACCAGATACTGTCTGCAGCCCCAGTGTGTTTACTAGCAGGGTCTGTGACGTGATGCACCAGATACTGTCTATAGCCCCAGTGTGTTTACTAGCAGGGTCTGTGACGAGATGCACCAGATACTGTCTATAGCCCCAGTGTGTTTACTAGCAGGGTCTGTGACGAGATGCACCAGATACTGTCTATAGCCCCAGTGTGTTTACTAGCAGGGTCTGTGACGTGATGTACCAGATACTGTCTATAGCCCCAGTGTGTTTACTAGCAGGGTCTGTGACGAGATGCACCAGATACTGTCTATAGCCCCAGTGTGTTTACTAGCAGGGTCTGTGACGAGATGCACCAGATACTGTCTATAGCCCCAGTGTGTTTACTAGTAGGGTCTGTGACGTGATGCACCAGATACTGTCTATAGCCCCAGTGTGTTTACTAGCAGGGTCTGTGACGTGATGTACCAGATACTATCTATAGCCCCAGTGTGTTTACTAGCAGGGTCTGTGACGTGATGCACCAGATACTGTCTATAGCCCCAGTGTGTTTACTAGCAGGGTCTGTGACGTGATGCACCAGATACTGTCTATAGCCCCAGTGTGTTTACTAGCAGGGTCTGTGATGTGATGTACCAGATACTATCTATAGCCCCAGTGTGTTTACTAGCAGGGTCTGTGATGTGATGTACCAGATACTGTCTATAGCCCCAGTGTGTTTACTAGCAAGGTCTGTGACGTGATGCACCAGATACTGTCTATAGCCCCAGTGTGTTTACTAGCAGGGTCTGTGATGTGATGTACCAGATACTATCTATAGCCCCAGTGTGTTTACTAGCAGGGTCTGTGATGTGATGTACCAGATACTGTCTGTAGCCCCAGTGTGTTTACTAGCAGGGTCTGTGATGTGATGTACCAGATACTATCTATAGCCCCAGTGTGTTTACTAGCAGGGTCTGTGATGTGATGTACCAGATACTGTCTATAGCCCCAGTGTGTTTACTAGCAAGGTCTGTGACGTGATGCACCAGATACTGTCTATAGCCCCAGTGTGTTTACTAGCAGGGTCTGTGATGTGATGTACCAGATACTATCTATAGCCCCAGTGTGTTTACTAGCAGGGTCTGTGATGTGATGTACCAGATACTATCTACAGCCCCAGTGTGTTTACTAGCAGGGTCTGTGATGTGATGTACCAGATACTGTCTATAGCCCCAGTGTGTTTACTAGCAAGGTCTGTGACGTGATGCACCAGATACTGTCTGTAGCCCCAGTGTGTTTACTAGCAGGGTCTGTGACGTGATGCACCAGATACTGTCTATAGCCCCAGTGTGTTTACTAGCAGGGTCTGTGACGTGATGCACCAGATACTGTCTATAGCCCCAGTGTGTTTACTAGCAGGGTCTGTGACGTGATGCACCAGATACTGTCTATAGCCCCAGTGTGTTTACTAGCAGGGTCTGTGACGTGATGTACCAGATACTGTCTATAGCCCCAGTG
Source organism: Ridgeia piscesae (assembly GCA_025642075.2). NCBI lineage: Eukaryota > Metazoa > Annelida > Polychaeta > Sabellida > Siboglinidae > Ridgeia > Ridgeia piscesae. The sequence continues at coordinate 222,217 of JAODUO010000094.1, read as the reverse complement.
TGTTTACTAGCAGGGTCTGTGACGTGATGCACCAGATACTGTCTATAGCCCCAGTGTGTTTACTAGCAGGGTCTGTGACGAGATGCACCAGATACTGTCTGCAGCCCCAGTGTGTTTACTAGCAGGGTCTGTGACGCAATGTACCAGATACTATCTATAGCCCCAGTGTGTTTACTAGCAGGGTCTGTGACGTGATGCACCAGATACTGTCTATAGCCCCAGTGTGTTTACTAGCAGGGTCTGTGAGGTGATGCACCAGATACTGTCTATAGCCCCAGTGTGTTTACTAGCAGGGTCTGTGAGGTGATGCACCAGATACTGTCTATAGCCCCAGTGTGTTTACTAGCAGGGTCTGTGAGGTGATGCACCAGATACTGTCTATAGCCCCAGTGTGTTTACTAGCAGGGTCTGTGAGGTGATGCACCAGATACTGTCTATAGCCCCAGTGTGTTTACTAGCAGGGTCTGTGAGGTGATGCACCAGATACTGTCTATAGCCCCAGTGTGTTTACTAGCAGGGTCTGTGAGGTGATGCACCAGATACTGTCTACAGCCCCAGTGTGTTTACTAGCAGGGTCTGTGACGTGATGCACCAGATACTGTCTACAGCCCCAGTGTGTTTACTAGCAGGGTCTGTGACGAGATGCACCAGATACTGTCTATAGCCCCAGTGTGTTTACTAGCAGGGTCTGTGACGAGATGCACCAGATACTGTCTATAGCCCCAGTGTGTTTACTAGCAGGGTCTGTGACGTGATGTACCAGATACTGTCTATAGCCCCAGTGTGTTTACTAGCAGGGTCTGTGACGAGATGCACCAGATACTGTCTATAGCCCCAGTGTGTTTACTAGCAGGGTCTGTGAGGTGATGCACCAGATACTGTCTATAGCCCCAGTGTGTTTACTAGCAGGGTCTGTGACGAGATGCACCAGATACTGTCTATAGCCCCAGTGTGTTTACTAGCAGGGTCTGTGACGTGATGTACCAGATACTGTCTATAGCCCCAGTGTGTTTACTAGCAGGGTCTGTGATGTGATGCACCAGATACTGTCTATAGCCCCAGTGTGTTTACTAGCAGGGTCTGTGACGTGATGCACCAGATACTGTCTATAGCCCCAGTGTGTTTACTAGCAAGGTCTGTGATGTGATGCACCAGATACTGTCTATAGCCCCAGTGTGTTTACTAGCAGGGTCTGTGACGTGATGTACCAGATACTGTCTACAGCCCCAGTGTGTTTACTAGCAGGGTCTGTGATGTGATGTACCAGATACTGTCTATAGCCCCAGTGTGTTTACTAGCAGGGTCTGTGACGCGATGCACCAGATACTGTCTATAGCCCCAGTGTGTTTACTAGCAGGGTCTGTGACGAGATGCACCAGATACTGTCTATAGCCCCAGTGTGTTTACTAGCAGGGTCTGTGACGTGATGTACCAGATACTGTCTATAGCCCCAGTGTGTTTACTAGCAGGGTCTGTGATGTGATGTACCAGATACTGTCTGTAGCCCCAGTGTGTTTACTAGCAGGGTCTGTGATGTGATGCACCAGATACTGTCTATAGCCCCAGTGTGTTTACTAGCAGGGTCTGTGACGTGATGTACCAGATACTGTCTATAGCCCCAGTGTGTTTACTAGCAGGGTCTGTGATGCGATGCACCAGATACTGTCTATAGCCCCAGTGTGTTTACTAGCAGGGTCTGTGACGTGATGCACCAGATACTATCTATAGCCCCAGTGTGTTTACTAGCAGGGTCTGTGACGTGATGTACCAGATACTGTCTATAGCCCCAGTGTGTTTACTAGCAGGGTCTGTGACGTGATGCACCAGATACTGTCTATAGCCCCAGTGTGTTTACTAGCAGGGTCTGTGACGCGATGCACCAGATACTGTCTATAGCCCCAGTGTGTTTACTAGCAGGGTCTGTGGTGCGATGCACCAGATACTGTCTATAGCCCCAGTGTGTTTACTAGCAGGGTCTGTGACGTGATGCACCAGATACTGTCTATAGCCCCAGTGTGTTTACTAGCAGGGTCTGTGACGTGATGTACCAGATACTGTCTGTAGCCCCAGTGTGTTTACTAGCAGGGTCTGTGACGAGATGCACCAGATACTGTCTATAGCCCCAGTGTGTTTACTAGCAGGGTCTGTGACGAGATGCACCAGATACTGTCTATAGCCCCAGTGTGTTTACTAGCAGGGTCTGTGACGTGATGCACCAGATACTGTCTATAGCCCCAGTGTGTTTACTAGCAGGGTCTGTGACGTGATGTACCAGATACTGTCTGTAGCCCCAGTGTGTTTACTAGCAGGGTCTGTGACGAGATGCACCAGATACTGTCTATAGCCCCAGTGTGTTTACTAGCAGGGTCTGTGATGCAATGCACCAGATACTGTCTGCAGCTCCAGTGTGTTTACTAGCAGGGTCTGTGATGACGAGATGCACCAGATACTACCAGTGTGTTTACTAGCAGGGTCTGTGATGACGAGATGCACCAGATACTATCTATAGCCCCAGTGTGTTTACTAGCAGGGTCTGTGATGCGATGCACCAGATACTGTCTATGAGGGGTGTTTACTTGTAAAGACCAGAGAAACCAATCTCACACATTCTCATTGCTTTATTTCACGTCACAAGAAATGACCTGAATCTTTCCACTACTAAACAACAGTCAACAGCACACACAAAACAATACAATACACACAAATACATATATAAAAATACACTTCTCAAACCATCACAGTTGTTTGTGAAAAATAATGTATGTGAATAAATAAAAACGAGACTGTGACTGTGCACAGGGCAGCCCGGTCAAGAGGAACCTTACTGGACGGATTCTTCACAAACCTCACAAACTACTTTTAATGAGCATTCTACCAGTAAAAGTTACATTTCTGTGTCCATTGAGATATCGCACTTTCAGAGAAAAAACTTCTGAATCAATTTTGCATTCACTAAATTTGATTAGCTATGTAATTTCTTCCTATTAATTACACTTTTTCAGCCAAACTAGTAAATGCAAAAAATGGCTACAGCCGTCGATGAAATCATTCGATTGATCCTCGGCTGCGTGATACTGACATAATGCTATGCTACAAAGCTACAAATAGTCTCATGTTCTGCATCTAAATCAAACCATTATCCCACTGGCAAACATTTCATAAGATGTGTGTTACAAATCTGTGTTTCCCTCTATTTTTCCATGTTAGGTGTTCCGAAACATGGACCAAATGAAGTCACATGACTACTGGCTGCATGAAATTAAACGAACCCAGAGCTTGCATGAAGGATAGGACAGCAGTAATAACTTGACAGATGATGCTTATCTCACAAACACAGTTCGCCAAACGTCACAGCAGCATCTACAATACTATGGAATGCATGCAAGATTAAATAGTTAAAATTATAATAAATTCATATATCCTGAAGACTAACTTTCTGCAGCCTCTTCCCACAGTCCCCCCCCCTACACCTTCATCTATTGTCCTCCCTCCCCATCTTACATCTTCAATCACTGCTGCACGTAATTATCTCCTACAACATAATACAGACTTCATGTGTTAAAACTACCAGGGACAAACCAGAAACATTTGCAGACTGCAAAAAAGCATTTCTTACGTAAAACCAACAAATAATCTGCAAACAATTGTACATATTTGTGCAATAATACCACATGTGCTATTTCCATCCACAAGATGGTCACTATATGGCTCTACAGTACAACTTGTGCGGCAGAATAATCAACATGGCGATTGTGGCTGCCAAATGGATGATGAATTGAATTCCTTTCAATATCACCCCTACTCACGTCACTGCCTTTAATTCCAGTGCACTGCACTGTTGGGGTTATTACGTTGATGTACACAACTGCACTGGTTTCTTTCAGACAGTCCATAATGTGTCTATCGTTCATGTGTAATAAAACAACAACACTGCTTCACTCTGTAGCAGTAGGCCACCAACAGCTATACGGGCTTCAAGTCGGAGGTACATTTTAAGTCTTACTGCCAAGTAGGAGAGAGCACAATACTGAGTACAGCAATCAACTTCTTCGTCCCACGTGGATTATTTACAGATATGTTTTTGGTGATGGCAAAGGAAACAAAAACAGTGATTTGACGGGGGGGTTCACTGGAACTAACTGACCAGTGAAATATTTCGCAGCGGACATGGCACAGGCGGAAAGCTTATTTTATCATAAATGGAAACGATATGTTGATGAAGAAGGTACACCATGCTGCTAATACTTGGAATGTGTACTTTGAAAACCCACACTGTTGCCAATGAGTACAAAATGGCAATGACCATGCGGCCACACAGCACATTGGCTACATGTGATTCCGACTGGCAGCTTACAACTCGGGCTGTAGCCGTCCAGTATATGCTATAGTGAGATCCCACACTTTGATATGACCAGGCTAAAGCAAGGATTCCATGAGAATGCAAGCAGCATGTGATAATACAGTGAATATAGTGCCCAGTTGAAATAAATAGGAGTACTTCCATATGTACATAGGCAGATGCGTTCACTTACACCACAGATACGAACAATCTAATCGCTCCATGCTGCAATTGGAATCACATCCGAACAAGGAATCAGATATGAAATTCCCAAATCACTACATACATAATCCCCATTCCATGTGATTTTGTACATACAGTACCTTAGCATCAGCCTTATTTGGCCTGACTTAGCCACACTAGCCCACTCACCCCCCACCCCCACATCCCACCCCCAAGCCAGAGTTGACATCACCAGACATGTCCGTCTATGCTAAAGGCTCATCTGCATGTCAGCGAAACTGTAGAAGTTGTCAACGTGAGTGCTGGCCTCCTTGCCCGTGGCGCTGACAAACACAAGTCCCGTGGGGTCGGTCAGCGCGACGGTCTGACACGCCTGGCAGCAGTCGGGACCACTGTACTCTAGCCCGATGACAGCACCTGAAGACACCAAAGACAACATTCACTACAGCTGGTGAGTTTCCTTGGGATAAGACGAACTGCCAGAGATGCCTGGCATTACTTCTAGGTATCACTGTTTAGTTTGGTTTATCCAGGCCTATGTTTTAGCATGTTATAGGCCTAAAACCAAGGCAAAAGATAAACTTAAGCAGCACTGCCTGCTACACACTTAACCATAACACCACAGCCTGCCAGGGACCCAGGCATAACAACTCTGGCTACTTTATTCCTGAGCAGAACATCACTAAAACACTGCGTACCCTGCACCAAAGCATAACATCATTAGTAACACTGCATTAAAGCATAGCATCACTGCCTACCTTGCAGTCAGGTGTGAGGTGAGGACTTACCTTGTAGCACAGCTTTCTCGTAGTTGTCTGATGTAAATACTCTCTGTGCATCACTTGGATTCATCATTACTTCTTTTGTCTGAACCAGTACACACCCGGTCTGAAACAACAGCCAACACACTACACACCCGGTCTGAAACAACAGCCAACACACTACACACCCGGTCTGAAACAACAGCCAACACACTACACACCCGGTCTGAAACAACAGCCAACACACTACACACCCGGTCTGAAACAACAGCCAACACACTACACACCCGGTCTGAAACAACAGCCAACACACTACACACCCGTCTGAAACAACAGCCAACACACTACACACCCGGTCTGAAACAACAGCCAACACACTACACACCCGGTCTGAAACAACAGCCAACACACTACACACCCGGTCTGAAACAACAGCCAACACACTACACACCCGGTCTGAAACAACAGCCAACACACTACACACCCGGTCTGAAACAACAGCCAACACACTACACACCTGGTCTGAAACAACAGCCAACACACTACACACCCGGTCTGAAACACCAGCCAACACACTACACACCCGGTCTGAAACACCAGCCAACACACTACACACCCGGTCTGAAACAACAGCCAACACACTACACACCCGGTCTGAAACAACAGCCAACACACCAGGTCTGAACAACAGCCACAACACCGGTCTGAAACAACAGCCAACACACTAGTGACACTACACACCAAGCCTGATGAAACACCAGCCAACACACTACACACTCAGTCTGAAACACCAGCCAACACACTATATACCCAGTCTGAAACACCAGCCAGTCAGAAACACCAGCTAACACACTATATACCCAGTCTGAAACACCAGCTAATGCACTACACACCCAGTCTGAAACACCAGTCAACACACTACACATCCAGTCTGAAACACCAGCCAACACACTACACACCCAGTCTGAAACACCAGCCAACACACTAGTGACACTACACACCAAGTCTGATGAAACACCAGCCAACACACTACACACTCAGTCTGAAACACCAGCCAACACACTACACACCCAGTCTAGAAACACCAGCCAACACACTAGTGACACTACACACCAAGTCTGATGAAACACCAGCCAACACACTACACACTCAGTCTGAAACACCAGCCAACACACTACACACCCAGTCAGAAACACCAGCTAACACACTATATACCCAGTCTGAAACACCAGCCAACATACTACACACCCAGTCAGAAACACCAGTTAACACACTATATACCCAGTCTGAAACACCAGCTAATGCACTACACACCCAGTCTGAAACACCAGTAAACACTACACATCCAGTCTGAAACACCAGCTAACAAACTACACACCCAGGCTGAAACACCAGCTGACACACTACACATCCAGCCTGAAACACCAGTCAACACTCTACACACCTCTGGTCTGAAACACCAGCTAACACACTATACACCCAGTCTGAAACAACAGTCAACACTCTACACACCCAGCCGGAAACACCAGCCAACACATTACACCCCCTGGTCTGAAACACCAACTAACACACTACACACCGAGCCTGAAACACCAGTCAACATACTACACACCCAGCCTGAAAAATCAATCAACACACTACATAGTACACACCCAGCCTGAAACAGCAGTCAACACACTACACACCCAGCCTGAAACATCAATCAACACACTACATAGTACACACCCAGCCTGAAACATCAGTCAATACACTACACACCCGACCTGAAACATCAATCATCACACTATACAACCAGCCTGAAATGCCAGCCAACACACTGGCCTGAAACATCAGTCAACACACTACACACCCAGCCTGAAACATCAGTCAACACACTATACACCCAGCCTGAAACACCAGCCAACACATTACACACCCGGACTGAAACAATGTCACAGGTCAACAAACTACACAGCCAGCCTGAAATACCAGGCAACACATTACACACCCCACACCAATTAATATACTACACACCCAACCTGCAGCACATCCCACGTCAACAGACTGTACACATGGCTGCATTTACAACACATACGACATGATGTGTAACTGAATAATCAAACGCATGTCCTTATATCACATCTACTCACTTCTCTGCTGCGTAACTCCTCAATGAAATGCTTCACCCGATTCAGAATGTTTTCATTGTGGAAGAAGACGATGAGACACGGCTAGAAGCAAAACATGTGCATTATCAGTGAAACTACTGGCATTTCAGCTGTGCTCTCAAGAACCACCAGAGACACAAGTGTTATATCAACAGTGCTCTCAATGAAAACACATCAAATAATTCTGCCACAGGAATTAAGAAATATGACATTACAAGTCATTTGAACCATTTCAGTATGATAGGCCGTTACTGCGACCACACAAAATGTGACATTTGAATACTTCTGTCCACTATAGCAGTATTGACAGAAAGCGAGTTGGTCACACAACAATTAGGGGCTTGTAAGAAAGTGTATGCTGTGCATAGTTGTGTGCTACATACCTCGAGACCAGGATTTCTCTTTGGCCCGACGGTGAAGGGGACCACACTCCTGCTGCGGTCACCAATACAGATCTGCATGCTGGCAAACTGCTCCGTCTCGGGCAGAGGAATGTAGTTGTCTATGGCAGCCTCCTGTGGCAATGTACCAACTCATTGTCACTAGGCTGAAGTATGCAGTAGACAGGTTTCTGTATCTGCTTTCTCCTGGCTCATTTATGAAGATGAAAATGAAATCATGCAATGCAGTTTGCAATTCTGAGCATATATCTATATTGTAATCAACTGTTGCGTCTCTCAACTTGTGCAACAATCATGTTGAATAAATGCCTGTAATTTGTGTGGTGGATGGCCTATGATACACTACATGAATTATGCCAGTGGATGGCCTATGATACACTACATGAATTGTGCCAGTGGATGGCCTATGATACACTACATGAATTGTGCCGGTGGATGGCCTATGATACACTACATGAATGGTGCTGGTGGATGGCCTATGATGCACTACATGAATGGTGCTGGTGGATGGCCTACGATACACTACATGAATGGTGCTGGTGGATGGCCTATGATACACTACATGAATGGTGCTGGTGGATGGCCTACGATACACTACATGAATGGTGCTGGTGGATGGCCTATGATACACTACATGAATGGTGCTGGTGGATGGCCTATGATACACTACATGAATGGTGCTGGTGGATGGCCTATGATACACTACATGAATGGTGCTGGTGGATGGCCTATGATGCACTACATGAATGGTGCTGGTGGATGGCCTATGATACACTACATGAATGGTGCTGGTGGATGGCCTATGATACACTACATGAATTATGCTGGTGGATGGCCTATGATACACTACATGAATGGTGCTGGTGGATGGCCTATGATACACTACATGAATGGCTGGTGGATGGCCTAGATACACTACATGAATGGTGCTGGTGGATGGCCTATGATGCACTACATGAATGGTGCTGGTGGATGGCCTATGATACACTACATAATGGTGCGGTGGATGGCCTATGATCACTACATGAATGGTGCTGGTGGATGGCCTATGATACACTACATGAATTGTGCCGGTGGATGGCCTATGATACACTACATGAATGGTGCCGGTGGATGGCCTATGATACACTACATGAATTGTGCCGGTGGATGGCCTATGATACACTACATGAATTGTGCCGGTGGATGGCCTATGATACACTACATGAATTGTGCTGGTGGATGGCCTATGATACACTACATGAATTGTGCCGGTGGATGGCCTATGATACACTACATGAATGGTGCCACTGGATGGCCTATGATACACTACATAAATGGTGCCGGTGAATGGCCTATGATACACTACATGAATTGTGCCGGTGGATGGCCTATGATACACTACATGAATGGTGCCACTGGATGGCCTATGATACACTACATGAATGGTACCAGTGGATGGCCTATGATACGCGACACGAATTGTGCCGGTGGATGGCTTATGATACACTACATGAATGGTGCCGGTGGATGGCCTATGATACACTACATGAATGTGCCGGTGGATGGCCTATGATACACTACATGAATGGTGCCGGTGGATGGCCTATGATACACTACATGAATGGTGCTGGTGGATGGCCTATGATACACTACATGAATGGTGCTGGTGGATGGCCTATGATGCACTACATGAATGGTGCTGGTGGATGGCCTATGATACACTACATAAATGGTGCTGGTGGATGGCCTATGATGCACTACATGAATGATCCCTGGATGGCCTATGATACACTACATGAATGGTGCGTGGATGGCCTATGATACACTACATGAATGGTCCCTGGTGGATGGCCTATGATACACTACATGAATGGTGCTGGTGGATGGCCTATGATACACTACATGAATGGTGCTGGTGGATGGCCTATGATACACTACATGAATGGTGCTGGTGGATGGCCTATGATACACTACATGAATGGTGCTGGTGGATGGCCTATGATACACTACATGAATGGTGCTGGTGGATGGCCTATGATACACTACATGAATGGTGCTGGTGGATAGGCCTATGATACACTACATGAATGGTGCTGGTGGATGGCCTATGATACACTACATGAATGGTGCTGGTGGATGGCCTATGATACACTACATGAATGGTGCTGGTGGATGGCCTATGATACACTATATGAACGGTGCTTGTGGATAACCTATGATACACTACATGAATGGTGCTGGTGGGTGGCCTGTGATACACTACATGAATGGTGCTGGTGGATGGCCTATGATACACTATATGAACGGTGCTTGTGGATAACCTATGATACACTACATGAATGGTGCTGGTGGATGGCCTATGATACACTACATGAATGTTGCTGGTGGATAGCCTATGATACACTACATGAATGGTGCTGGTGGATGGCCTATGATACACTACATGAACGGTGCTGGTGGATAGCCTATGATACACTACATGAATGGTGCTGGTGGATGGCCTATGATACACTACATGAATGGTGCTGGTGGATGGCCTATGATACACTACATGAACAGCGCTGGTGGATAGCCTATGATACACTACATGAATGGTGCTGGTGGGTGGCCTGTGATACACTACAGCTGAAACTTGTCAGTTAGGAACAGAGTGCCGCTAAATCGCGTTGTCCGGTCAGCTAGCAAAATAATTGGCATGTCACTTCCAACAGTGGATGAACTTTATGAATCATGCGTGATCATTTAAAGACACATCTCATCCACTGCATAAGTTTTATTCTGTTGCAAGGTCTGGCTGTATGTATCTGTTTGAAAGAGTAATCTCGAATCAATATTGCAACACCTTTCTGCCAACTTTCATCAGGCTGCTCAATATGAGATCGGGGAGAGGGAAGTGAAGTGGAAATGAGCACTATTACTACTGCTACTATTATGTAAAAAACTAAATTAAATAGTTGTGTTGCGTCAATGTGAATTTCTACCACATGAATGTCCCATTTGCTATCATACTGTATTGTACATTAGTGGTATTGGTGGACGGCCTATGGTGCTGGCGTATTCCACTGACCGCAGGCAGTAGACTGAAGTTGGTCTCCCCAGCCACTGGTGTGAAGTCATGGATGTTGCTCCAGTTGTTGTTGTACACACTCAGTCCTGCTTTCTGGAACTGTTCTGGAGAAGAGAAACACCACCAGTAGCCGTTGATCTCAAAATGGAGCTGCTCGAATCAATCACCAACATCCATTTGACATCTTCACAATTTGGGCATAAACTACAACAGAACCTGACCACATATCGATTAATAATAGGGAACCTGTCAGGTACAGTGACGTACTCGTCTCAAACTTATAAGTGGTGTCTTCAGTAGGTCAACAGGTCATCGTTGTGCAGGCAACATAATAACTGATATAATTAAGCCCTGCTATTATCTATAAGCGTGGCCAAATGGAGGGATTAGCAATCTATTGTTTACCTTGCATGGCACATCACACTGACTGGTGACTTGGGTTGGTTTAATGTGGGATCATTTGGGCAATTTCAAAGGAGGCAAGCAGTGAATAATGCCGTCATATACTGCTGATAACGTCAATAATAATGACCAAAATAACGTTTTGTCAATTTAGCGAAGACTTTTAATTTATTTTCCTCAATTAGCAAATTGTTTGGCTATGGCGCAGTTTGTGATTAGGCAGATGAGCAGCACTAGCCTAGGGAACTTACCTTTACAAATGCTAGAATGAGAACTTCTATACACTAGTATAGTATAGTATAAATACAACTTTATAGTATGAATTCAATACTTTTTTAAACAGTTTGTTAGCTATGAATTTTTTATAGCTCTTCATTAATTCTTGACTCATAACCAGTCATATAAACTGAAGGAAATGTGATGACAATAGGTAAGTAAGTGATTTACTTTACATCATCAAAGACATGGTGATGGCCGTACCTTCTAGCTCTGGGTAGTGATACTGAAAGCAGCCAAACTTCATCCCCGTTGATGCTTCTATGATTGGCTGCGTTGTGCAACACAGGAATGTATCCAACTTCTTACAGTCACGTGTTCGGAACTGCTGACACGCGATCATTAACTTGCAGTCTGAGCAGTCCCGTACAAACACACTGAAACAACAGACATATATAGAACAAACACAGCCATGGTGGATTCCCATGGTGGATACCCAAAATGCAATGCCCATCTGACCATATCCACAATGCAATGCCCATCTGACCATACACACAATGCAATGCACATATGTCCATAACCACAATGCATTGCACATATGAACAAACCCACAATGCATTGCATGTTTGACCATATCCACAAAGCAAAATGTTCATCTGATCATATCTACAATGCAATGCCCATTTGACCACACCCATAATGCAAGGCCAATCTAACGACACCCACAATGCAATGCCAACCTGACCACGCCAACCATGGTATGCTGATCTGATCAACCCAACAATAAGTGGTCATTTTTATTTGTTGGTGTGAACCAACAAATGAAAATGACCACACACAATGTCCATCTGTCCATACCTGCGACGCTTTTCCGGTCATATCAACAGAATCAATACTAAGGGGATACACCAGGTGAGTCAGTACATATATATGAAAGGTAACCAACTAAATGGTCATAAACGCATACCTCATCCTGGCAGAGAATGGACTTAAATGGAAAAACCTATACAACAGCCTACCTGGTCTTGATGGGGCCGAGGAATATTCGACAGTTAATGCAGTCGTCCACACTTATAGTTGCCGAGTGGTCAAACACAAAGATGTTGCAATCCTGAAAACGACATGTTATTCATTACTAAATGTTGCTATTCGGATGATTGGAGACTAAATATAGTCTGCTTCAACATAAATGTGTACACATGCAGAAGCAGATAGAAGGTGACTAGGCGAGTGGTTCCTACCCTTTTCTCACTACATAGTACACACCGCCTGTGGTCTGAGGTGATTGTCAATGTACCTCCATCAGTTTTTTGAAGGACACTTCCAAATAGATGTGATAAAACAATTCAGCAATTTCATCTTTTAGCTACTTCTCTTTATTTAGTTACACGTTCCCCAAGATAATTGATTGACCACTGGGTTGATGACCAGTATTTGTTCTGTTAAGCACACACTACACTTAAGAAACATTTCTAAATTATGTTTCTTTGATAACCACAAGAAATGGCACCTCCAAATGGCATTAGTGTAGTGTCATTACTTCAAGTGTCATCAAAGAGAGTAGACACCACGTTCACCATTTCCATTGTAGACTAACATGGTGTTGTGGGACTGCACAAGTCAAGCTCAGGTCAGCTAGAATAATGACTGTCAACGTAACTTGACTAGAAATGATTTATTCATTGGTACTATTCATCCACATGATGGTGATTTTTAGGTCACATGAGTGCAAACAATGCGAGTACGTTCTGCTTGCGATAAATCATAGATCCATTGCATAGCTTCATGCAGAGACCCGTTCACCCATCATTTGGATGGGTAAAAGCTGTTTTGGATTACCCGGTAGTTTAAATATCACTGGATGAGTGGTGTACATACATAAGGCTAAATGCTGCATAGGGAGACCAGTGCATATACAACCGCCTACAGGAGACCGGCCGTATATTTTTATGTAACTGATTTTCCAATTATGAATAATTAGAACATTGTCTGTAATACAAATACACACCACATACTACAATATTGTTATGATATTGTAATAAATAACATATACACACAAAAATCGGTCTCCTTAAAACCTATATGCTTAGATGCTTAGATATGGGAGATCGATGTGTAATCGGAAGTTAGTTATTAGTTATACTTATTTGCAGTAGTATATATAACACTGACCTGGGATATCCAAAACCCAATACAACGATAACAATAACAACATAAATATATATGCAGAATTGCAGATACACAAACTGACAGCGTCGCATTTAACAAATGTACAACGTATGGCTAGATGATCTGTCAAATATTTGTTTTATTAATGTGTGTATATTTATTAAAATCAATACATATCAAACAAGCATATAGTACTCTGATAAAAATATATATATATATATATATATATATATATATATATATAGAGCAAAACTTTCAAACTATAAGCACTTCTCTGCTGGGGTTCATTATGCACGTAATATATATATATATGCGATAAATGTGCTCAAAACCAATCAAAATATAAAATAAAGTTTATAATAATGGCTATTTATATATATATATATATAAAATATATATAATATATATATATATATATGTGTGTGTGTGTGTTATTTCCTTTATGTCTAAACTATCTCCATTAACAATGGATAATCATTAAATAAAATGCATTAGTTACGCAATCACAGATCAAGACTTCTCCCATATACAGGGTGTATTATATATAGTGTAGTATTATTTATATATATATATATATATATATATATATTTATATACACACACACACTGTATATAGATATTGTAAAATATGCTTTGAATATTGGTGTCACACATGTATTCGTGTTTGTATTTTATTTCAGGTTATAATTATGCACATCTCGACTGGTTTGTATGCATGTGAGTTAATATATTATGTGTGTACCACAAAATGTCTGACTGGCAATTTTTTTATCCATTTATAAGTTTTTGTCTATATCTTATAGGGCCTGCAAGTGGGTCACGATACATGGCGTGACTCCGCGCGACTGGAGTTTATTGGGGACTAAGCGAGACTAATTGGGGACTGGACACAAGAATACTATTCTAACGATGGATGACAGTTGTAGCTTCCAACTGATGAATACTAGGAAAATCAGTTCATAAATATCTTATGTTATACGTTTCTTATCTTAAATGTCCGATTTAATATTGAGTTTACCACACTATCATAGGCACATAGTGATTTACGTAGTGCAGATAATCGACACGATGCTAAGCTCTATTGTCTTTTACGGGATTTGCGTTTTACATTGCTGTACGTTGTGGTTTCGATAAGCACTTATATCTGACAAGTTGTCTAAATGCACATAATCATAACACATGTATACGTATGGCCCAAACAGGTTGTACTGCGCGAAAACTGGCACTCTTCATTATTAGTCAAGATCGCCAAACACAAGTACTTGCCGCTATTGCCATGGCAACCACCATAATAATCGATTAAAATTCATGATTTCCGTGATCATTGTCACCGGCAAAATGTTCCACTGCTTCTGCTTGTAATAATCCTTCGGACAATATAACTGAAATACGTTATTTCTGGACAGTTCGATTATTACGACCAAAACAAAACTAAGTCCTATATGTTAACTGGAGTAAATGGACCTCCTGCCCCCAACTGCCCCCAGCCTCGTTTTCGCGCGCGAGACTTGCACGCCCTATTGATTTTGTGCTCATGCTGTGGGGTGTCAGAGTGCATTTCATACAATGGTGTGGGGCATAAAGGGTTAACACAACAGAGTTGTGAGGTGTGAAGTCTCACCTGGCAGTTCTGGATGATGAACTGTTGTCCATTGACAGTGCCTGGTACACGCCCCACTGTCTCTCCATTCAAGTTCTTTATGGTGAAGTCTTTTGGGTCGACTTTGTCTCTTTTATCCCTGCAAACATCACCAATCAGATAAATGGTCAGATGCTATCTCAACGTTTCTGGGCAGAATTCAGCCATGCTGCAATAAATGCATAAAAACTTTGTACAGGCTGTACATAAAAATCTACCACTGCTTATAGCCAGGTACTCATTCATTGATGCTGCTGAGTGAACTGGAGCAGTGTAGAATGAAATAACTTGCTCAAGGTTCAACAAGGCCACGCACGATTGAAACCAATTAGACATAGATTTAACAAGATTTAACAAGATTGCCACCTAGAGATTCAACTCTAGATGGCAGGTGGACTAGGAAGCCATTTGGCTTATCGAGAGTCCAACCTATCTATCTAAGTATACCCCGCCCGTCTTAGGTATATGTCGATTTTATTTGTAAATATATTAACACTACTAGCACCTACACAATCAGCTGATAATCTGTTCCATTCGTTTACTGTTCTTTGTGAAAATGAAAATTTTCTAATATCTAGTCTACACTGCTTCTTTGCTAATGTAACTCCATGTCCTCTAGTCCTTCTCTCTTCCTTGACTGTGAAAAAATATTTCTGTCAATATTTTCATACCCATTCAATATTTTAAACACCTCAATCTGATCTCCTGTCAATCTTCTGGTTTCTAGTGTTGTTAAACCACATTCTTTTAGACGCATTTCATAACTAATATTCCTGAGTTTTGGTATCATTTTGGTTGCTCTCCTTTGTACTCTTTCTAGCATATCAATATCCTTCTTGCGATATGGCCTCCATGCTTGTATACAATATTCTAAGTGAGGCCTAACTATTGTTTTATACAGCGGTATTATTAGTTCTTTTTCTTTGTACACTATATTTCGCCTAATTAATCCAAGAATTTGGTTTCCCTTCGCTGCTGCAATTCCACACTGTTCTGATACCTTCATGTCAGCACTAATAGTTAACCCTAAGTCCTTTTCCTTTAAGGTAGTATTTAGTACAGTACCACCCATTGTATATTGTGCATCTTCATTCCCATGTCCTGTGTGGAGGCACTTACACTTTCCAAAATTAAACAGCATTTGCCACTTCTCAGACCATTCTATCAACTTATTAAGATCATCTTGTAAATGCTGTCTATCTGCATCACTTTTAATTTTCCTAAACACTTTTGTGTCGTCCGCAAACTTCAACACCTTGCTTGTTATGTCATCATCCAAATCATTGATATATATTAAGAATAAAATAGGTCCCAGTACTGATCCCTGCGGTACTCCACTCAAAACCGATTTCCAGTTTGAAACCTCCCCATCAACTACTACTCTTTGTCTTCTATCAATAAGCCATTTTTCTATCCAGTTGATCATACCATTTCCTATGCCATGGGCCTTTAGTTTAAGTAGTAGTCTTTGGTGTGGCACTTTGTCAAAGGCTTTTTTTAAATCCAAATAGATTATATCTACTGGTGATCCCTCATCTACCCACTTTGTGACATCTTCCAAAAACATAACATATTTGTTAAGCATGACCTCGCTTTTAAAAACCCATGTTGAGATGGGTTTATCAATTTATTTTTAACAAGAAAATCAACCAGGTGATCTTTAATTAGTCTTTCTAATAGTTTGCAAATCACCGATGTTAAACTCACTGGTCTATAGTTCTCTGACTTGTTTCTCGAACCTTTTTTAAATAATGGTATAATGTTTGTTTCTTTCCATTCTAACGGAACTATTCCCTCCTCTAATGACAAACTGAACACTGTTGCAAGCGGTATGCTGATTTATTCTTACAATTTCCAATAGTAATTTGGGAGGAATCCCATCCACTCCAGGTGATTTATTATCCTTCATATCTCTTATTTTCATAGCTACCATTGTTGTCCTAAATAGTCAAACTCTCTCCCTTCGAACTTAGTCTCAAGTACTGGTAATATACTAATATCTTCCCTGGTAAACACCGAACTAAAGTACTCATTTAGGTTTTCTGCCATTAAGAATCCCTCTGTTATTATGTTTCCATCACTACCTTCTAGAGGACCGACCTTATCCTGAACTTTCTGTTTACTTCGAACATACGCATAAAAACTCTTGCTGTCATGACTTATATTAAAACCAATGATGACTTATATAATAACCAAGTATGAACACTCCAGCTCTCAATGTGTCTGCCACACATGTCCTGATACACCGACAGCACCAGGGTAGGTGCTCTAACTTAACATTTATAATAATACACATTCTCCCTCCATCCAAGACGAGGTAGTCGATGCACTGTACCTAGACAAATACTAGAATTCACCTGGTGACTTTATGTTGGTGACGACCAGACAATGAGAACCACAAGCAGCCGTAGTGATCCATCTAACAGTGACACGTCTCGGTGTGCGAGAACACAGCCTCACTAGTCATGGCTGTCATTTCAAAAACCTCAAAAATGAAATCTCACTCTTCACCTCATGCTCCACATGCATGGGTCACTGTTAATAACGACTTGTCTTGGCTCGTGAAACTGACTGACAAATTGCTGCCAATCACGCCAACACAACACTTAGGGCAATTCCATCCTGTCGCAATGACGTCACATTCACAGGTGGAGCAAATATCCCCGTCACCACGAACCAACCAAGTCACAAGTCTTAATCCACCTTCTGAGAACACAACAGTACACACGGGAGACCAGCAGCTATGCAGTGTCATCAGAAGCATGCCACGCTAACAATGCATTCCATTCCGAGTCACCAGAAATGAGATGTCATTAACAATGCATACTGTGTCGTACCACTGCTAGTGAATTAGCCGGTGCCTTGCCGGCTAACAAAATCAATTATTCAGAACCTGGACACCAATAAACAAATGATTAATCAATACTGCTTGTTCAATGCATGTTCCCATGACGATGCTTGAGGTCAGTCTTGAGATGACTGTCCATTATACCTGTGTCCAGAATCACCATGACAGTTAATTAGCAATGAAACTGCATGAGTATCTATTACTGGACACAGGTAGGATAGCTATAAGCCACAGTAGTCAGCATGACTCGAGAACACACCCATGGGCCTCAAGTTGCTTGATTAGTAGAATGCTGTAATATCATGCAATATTACTACAGCTTGTATTCATTGATATTTCATTATTTATATACCCTATGTTTTTTTAAATACTTCATTCCTATTCAATTGTCTTATATTGTTGTCAAAACAATGTACTGGATCAACATCATGCTTGTGCCTTTGTGGTCATTCTGTCTGGAAGAGAGACTAATGAATACATTGTCAACAAAAATCCACCAGTTTGCTATTAAGCAGTGGCAGCAATTTTAAAATAATCAATCTTCATTCCCTGGTGTGTCGGTTCATCCAATTACAGTGTACCATTGTTTTGGCAATACAAATAATAAGCTCGGTCAGCATGATCAGTGTTTGTTTAAAACAACCACTCCCAAAAGTCTATGTATCTTCCAATTTGCTTTATTTGTAATAAAAGGATTTACTTTAAATACAATTAATGTGGATTTTTAAAATCAAATGGAATAACTAAAACAGTTATTTTGTAATGACATCATAGCCTATTTGAAACAATTCTGACTTCATAGGTTACTCTATCATCTGTGTATCATTCATACGTGTATTTTAAAATGAACTTAACAAAAGTATATTGACACTTCATGACAGTGCATGTTACTGCAACTATGCACTATGTAGAAATTGATTTCCATGTGCTAAATGAGTTACATCAAATTGGTTAACTTATGACCAGGGTGGGGTCCAAAAAGACATTTTGGGATTCAATTCACTTTAATGTCATAAAAACGGATATTCATCATACAGCTCGTGTTCATATCTAAAACATGTAAAAAGTATAGAAATGAAATGAAAAATGTAGCCACATATACAACTCAGCCAAATCAAATATGTTGCTTTTCCAGATTTCAATTCATATACAAATTCATTGCAATTTTTATTCAAATACGATTCAAATACATATTTTATATATCTGGTTGTATTACCAAAAATGATTAAAAAAACAGACCAAATATCAAATACATTAACTTTAGTATTTTAGTATACATTGCAGGAAACCTGACTGCTTTTGTACTTTCCCATGATCTTTATGGAGCAAGTGACAGCAGAAACTGTGAAACACATTCCCAGTCAAAACCTGCTTTTATGGCTACAGAAGTTTGGATAATATAATATGCCTCACTGGCTTACCATTCATTTATTGATCTGATGCTAATATTTGCCACTAATAACAATATACATACGTACATAACAATCGTCATCCGTTATAAATATTTTAATCATGTATGTACAATAGTTTCAATCACAAGTTTATTCAATTAAATACAATATTGTTGAAAATTATATAATTATAAAAACAATAAGAAAATAAATATATAAAAAATACAATAATTAGCAAGTAATCCAGGCAATATCCACTTAAAGAGCGGTTGCAGAAGTGCAACACAAGCCACAAGTGCGACACACATACAGCATTATGACACGAGGATGGATGTAGGACTGGTCACTGAACATATTTTATCAGTGACGCCACCTATCATGTGAAAAATACATTAATTCACATTGATGCTGTTGTGGATATCAGACACAGACCACGTTGTGAGTAACGTTTTCACAAACATGTCATGAATCTGGTGGCTTTGTTGCGTATCTGCTGTGATTTTGGACAACCAAATTTTTTTTCATTTGTGACCTGTTGTTAACTGGAGCACCTTAAGAACTTCCCAGCTTAAAACTAAAACAATTGTCATAAAAAATATGCGTAGTATTGAGACGCAAGCAGTGTACGTTACTAGTATAACGACTAGGTATCAAATCAAATTCATGGGTCTATTACTCTACAAATTGCTTAAATAATTAAATTAAGACAAATTTTCGGAAAGTTCATATGTGCAGCGTTGACGGAACAGAGTTTACCTATTTAGCACATCAATATCTTACAAAATTGTTACGTTTTCATTGCTAAAACAGTAAAAGGAGCAAGTGGAAAAAAAATCTTAATTTATCGCTGGACCCAACAATAATAAAATATGTGCTGAAGATATATTAATCTTTTTACCGTTTTTTTTTAAGACAAATACATCACAGCTAAATGTGCAGTGTTGCAGAAATATAAGTGATTTGTGTCATCATTTTGTGCTGCTTGCGAAATAAAAAATAATGTGTTGCCAAAAAAGCAATGAGGTGGCGATTTTTGCAGCGAGGCGGTGTAAAAAATTAGTGAGGCAGGCCGCTTCACTTATTATATAGCAGGGGAAACCCTGCCCATACTGTAGGGATTGGCAGGCTCCTCGGTAAATTTGATCCCTGGTTATAATTATAGTGATTTAGAAAACAAATATCTTCCGCTGTTTTTTTAGAAAAACGGTAGGTAATACAACAAAGTTGACCTGTAGCAGAAATTCAAGATTTTAGAGAGTGAGAGAAACTTTTTGTTATTTTCATAAATTATTTACCTGACGTTATAAAAAACTCTCATATGTTCTTATTTGCGGATGATATGAAACTTTTTAACCCTATTTATAATGAAGAGAACTGCAACAACCTACAAAAAGATCTCTCCTCGGCGGAAAAATGGTCAGAAACATCACTATTGAGTATGCAAACCAGGTATGGAATCCATAGTTAATGAAACATATAACAGCACTTGAAAATGTTCAGCGTCGAGCAACTAAATTAACTCCTGGATATAAAGAACTTGATTATAAAGAACGCATAAAAAGATTAAATCTACCAACTCTTTCATATCGTCGTCTTAGGGGAGACATGATAGAAATTTACAAAATATTAACTGGGAAATATGATCCTACTGTTACATCAAATTTTTTACATTAATGGAAAATGATTCAATAACGAGAGGGCACAACCTAAACGTATTTAAAGAAAGATGCCGATTAAACATCCGAAAATAATCATTTATATACCAATTAATCTACTGATGTATGGAATAAATCTGCCACAGTCTGTGGTAGATGCTCCATCAGTCCAATCATTTGAAGAAAGAATTTATAAACTATGGAAAAATCAAGACAGAGCTGGCACAAGAAGAGGCAGGAATGCTTAATACAAGCCAGAAAAGGACCTGTAAGAAATATACTATTAAGAGACAGAGTTTGGCTTTATATAAATTTGTAAGGTAAAGGTTAAATCATAATACAGCTAATGTAACTTTAGTACGGTTTTACATAATAGTCATAGGTAAGTTTGTGGTCAGATGCGTTGAGGTGCGGTCACATCAGGTCAAAATCGGTCGACGTGATTCTTATCTAATCAAATCTGAACTTTCAAGACTCAAGTGGCTTATTTGCCTTTAGATGTGTTCTGCGATACATATTAAATAAGTATGGTTAGACATATACTAGTTTCACGAACATATTAGTGTTATAATCAACAACCACACGTACGTATGACACCTTGACGGGTTGCCAACCACGCTACTGCCGTAAGCCAATAAAATAGTAAACAATGGCATGGGATCAAAGAAGCAAAATGTCACTGACCAAGAATATTCTTTTTTGGGGGCTTCAGCTGGTTCCTGTTTTTGCCTGAAGAATGACCTCAAGGAAAATATGCATCCCATCTTTTCCTATATATTGCAGGACGCATGGAATCGTAAATTACGGACAAAAACAGCAACGACACCTCGCTAGTCAAACCCCAAACGGAGGAATCCTGCAATCTTCGGCATTCCTCGCCATGCCGCCGTGATAATCCGTTATGACGGTTGTAATTGGTCTACAGCAAGGCACGTGAACGTAGTAAACTAGTACCATACTGTAAATAAAAATACGTATATCCTGGCTCGGAGCTGGTTAAGCAATATCGTATATTTTGTGTGACGTAGTAATTATTGTGTTATGCACGATATTTAATTATTAAACGTGACTACCGAACGAACTGGAACGCCGGTGAGCATACCGTTCGAACATGTCTTGAGACGTGCTGCGTTCGTGATATAGGGGAGAGTAGGGCATATTCGCACATTGCGCCAATTATGTTACATATATCGCAACAAACCATATTTTTATTAATATTTGTATTAATATGTTGTGAAATTGTAATAAACCTGGTGGTAGTTGCTGAAAGTCAGTGCTTTCACGTAATTCATGTTGTAATTGTTTAGAAACTATGTTACTACCGACTAAAAGTTACGTTCATTCAGTTATGTAATTAATATATTACCATAGGCAATTGGGGTACGTGACTATACGTGTCCAGGCGACTTGTAGTTCTGGGGCAGATTCTAGTAGACTGGTGATGTATAACAAAATTGTAAGTTAATAAAACATAACACCACAATTTGTCAAAGTATTTTAGGAGTTAATAAGATTTTGGTAGGTATGGTAACCAACATTAAAACGAAGAGCATGCATTCCCATTTGATTATTTTCTAGTGAGGTATTGTATTAGTAAAAAAGTATGCTTTAGAACATTGTCACAGCTACTTATCCCCTTTTATGAAGAAAGTGTTTTTGTTATTATTTTAAAATCAACATGCTGTTTTGGACACTCCCAACATATCGTCCTTTCTTGAAGTAAAAGGAAATCACAATTATATCGTAGCCTTCATCCATTTTAAATACATGTACTAACGCACATGCACGCACACACAGTATATCTTATTTATAACTGGAAGGATATTATGGTTTTATCGCCGACATCGTCCTTTTTAACAGGGAAAGTACATATTGAGGATTTTGTCCTTTTAGATTATAACTTTGTTGTGTTTTCACGAGAGAATCATATGATGCAGCTAACCCAGTTCTACCCGCATCTTGATCTCCACTTAGACATCTATTTATGAGACCAAATTCAAGATCTTCCCAATAAATTGCTTTTCTACAACTGAAAGGTCCCTTTTAAAAATTTGCCATTTATGCACACTGTAAGATTTTTAAAACACCACCATAGAAATTCCAAATCTAGTGGTCTCGCCTTGACGGCAACGGTTCGTATGAATTGTACGTTGAGCACCATTGTATCCTTACATCGTGTCCTTACAAGTACAATAAATTAAGCACAAGCTCAATCGGTTGATCGTGTTATTTTTATTACAATAGACGTGTACCATATCTAGTACAAGTAAGATTAGTAGGACATTGAAGTTTCAATAAGCACTAATACGCTCCCTGAGGAAAAGACACGCTTATGCCTCAGTGAATGTTTGCAATAACTGTGAAGTGGTGTTGTTAGGCCTAATTACCTGCAGTATGCCTGCACACGACCTGTTAATTCATATTCATTGTCACAGATCCTCTTACCTGATAGTGGAGTAAAGTTACTCCGCGTATACAGGAAGCCTCTTAGTTTGGTTCTCTTCACTGAATGTTCGCGCGCGCACTCATTCAGACGCCAGCACATGCGTGCGAACACAAACACACACACGGACGCGCACACACACACACACACACACACACACACACACACACACACACACACACACACACACACACACACACACACACACACACACACAC
This sequence comes from Ridgeia piscesae, assembly GCA_025642075.2. Classification (NCBI taxonomy): domain Eukaryota; kingdom Metazoa; phylum Annelida; class Polychaeta; order Sabellida; family Siboglinidae; genus Ridgeia; species Ridgeia piscesae. Next base: position 198,356 of record JAODUO010000094.1, on the reverse strand, counting down.
ACATACACACATATACACACACACACGCACGCACCCACGCACGCATGCACTCACACACACACACACACAAACACACGCACGCACGCACGCACGCACGCATGCACTCACACACACACACAAACACACACACACACACACACACACACACACACACGCACACGCACCACGCACGCACGCATGCATGCACTCACACACACACACACACACACACACACACACAAAAACACACACACAAAAACACACACACACACACACACAAAAAAAAAAAAACACACAACACACACACACACACACACACACACACACACACACACACACACACACACACACACACACACACACACACACACACACACACACACACACACACACACACACACACACACACACACACACACACACACAACACACACACACACACACACAAACGCAAAGCAAAACAGTATGACACCCTGTTGAACGTAAAACATACGTCTCGGTTCCTAATCGAGTGTCTCATTATGTGCGATATACGTATACAACGAACGTTAAGCCAACATATAATATGATGTTGGTTAAACCCCCCGCAATATTTAGAATGGCTACTAGCTTAGTCCCCAATATTTGAAAATTGTGTATGGTTGGCGAGCGTCGTTGGAGTTTTAACCTCCGAGCAGATTATCGTGAATGGCACAAAGTGTTGGAGCTCTGGCTGGGCTCCCCCTGATGTTACCAGCCCGTCCCGACGCCTGTGTTGTAGCGTCTGGTTTAATGGTGTCGACTTCTATCACTGATCCGGTCACAAGGATCACAGTTGTCAGTAACACAAACAATAACGCTGTAGCGCTTACATTTTTCCGGGCGTTAAAAACGTTCCGGTTGACGTTTCTGCGCATGCCCGATATATGTAAAATCATCAATGTGCAGCGAAAAGACAAAGCATTTATGGTATAAATATTACGGGTTGTTCGTTAGGATGTATATAACCTCTCAGCAAAGTTATTTGTCGCAAATTAACACGAGGCAAACAAGTTTTGAGGCATATCTTGACAGCAAAACGTAATATTTTATTGCGTTGGACGACATTTTAAGAAACTCTTCATAGTAATCATCACTGGAAAGTTAACGAACAGCTCGTGGCATTTATACCGAAAATGCTTCGTTGTTTCGCTGGACACTGATGATTTTACATTTATTGCGCATGCGCAGAAACGTCAACCGGAACGTTTTTAACGCACGGAAAAAAAGTAAGCGCGACAACGCAACGGGGAATCTACAGAACTAATAAACTAAGGTGGCGCCGTTACGCAACTCTGGCCCCAAGCAGTGTCAACCGCCAGCGTCCCGTTACCTCGTTACGTTACGTCGCATTAATTAATTATATCCAGTATTTGTTAAAGTACATTGTATATATGCCGTATATTAATAACAGTTGGAGTTAACAAAAAAATCAACTGAAAAAAAATTTACAGCTCAAGCGCGTAAAGAGCGCGATTAGGCCTACGCCACAAGCCCGAGTTGCGTATCAGCGACCCCTAGCGATCATATAGGTTCCCCATTAATACGTATTTGTTGCGTACTACAATGGCGACCACCGAGCGGTCACTCGAGCGTGTTCACATGTTCGACGTGACGTTGGAGTTCGTGTAAACTTGCGAGGACGTGACCGATGTCGTGTCGCGAAGATCTTCAAGGTCACCAAGGTCGAAGGTGTTTTTGTGACGAGTGATGCACACGATGACAACAACGACCAAGGCTGCGATGGCCAGCACACCGAAGACCAGTCCTATAATCTGTGCGCTGGACAGTCCGCTTGACCCAGAGTTTGCTGGAGCTGACGTCACAGGGGGAAGTTGTGTGTCTGAGGAGTCTAAAACACACAACCACAGTTAGCTCTATGCTTGTTTTCTGAAGTTACGTAATATTACAGTTTATATTCATCGATAGCAACACTTTATATAACATCGTCTCCACCTTCCATTCGAGGTCATTCCATGGAGCAGTTGGTGTAGTTAAAAGGTTGACGTCAACATACGTAATGACATGGGGAAGAGTGCGAAAATGATGGACGGTTGTTAAAATTTGTAGCTATGCAGATACACATTTTCACAATTGACAAACAGGATGCAACCAATTACATATAGGGGTCTGTGGGCGGATTCAAGAGACTCGATCAAATCAACGCTTACGATCGACCTTTCGATTCTTAAAGTTACTTGTTTGCATATGTCGCCTTTAGCCTTGGATGTCACCATATCACATTAAACTAAATGGGCTTATGCATTTACAATTGTGCTGCAAACGAGAAATACGGGCAGTGTTTGTTGTTCATTATACGTCGTTCTCGGTGATGTCTTCTTTTTGGTAAGTTCACACAAATTAAGAATGAAGAAATTAACAGAAATGTTTCAAAATAAGTCCCAGAGGTTGTAATAACCCAATATTAGGCCAATGGACTAATTGTATAACAAATATATTTTGTTTATGATTATTTGCTGTAATACTTAAATATTTGCTAAATATAGTGCGATGCTAAAGCATTCCTCAGATTGCGCAAAAGCTTATCTGAAAAAGTAATAATTCTATTGGTGATTTCGCCGTCACTGCTGCAGGTTATTCTTTGAATGTATAACGTTATATGACACTTTTTAGACAACGACCTTGTTTGATCGGAAATCGCCACGTTCCGCTTGACCCATCAGTAGTGACGCTGAGTGCAGTCAGGCGGAACGAGTTCATCTCCTCGTACGCCATGACGATGTCGTGTCCCATCTCTCGCCCGCGCCCCACCGCCACCTGACCGTCGTGCCACGAGATCCACAGGAGCCGCTCCTCAGAGCACGAGAGCAGCTCCGACGTCGTCTGTGCCACGTACACCGTCTTCGTGTCCATCGACCTGAAAGTTACAAACATTCTGACGATAAGAAACTTTATAATAATAATAATGCGATAACTTCTATTACGCCTAAATTCTCGGAAACCAAGCTGAGAGGCGCATAAATACAAAAGGGTGGATAAATCTTAAAGTAAATAAATATACAAATAGATTGATCAGAGGAACACCGAAGATTTGCCTAAACGGTTAGATAAATACCACTAGCTATAGGCAGGGGCCTGTATGGTGATCATTGCCCACAACGCTCCGACGTAATGACGTATTCTGAACCAAAGTAGCAGACATACAAAGGAAAGCGAAGATCGAAAACATGCAAGCTTGTCTTCCTCTCGGAACCTCCTGCCCCATTCAGGGTGTAGTGCCTATATTAAGACTGAGTCCCGAAGGACACGGTCGACCGTTAGATTGCAGTCGTTATGTTCGTTTCCACGGACCGCCGTTGACGAATCAGTGTTACAACTTCGCTCCACTCCATGATAGAGATCTCCTTTCTCATGTCTCTTCCACATTCCCGACGCGTAACCAAGCAACAGAGTGAACATACGTCATTGTGACGTCATTACGCCGCGCTTCCACTGAGGCCTTCTAACGGAAATTGGTAACACACTGTCACGTGAAATAGCGACCGCTGGTTTATCAGACCTGTTTCTGATCACAAGGAGCAACGAGTTTAATCCATTTGATCAATGCTTCTGTAAACTGTGTGTGGAGGAGAATGATGAATTATCGGTTGTTTGAAAGATCGTATCGGAGTTGAGGTTATCGGGGTAACATGGCGTTATGTTCTACAAAACCTGAGAGCCAGGACCGTATTGTCTGTGATTCTTACACGTCTTCGTCTGGCCTCTAAGGCTCGATTATATGGACAACTAAATCGGGCATTCGGGCCTTTTATTCCAACTCTCGTATATATCATCAATTCGGATTCCAAGAGTTGATATTTCTCCGGCGGGGCCATGCAGTGACAGTTGACGAGCTACTCACCGTATGGAGGCGAGGCCGCCGGGGCCATGCAGTGACAGTTGACGAGCCACTCACCGTATGGAGGCGAGGCCGCCAGGGCCGTGCAGTGACAGTTGACGAGCCACTCACCGTATGGAGGCGAGGCCGCCGGGGCCGTGCAGTGACAGTTGACGAGCCACTCACCGTATGGAGGCGAGGCCGCCGGGGCCGTGCAGTGACAGTTGACGAGCTACTCACCGTATGGAGGCGAGGCCGCCGGGGCCGTGCAGTGACAGTTGACGAGCTACTCACCGTATGGAGGCGAGGCCGCCGGGGCCATGCAGTGACAGTTGACGAGCCACTCACCGTATGGAGGCGAGGCCGCCGGGGCCGTGCAGTGACAGTTGACGAGCCACTCACCGTATGGAGGCGAGGCCGCCGGGGCCGTGCAGTGACAGTTGACGAGCCACTCACCGTATGGAGGCGAGGCCGCCGGGGCCGTGCAGTGACAGTTGACGAGCTACTCACCGTATGGAGGCGAGGCCGCCGGGGCCGTGCAGTGACAGTTGACGAGCTACTCACCGTATGGAGGCGAGGCCGCCGGGGCCGTGCAGTGACAGTTGACGAGCTACTCACCGTATGGAGGCGAGGCCGCCGGGGCCGTGCAGTGACAGTTGACGAGCTACTCACCGTATGGAGGCGAGGCCGCCGGGGCCGTGCAGTGACAGTTGACGAGCTACTCACCGTATGGAGGCGAGGCCGCCGGGGCCGTGCAGTGACAGTTGACGAGCTACTCACCGTATGGAGGCGAGGCCGCCGGGGCCGTGCAGTGACAGTTGACGAGCTACTCACCGTATGGAGGCGAGGCCGCCGGGGCCGTGCAGTGACAGTTGACGAGCTACTCACCGTATGGAGGCGAGGCCGCCAGGGCCGTGCAGTGACAGTTGACGAGCTACTCACCGTATGGAGGCGAGGCCGCCAGGGCCATGCAGTGACAGTTGACGAGCACTCACCGTATGGAGGCGAGGCCGCCGGGGCCGTGCAGTGACAGTTGACGAGCCACTCACCGTATGGAGGCGAGGCCGCCAGGGCCGTGCAGTGACAGTTGACGAGCTACTCACCGTATGGAGGCGAGGCCGCCGGGGCCGTGCAGTGACAGTTGACGAGCTACTCACCGTATGGAGGCGAGGCCGCCGGGCCGTGAAGTGACAGTTGACGAGCTACTCACCGTATGGAGGCGAGGCCGCCATGGCCGTGCAGTGACAGTTGACGAGCTACTCACCGTATGGAGGCGAGGCCGCCGGGGCCATGCAGTGACAGTTGACGAGCTACTCACCGTATGGAGGCGAGGCCGCCGGGGCCGTGCAGTGACAGTTGACGAGCTACTCACCGTATGGAGGCGAGGCCGCCGGGGCCGTGCAGTGACAGTTGACGAGCTACTCACCGTATGGAGGCGAGGCCGCCAGGGCCGTGCAGTGACAGTTGACGAGCTACTCACCGTATGGAGGCGAGGCCGCCGGGGCCATGCAGTGACAGTTGACGAGCTACTCACCGTATGGAGGCGAGGCCGCCAGGGCCGTGCAGTGACAGTTGACGAGCTACTCACCGTATGGAGGCGAGGCCGCCAGGGCCGTGCAGTGACAGTTGACGAGCTACTCAGCGTATGGAGGCGAGGCCGCCAGGGCCGTGCAGTGACAGTTGACGAGCTACTCACCGTATGGAGGCGAGGCCGCCGGGGCCGTGCAGTGACAGTTGACGAGCTACTCACCGTATGGAGGCGAGGCCGCCGGGGCCATGCAGTGACAGTTGACGAGCTACTCACCGTATGGAGGCGAGGCCGCCGGGGCCGTGCAGTGACAGTTGACGAGCTACTCAGCGTATGGAGGCGAGGCCGCCGGGGCCGTGCAGTGACAGTTGACGAGCTACTCACCGTATGGAGGCGAGGCCGCCGGGGCCGTGCAGTGACAGTTGACGAGCTACTCACCGTATGGAGGCGAGGCCGCCGGGGCCGTGCAGTGACAGTTGACGAGCTACTCAGCGTATGGAGGCGAGGCCGCCGGGGCCGTGCAGTGACAGTTGACGAGCTACTCACCGTATGGAGGCGAGGCCGCCGGGGCCGTGCAGTGACAGTTGACGAGCTACTCACCGTATGGAGGCGAGGCCGCCGGGGCCGTGCAGTGACAGTTGACGAGCTACTCACCGTATGGAGGCGAGGCCGCCAGGGCCGTGCAGTGACAGTTGACGAGCTACTCACCGTATGGAGGCGAGGCCGCCGGGGCCGTGCAGTGACAGTTGACGAGCTACTCACCGTATGGAGGCGAGGCCGCCGGGGCCGTGCAGTGACAGTTGACGAGCTACTCACCGTATGGAGGCGAGGCCGCCGGGGCCGTGCAGTGACAGTTGACGAGCTACTCAGCGTATGGAGGCGAGGCCGCCGGGGCCGTGCAGTGACAGTTGACGAGCTACTCACCGTATGGAGGCGAGGCCGCCGGGGCCGTGCAGTGACAGTTGACGAGCTACTCACCGTATGGAGGCGAGGCCGCCGGGGCCGTGCAGTGACAGTTGACGAGCTACTCAGCGTATGGAGGCGAGGCCGCCGGGGCCGTGCAGTGACAGTTGACGAGCTACTCACCGTATGGAGGCGAGGCCGCCAGGGCCGTGCAGTGACAGTTGACGAGCTACTCACCGTATGGAGGCGAGGCCGCCGGGCCGTGCAGTGACAGTTGACGAGCTACTCACCGTATGGAGGCGAGGCCGCCAGGGCCGTGCAGTGACAGTTGACGAGCTACTCACCGTATGGAGGCGAGGCCGCCGGGGCCATGCAGTGACAGTTGACGAGCTACTCACCGTATGGAGGCGAGGCCGCCAGGGCCGTGCAGTGACAGTTGACGAGCTACTCACCGTATGGAGGCGAGGCCGCCGGGGCCGTGCAGTGACAGTTGACGAGCTACTCACCGTATGGAGGCGAGGCCGCCAGGGCCGTGCAGTGACAGTTGACGAGCTACTCACCGTATGGAGGCGAGGCAGCCAGGGGCCGTGCAGTGACAGTTGACGAGCTACTCACCGTATGGAGGCGAGGCCGCCGGGGCCGTGCAGTGACAGTTGACGAGCTACTCACCGTATGGAGGCGAGGCCGCCGGGGCCGTGCAGTGACAGTTGACGAGCTACTCACCGTATGGAGGCGAGGCCGCCAGGGCCGTGCAGTGACAGTTGACGAGCTACTCACCGTATGGAGGCGAGGCCGCCGGGGCCGTGCAGTGACAGTTGACGAGCTACTCAGCGTATGGAGGCGAGGCCGCCGGGGCCGTGCAGTGACAGTTGACGAGCTACTCACCGTATGGAGGCGAGGCCGCCGGGGCCGTGCAGTGACAGTTGACGAGCTACTCACCGTATGGAGGCGAGGCCGCCGGGGCCGTGCAGTGACAGTTGACGAGCTACTCACCGTATGGAGGCGAGGCCGCCGGGGCCGTGCAGTGACAGTTGACGAGCTACTCACCGTATGGAGGCGAGGCCGCCGGGGCCGTGCAGTGACAGTTGACGAGCTACTCACCGTATGGAGGCGAGGCCGCCGGGGCCGTGCAGTGACAGTTGACGAGCTACTCAGCGTATGGAGGCGAGGCCGCCAGGGCCGTGCAGTGACAGTTGACGAGCTACTCACCGTATGGAGGCGAGGCCGCCGGGGCCGTGCAGTGACAGTTGACGAGCTACTCAGCGTATGGAGGCGAGGCCGCCGGGGCCGTGCAGTGACAGTTGACGAGCTACTCAGCGTATGGAGGCGAGGCCGCCGGGGCCATGCAGTGACAGTTGACGAGCTACTCACCGTATGGAGGCGAGGCCGCCAGGGCCGTGAAATGACAGTTGACGAGCTACTCACCGTATGGAGGCGAGGCCGCCATGGCCGTGCAGTGACAGTTGACGAGCTACTCACCGTATGGAGGCGAGGCCGCCGGGGCCGTGCAGTGACAGTTGACGAGCTACTCACCGTATGGAGGCGAGGCCGCCGGGGCCGTGCAGTGACAGTTGACGAGCTACTCAGCGTATGGAGGCGAGGCCGCCAGGGCCGTGCAGTGACAGTTGACGAGCTACTCACCGTATGGAGGCGAGGCCGCCGGGGCCGTGCAGTGACAGTTGACGAGCTACTCACCGTATGGAGGCGAGGCCGCCGGGGCCGTGCAGTGACAGTTGACGAGCTACTCACCGTATGGAGGCGAGGCCGCCGGGGCCGTGCAGTGACAGTTGACGAGCTACTCACCGTATGGAGGCGAGGCCGCCGGGGCCGTGCAGTGACAGTTGACGAGCTACTCACCGTATGGAGGCGAGGCCGCCGGGGCCGTGCAGTGACAGTTGACGAGCTACTCACCGTATGGAGGCGAGGCCGCCGGGGCCGTGCAGTGACAGTTGACGAGCTACTCACCGTATGGAGGCGAGGCCGCCGGGGCCGTGCAGTGACAGTTGACGAGCTACTCACCGTATGGAGGCGAGGCCGCCGGGGCCGTGCAGGGTGATGAGGTAGGAGTCATGTGAGTCGATGTCGTGCATGGCGCCACTCAGAAGCACGCTCGCGTTGCCGCACGCAGTCACACCAATGACAACAAACGTCCGCGGCTCGACGTCCAGCCACAGCTGGTCAATGTCGTACGACGGACCGGTCGTGTAGACGACCTCTTCCGCTAGACAGGAGCACGCAAGCACAAACTCTTTCACTTTCATTTCGTCAGTTTTCACAAGCAGGATTCACCACTTAGTCCAGTTACAGAATTAATGGGCAAAAATTATTGATAGGCAGATAACAAGGTGAGGAGGTTTGCATTATTTACCGTTTGATAAGACATGTTGGGTTAGCTCGTGGGGTATAATTATAGGCCGTGAGTGATTTAATTGTGCATAAAAAATAGCAGTGGGAATTGAATATAGTATAACACCCATCGTACGAAACATAACGTTGCGCCACATATTGTTTCGATCTGAAGCACCAATCAGGCGTGCAATGATGATAAAAAACCTTTTTTAATACGTAACAAACGCGGGGGTGATTCTTGAAATTACACGTATTAGATAATCTTTTTTTCTGAATCGGCCTATCTCTCAATGAAGGCTTATAAATTGACGAAAAGGAGCGCGATACCCGTTTAGCGGGTCCAGTGGCAGGCCCATCAGAAACAGTTGATCGTGTTTAAAACAGTGTCTTCTGGACCTCTTTGTGTATGTCTGTACATTTTGAAATCATACCGAGTTGAGTGGAACATTTCCATTCGACGAGTGACGACCCGAGTGACGCCACAGCGACGGACTTCACCGTGAACGGCGTGTCGGCGCGGTACCGCAGCATCTCCTGCTCGCCGACTGACTTGCTCTCTCCAAGCACCAGTTCAGAGTGGTCCCACGTCAACCACACGTCACGCAGACGTGAAGCGGAGAGTAGCGTGACGTCAGAGACGGTGGTGAGCACTCGGCCATGTCTCTTCAGGAGCAGGCGACTGGAAGGACCGTCAAACACGACATGGTAGGAATCTTCACTTGTGGCTGACTCCGACGAGCTGAGGACGATGCTAGCTTGCTCCCCGGACAGTTGTAGATTGAGGAACGTCGCGTCTCTCGTTAGCTTCAGTCTGGCGTGGGAGTCGGCCGTGGCAGGCACTCGAGTGATGAAGTAGCTACCTGCACCGACGAACACAACTATTATGTGAGTCAGGAACAAAATGTACAGATGCATTACAGTAATTATTATATACAAACGAAGGGCAAGTCGTAAGTAAATACGATGTATGAATTTATGTCAACTATTTCTGTCCACCACATTGGCTTGACCGCTGGCAATGTCGACATTAAGGACTAACAAGGGACTAACAAGTCTTGCCAGCAAATTATGATGTCGACGTTATAATGTACCGCCAACATAATGTATTTAACCATCGCGTTATTGGTGGATATCAACTGCTCAGAATAGATTATCATTGTGTACAGATATGCATAAAGCAGTGCATGTATGCGTGCGTGCGTGTTCATATGTGTGTACTTATGTGTGTGTGTATGTGCGCGCGTGCGTGTGTGCGTGCGTGCGTGCGTGCGTGCGTGCGTGTGTGTGTGGTGTTCGACTGAACAGGTCTGCCAGGGAGTAAAGTGTAAATCGCTTTTAGCAATCCTGAGGATCGGATACTGCGCTGTATAAGAACTTACCTTTTTGTGTCGATTTTGGTGTGCGTGCGGGTGCGTGCGTGCGTGTGTGCGTGCGTGTATGCGTCACACTCACCATAGTCTGAGTCGAACTCCCAGTGTCCGGTGACGTTGGCGTTACTGAGACTGAGGGCGTTGAAGTGGACGCCACTCGGAACGGTGATGGCCAGAAGCTCGTCCCGTCCGTACTTGAACCCACTCCCAAGTCGCACACGTCCATCTCGCCACCCCACCCAGAACGTCCGGGTCTCGTCACAGCTCAACAACCCGGGTAACACCTGCACGACATACGTCTCAACGTTCATCGCGTATAAACTCCCACAAGACACGCCTTGCAATGTTAACAACCTACGGGTTCCTCCCAGAAGACTAACCTTTCACGAATTAGTTGCGGAAGCCAGGCGCGCTCACACCACTATGATGTGGTCGTAGTGATAGGTTCTACTTAGATTGGTTTGCATCTAGATTTTCGCATCAATAGGACACGCAAGTGTATTCGTCCGCCGCCATATCGTTGTTAGGCTATTTGCCATTTTACTTATGAGTCCTCAACAACTCGAACGAGCTATGAATGAATCGTTTCGCACACGGGCGTAACTGTCACAAGAGAAACCTCCATTTATGTCTTCACGTAGAAGATGGGAACTACTATGTAGATTAATTATTATTTTTAAATTGTTTGCGTATTGCAGTAAGTTTGGCTTTGAACATGCTTACGGGCAACGAGGAGGGACCAGTTGTATATATGGTCAGTATCGCTCAAAACGGACCAGAAACGATAATCACTTGACAAAGTTAGCACCGTTTTACGTATGTCCGCTTTTACATGGGAACATTACATTAACATTCTTACGAGCTCATAAACCTGAGTTTGCCCTTTAAATCGATTTTGCTCATTAACAGTGATTTTACAGACCACGTGTAACCTACCAACAGCCGAACATTTCACCGGCGTAGTTTCGCCTGAAATAGGTTCACGAAACGGTCCCCTAGGAAAGGCTCATTTCTCTGTTTCGCTGATGTAGTCTGTGTACATTTTCAGCACGACATTTACCTTTTGCTCGCCTTTCCCTGTCGACATATCGCGAATGCTCGTCACGTGACCGTGTCCTCCAATGGTGATCTCGTATGCGTGACTTTGGACCGCGCCAACAACCTCCGTCAGTAGAACAGCGACGTTCTTGCAAGCCCTGACACGGAACACTTGCAGATACACACTCTTCGTCGTCACCCACGTGTCTTTGTAGGACGACGACCCGTCCACGTCGATGTACATCTCGGAGCCTGCATAACGATAACAATTCATTAGGCATATAACAATTAGTAATACTCGCAAAAATGCCCGTCCCCTGTCAACATAGTTTGGTAGTTAATTCGCCACGGACGTGGTAGTAATAGGACTCGCACGTGATTCTCGTTTCCGGTCCGTTTTGAGCGATATTTAACGAGACCACTCACAACTGGTCCTCGATATTCCTTGGTGTAGAATTGTTAAATAATATTTACACTGATGTAGTGTTGGCATGAGCAATCATTTGCCAGCGTCTATGACGCAGGCGGCAGTTTTCCCCGCAGTGTTCGCCGCGCGCACGTGGTTCCTGCGACTGTTATTGTTAACGTTACACGTGTTCCTGCGACTGTTATTGTCAACGTTACACGTGGTTCCTGCGACTGTTATTGTCAACGTTACACGTGGTTCCTGCGACTGTTATTGTCAACGTTACACGTGGTTCCTGCGACTGTTATTGTTAACGTTACACGTGGTTCCTGCGACTGTTATTGTCAGCGTTACACGTGGTTCCTGCGACTGTTATTGTCAACGTTACACGTGGTTCCTGCGACTGTTATTGTTAACGTTACACGCAGTTCCTGCGACTGTTATTGTCAACGTTACACGTGGTTCCTGCGACTGTTATTGTCAGACGTTACACGTGGTTCCTGCGACTGTTATTGTCAACGTTACACGTGGTTCCTGCGACTGTTATTGTTAACGTTACACGCAGTTCCTGCGACTGTTATTGTCAACGTTACACGTGGTTCCTGCGACTGTTATTGTCAACGTTACACGTGGTTCCTGCGACTGTTATTGTCAACGTTACACGTGGTTCCTGCGACTGTTATTGTTAACGTTACACGTGGTTCCTGCGACTGTTATTGTCAGCGTTACACGTGGTTCCTGCGACTGTTATTGTCAACGTTACACGTTGTTCCTGCGACTGTTATTGTTAACGTTACACGTGGTTCCTGCGACTGTTATTGTCAACGTTACACGTTGTTCCTGCGACTGTTATTGTTAACGTTACACGTGGTTCCTGCGACTGTTATTGTCAACGTTACACGTTGTTCCTGCGACTGTTATTGTTAACGTTACACGTGGTTCCTTGGACTGTTATTGTTAACGTTACACGTTGTTCCTGCGACTGTTATTCTTAACGTTACACGCGGTTCCTGCGACTGTTATTGTTAACGTTACACGTGGTTCCTGCGACTGTTATTGTTAACGTTACACGCGGTTCCTGCGACTGTTATTGTTAACGTTACACGTGGTTCCTGCGACTGTAATTGTCAACGTTACACGTGGTTCCTGCGACTGTTATTGTCAACGTTACACGTGGTTCCTGCGACTGTTATTGTTAACGTTACACGTGGTTCCTGCGACTGTTATTGTTAACGTTACACGTGGTTCCTGCGACTGTTATTGTTAACGTTACATGTAACGTTACGCACTCATTACATTTTAGGGGGCTGTACAACTGAATTAGCCAATACAAAGTGACGATCTTGACATACGGGGGTACTTCGATGAGATAGTGATCTTACTTCCTGTCAGTATGCTCACAGATTAGTCACTGGACGTTTGGTGCCCGTAGTCCAAGTCGTCTCGAAAAAACGTTTAACATTAACTTCCACGACAGAAACTCCTGAGTCGCCGTGCAATACCACAACTACAGTACAGGCGGGTCTACTACAAAACCAGAGGATTGTTTACGTGTCTCACCCGTAGTCTGCAGGACCGTCCAATGGGCGCCTCCCTCGTGGGTGCTGGCGAAGCCAATGGCCTTGATGAAGCTCGTGTCAGTGGTGTTAAATGTGAACTCGGCGACGACGTCATGGACGGCACTGCTGCCGAGTCTCACCCGGCCGTCACGCCAGCTCACGAAGTACGGCACAGACAGGTCGCATGTCAGGTAGGACGGTGTCTCCTGTGTGGCTAGAGGCACGGTCGTCGACACGGAGAAGTTGTACACGGCCGTGTGACGCTTACTGATGAGGACGTGAAGAGTGGAGCGAGGGTCAGCCGTCTGTAATGTAAGTGTAAGACACGGTTCTATGGTAGAAGTCTAGATGTGTGTGTGTGTGTGTGGTGTGTGTGCGTGTGCGTGTGCGTGTGCGTGTGCGTGTGCGTGTGCGTGTGCGTGTCGTGTGTGCTGCGTGCGTGCGTGCACGTGTATGTGTGCGTGTTCTGTAGAATTCTACTATAATAATGACATGGCATTAAACCTTCCATAGATCGCCAATGCCATTAACATTGATCTCTATGATTGTATGCTCACTTCAGTTATTATAGAATACCATCAACACAGTAGCAACACCCATTTTTATGAACATTTTAGCAAAATATACTGAACAACTCTTCCAGAACATCTTCCTTAAAACACATATAGAATATTATCATTTAGCGTATATTCCATGTAATATTTTGCTAAAAGAATAGTACAAAATATTGTTTCATATATACATATTTTGTACGGTGAAATTAAACCGTTAGAGCAACAGTTGATTATCTCGTATCTATATTTCCTCAGTGACTATCGTTCTACCTGATCTGTCCCGCCACCTGGCGGTCCTTGCGGCACCAACGTCGGCAATCTCCATCTCTGCCGATGGGTGGTGCCGAATGTAAAACCAGTCCACTCCGAACTCTTGCCTTCCCACCCATTCCTCTTGTGTCCCTCTTTCTTCCTCCTGGCATAGTGACTGTTTACCTTTTGTGACGTGATCGTATCACTTCAGTTTCCTTTTCTTGGCTGTCATCAGGGTGTTTCAAATACTTCGGTGACGTGTTTGATTCTATTTCGGACGACTTCGCTGATGACATGGTCTTGCAGTAACATCTCATCTCATCGCCTGGATTATTCTATGCATGTCTCATGTAGTGATCCACGTCTCATAAATGTAGAGAAAGATTTTCATCAAGAGGGAACGCATTAGTCTGATTCTGGATATATATGAGATGCTGTTGTTATTCCATTTTTCTCAATGCAGCTGTTTCGGAATAGAAATTCAGGTTCGGAGTCTCGGTGACTACTGCACCTGGAAACTGTTTCAAGCTCTTGGCCACTTGCTATTTTACTTGTCTTGATGACATGTGGGTTATTGGTCATCCGCTTGGTTTCGTCGGTACTGACTTCCGTGCCACACGCAGCAGATATTTCATCAAGGCGCTCCATTAGGTTGGTTAGTTTTTGTTCTTCGCCCGCATAGCTTTCAATATCACCTTGAACACTTAGGTTGATAATCGCCCTGCCTCCTATGCAACCTGTCCCATCATATTCCATTTCCATAGCTACCATCATTCAATTCCAAATAAATCAATGCTTCGCTTTTTGTTATTTGAATTTGATTCATATTGAACCAACGTTTACATTAGATACATATTACATTAGATATTCGCCGTTCCAACACACCTTACTCTTCGACATGGCGATCCACGAGTCTGCGCATGCTTGGACCCGGAAGTAGGCGTAAGTCTGGTCACGTGTCACGGAGGTCCACGCTCTGTACTCGGGCGTTGTCTTGCTCGCCGGACGTGACGTAAAGAACTCGTAGCGTCGCTCTACACGAGCACACGTGTATATGTGTAGAAGGCAGTTACAAAATCACAACACTTAAACAAATGAATCAACATCAACACCGTAAACACGTGCACGTAAACAATTATTTAGACAAACGAACCGATATATTTTAAAGCAACAAACTGCCGACAGCAGCAAAATCATCTTGTAGCACAGGTCTAAACCAAAACAACAAGCAACAGCAACAGCAACAGCAACAGCAATAACAACAACTACTACTACTACTTCTACTGCTGCTGCTGCTGCTGCTACTGCTACTGCTACTGCTACTGCTACTGCTACTGCTACTGCTACTGCTACTGCTACAACTACAACTACAACTACAACTACTACAACAACAACAACAACTACAACTACAACTACAACTACAACTACAACTACAACTACAACTACAACTACAACTACCACTACAACTACAACAACAACAACAACAACTACTGCTGCTGCTGCTGCTGCTGCTACTGCTAATGCTACTGCTACTACTACTACTACTACAACTACAACTACTACTACTACTACAACTACAACCACAACCACAACCACAACCACAACCACAACCACAACCACAACCACAACCACAACCACAACAACAACAATAACAATAACAATAACAGCACAACAACAATCTTCGTCGCTATTGTGAGATTTACCCAAATCGTCGTCAAGTATCCACAAGCCAAATTTGTGATTGCCGGTTGTCGGACTGATGTAGTCAATGTTGTTTGTTTCTGCCGCCTTTCTGTTGATGACCACCTGTTCGTCATAGACGCTGCCCTTCCCCAGTTTCACGACGCCGTTCCGCCATCCGATCCAGAACACTTTGAAGAACGTACAGAGGGCTAAACCGGCGTGATTGTCGCACACGCGAGACTTGTCGTCTCTAATACACGCCTGCGTGTTGTTGTTCACGCCAATCGAGACCTCGTAGGCCACGTGACCGTTGCGGTGTAGCAGTGCCACGTGGATGTCACCGCACGAGAGAACTTTGAACGTGATGAAGCCGTTCTTCATGCGGGCACCCTTCTTTAAATATCGGTACCGGTGGTCGCCGAAGGTGGACAGGAAGATGTTGTAGCCTGCAGACAGAGTAGCACTTTGTAAGTGGACAGCATTTTGGTGATCAGACTGAACAATAAATAACATGTGCAGACACAAATTATGCACATGCATGCACGCACTCACGCACTCGTGCACTCGTGCACGCACACACGCACGCACGCATGTATGTACCCACGCACACAGACCGACAGACGCTTGCATGGGGACACACACACACACACACACACACACACACACACACACACACACACACACACACACACACACACACACACACACACACACACACACACACACACACACACACACACACACACACACACACACACACACACACACACACACACACACACACACACACACACACACACACACACACACACACACACACACACACACACACACACACACACACACACACACACTCACACCCACAACTTTGTCTTAGTGTACTGTGATTACTGCTCTGTCGGTACCCATCCTATCTGGCACATCACTGAACACAATCAAGTTAGGTTTGAAGCATACAAAGAATCCGCCTTCCCTCTACCATCGCTGTATATTTTATGTGACAAGTCTACCCTTACAAAACGTACCACTCGAATATCACTCACTTGAATGATATTATGGTGTATAGTGGCCACTTGTATTTGAATGGAATGTTCAAATACCATTGGATGTACCATTGAACCCTAATTCCGAACATGTTGCTGGCCTGGTGCGTTGCATTTCCCGAGGTGGGAATAGTGTATGTAGATGATGTACACACCGAGGTTTTCTTCCATCTGCCAGGCCGCCGTGTAGCCAGCACCTGAGGCAAATCCGAGCTCGTTGATCTCGTGAGGCCGGGAGACGTTCCACTGCAGACTGGTGATCGGCTGTACACCGACCACAGGACCCTTGCCCAGAGACATGCTGTGGTCACTGCGACAAACGAGACGAAACCATTGCGATATTTGCTACTTACTCCGCAACGCGAGATCAGAACGCCAGATTTTATGTCGACTCCAAATCTCGCGTTAGCACCACCTAATTGCTCAATTAGCAGGTCTATCCTCCTCGATTGCGATCAAACTGAAAGTTCATTATAGATGGGAATTGATGTGCACAATTGTAAAAACAAAATGATGTTTAGAACATTCATAGCTAATAAATACAATACGCTGACTCAAGACTAAGGCGAAGAAATGCAATGGACACATCTGAAGTCACCTCCACGGCTCTGGGCACAGCAAAACCGGGTTCAAAACCATACAAAAGTGCCGGTTCAGCGGAAAACCACCGGTGTACTGTACCCAGCGCCAGTGTTCACTAACCCCCACGAGATCCAGAATGTCCGGAACTCGCCGCAGTGCAGGACGCCAGGCGTGTCAATCGTGACGTCATTCTGGGAGGCGGAGGAGTTGATGTGACTCTTACTGTTGGACGCCACCCCGAGTGACACGTCCGCTACGCCTTCGTTGGAGTGCATCTAGAGAGAGAGAGACAGGCGACAGGAGGAGGTCAATAACATGCACGTGATTCTCGTTTCCGGTTCGTTTTGAGCGATACTTAACGAGACCACAAACAACTGGTGCCCGCCTCGTTGTAACGAGACCACACACAACTGTTCCCCACCTCGTTGTAACGAGACCACACACAACTGGTCCACCTCGTTGTAACGAGACCACACACAACTGGTCCCCCTCGTTGTAACGAGACCACACACAACTGGTCCCACCTCGTTGTAACGAGACCACACACAACTGTCCCCGCCTCGTTGTAACGAGACCACACACAACTGTTCCCCACCTCGTTGTAACGAGACCACACACAACTGGTCCCCACCTCGTTGTAACGAGACCACACACAACTGTCCCCACCTCGTTGTAACGAGACCACACACAACTGTTCCCCACCTCGTTGTAACGAGACCACACACAACTGTTCCCCACCTCGTTGTAACGAGACCACACACAACTGGTCCCGCCTCGTTGTAACGAGACCACACACAACTGGTCCCCACCTCGTTGTAACGAGACCACACACAACTGGTCCCCGCCTCGTTGTAACGAGACCACACACAACTGGTCCCGCCTCGTTGTAACGAGACCACACACAACTGGTCCCCACCTCGTTGTAACGAGACCACACACAACTGGTCCCGCCTCGTTGTAACGAGACCACACACAACTGGTCCCCCCTCGTTGTAACGAGACCACACACAACTGGTTCCCCACCTCGTTGTAACGAGACCACACACAACTGGTCCCGCCTCGTTGTAACGAGACCACACACAACTGGTGCCCGCCTCGTTGTAACGAGACCACACACAACTGGTCCCGCCTCGTTGTAACGAGACCACACACAACTGGTCCCCACCTCGTTGTAACGAGACCACACACAACTGGTCCCCGCCTCGTTGTAACGAGACCACACACAACTGGTCCCGCCTCGTTGTAACGAGACCACACACAACTGTTCCCACCTCGTTGTAACGAGACCACACACAACTGGTCCCCGCCTCGTTGTAACGAGACCACACACAACTGGTCCCGCCTCGTTGTAACGAGACCACACACAACTGGTCCCACCTCGTTGTAACGAGACCACACACAACTGGTCCCCGCCTCGTTGTAACGAGACCACACACAACTGGTCCCGCCTCGTTGTAACGAGACCACACACAACTGGTCCCACCTCGTTGTAACGAGACACACACAACTGGTGCCCGCCTCGTTGTAACGAGACCACACACAACTGGTGCCCGCCTCGTTGTAACGAGACCACACACAACTGGTGCCCGCCTCGTTGTAACGAGACCACACACAACTGGTGCCCGCCTCGTTGTAACGAGACCACACACAACTGGTTCCCACCTCGTTGTAACGAGACCACACACAACTGGTGCCCGCCTCGTTGTAACGAGACCACACACAACTGGTCCCCACCTCGTTGTAACGAGACCACACACAACTGTTCCCCACCTCGTTGTAACGAGACCACACACAACTGGTCCACCTCGTTGTAACGAGACCACACACAACTGGTTCCCCACCTCGTTGTAACGAGACCACACACAACTGTTCCCCACCTCGTTGTAACGAGACCACACACAACTGTTCCCCGCCTCGTTGTGACGAGACCACACACAACTGTTCCCCGCCTCGTTGTGACGAGACCACACACAACTGTTCCCCACCTCGTTGTAACGAGACCACACACAACTGTTCCCCACCTCGTTGTAACGAGACCACACACAACTGTTCCCCGCCTCGTTGTAACAAGACCACACACAACTGGTCCCCGCCTCGTTGTAACGAGACCACACACAACTGTTCCCCGCCTCGTTGTAACGAGACCACACACAACTGGTCCCGCCTCGTTGTAACAGACCACACACAACTGGTCCCGCCTCGTTGCAACGAGACCACACACAACTGTTCCCCGCCTCGTTGTAACAAGACCACACACAACTGATCCCCGCCTCGTTGTAACAAGACCACACACAACTGATCCCCGCCTCGTTGTAACGAGACCACACACAACTGGTCCCCACCTCGTTGTAACAAGACCACACACAACTGTTCCCCGCCTCGTTGTAACGAGACCACACACAACTGGTCCCCACCTCGTTGTAACAAGACCACACACAACTGTTCCCCGCCTCGTTGTAACAAGACCACACACAACTGGTCCCCGCCTCGTTGCAACGAGACCACACACAACTGTTCCCCGCCTCGTTGTAACAAGACCACACACAACTGATCCCCGCCTCGTTGTAACGAGACCACACACAACTGGTCCCCGCCTCGTTGTAATGCGACCATATACAACTGGTCCCCGCCTCGTTGCAACGAGACCACACACAACTGGTCCCCGCCTCGTTGTAACGAGACCACACACAACTGGTCCCCACCTCGTTGTAATGCGACCATATACAACTGGTCCCCGCCTCGTTGCAACGAGACCACACACAACTGGTCCCCGCCTCGTTGTAACGAGACCACACACAACTGGTCCCCGCCTCGTTGTAACGAGACCACACACAACTGGTCCTCACCTCGTTGTAACGAGACCACACAAAACTGGTCCAGCCTCGTTGTAACGAGACCACACGCAACTGGTCCCCGCCTCGTTGTAACGAGACCACACACAACTGGTCCCCGCCTCGTTGTAACGAGACCACACACAACTGGTCCCGCCTCGTTGTAACGAGACCACACACAACTGGTCCCCACCTCGTTGTAACGAGACACACACAACTGGTCCCACCTCGTTGTAACGAGACCACACACAACTGGTTCCCACCTCGTTGTAACGAGACCACACACAACTGGTTCCCACCTCGTTGTAACGAGACCACACACAACTGGTCCCGCCTCGTTGTAACGAGACCACACACAACTGGTTCCCACCTCGTTGTAACGAGACCACACACAACTGGTCCCGCCTCGTTGTAACGAGACCACACACACCTGGTCCCCACCTCGTTGTAACGAGACCACACACAACTGGTCCCCACCTCGTTGTAACGAGACCACACACAACTGGTTCCCACCTCGTTGTAACGAGACCACACACAACTGGTGCCCGCCTCGTTGTAACGAGACCACACACAACTGGTGCCCGCCTCGTTGTAACGAGACCACACACAACTGGTGCCCGCCTCGTTGTAACGAGACCACACACAACTGGTGCCCGCCTCGTTGTAACGAGACCACACACAACTGGTGCCCGCCTCGTTGTCCGTAAGCATAACCAAATAAAAATGACTGCAATACGCAAAACAATTTGAAAATAATAACGTATTTGCATAGTTCCCAGCTTCTTATAAAGAGTTTATTATAATGTACAACGAAGGTTTCTGTTGTGGCAGATAAGCCCGTGTGCGAAATAAAGCATGGCTCGTTCGCGTCGTTGGGGACCGGATGTCAGATTGCGAATAATAGGGCTATGCTTAGGGTCAGT